>JADLZN010001633.1:0-235000 GCA_018155175.1 Sinocyclocheilus anophthalmus
CACACACACACACAACACACCACACACACACACACACACAGAGACAGAGACACAGAGACACACACACACGCACACGCACACTCGCACACACACACACACACCACTCACACGCACACCCACACACACACACTCACACGCACACACACAACACACACACACACACACACACACACCCACACACCACACACACACCCTCACACACACACACCACACACACACTCACACACACTCACGGCTACACACAGGCACTCACACCGCACTGCCCACCAAGTGATCACGACCCCCCACCCAAACACACACACACTCACTTGCCTGCATGTTAAAGATTGACAGTGAGTTTCTGATCAATGCGAGCAGTGAGATGAAATTTCGCCATATACAACACAACACACATGCTTCACACATTATAGTTTTTGTTAATAATCTGAAATAATTTTATGTTTATATTTTCTGCTTTCATTTTAAGTTAAGTTGAGGTTTTAGTAATTTTGTTGTATGTTCGTTTCTCTGGGCATTGTTCTTCTTTTGTGGCGGTTTTTACATGTCCTGTATTGTTTTTAATTCAGTTTATTTCAGATTTAAATTTTTGTGATTTGCAATTTATTTTAGGCAAGTTCAATTAAATTTAAAAATGTGAATTTGGAATTTTTTTTATACTTTAGTGATTTCATGAACATTTATTTTATGTCAGAATGACTTTTATGTTTTAGTTAACATTTTGTTTATTAGTTCACTATAACTTGTACCTTTAAAAAAAATCTATTATTTGTGCTGGCATTGAATATAACTGAATAAAAGGCCACTTTAAGTACTTAATAAGACACTTTCAATGACTGTTTTCTTAACACACTTGTCGTGCCTTTTATAACGTAATTAAATCTTATTGTTTAAATACTTTGTTATCATGTTTAAAGTACTACACTTATGTTTTGAATTGTTACACTGACTAAAGCACAATAAATACCTGATTATAATTTGAACTGTAATTTTCCCGGGGGGGATATTTACTTAAGTTATATTTTAAATTTTACTAAATTTCAGCATTCACTGCAAATTGTTAGGAAACACACATTTTGGGTTAACTAACTATATTTCAGAAGACAAATAATTTAGGAATTGACATATCAAAATGTACTTAATCCTCTTAAGTGGGTCAAAACCCGCATTCTCAGTTATACATATAAGAATATAAAACATTTTCTTTAATTGCAATTAGCATGCATTAGTGCTTAAAATATGACATTCAGTTCACTACTTAAGTATATTCTTTTAAAGTACTGTCTATTATTTTCATATTAAATACTCTTTTCAAAAGTCATGCAGCCTGAACAATAATTGACCCAAAGCAGCACTTTTTGACTCCAATTCATGTCCAAACAGTATAAAATCACTCAAACACCACTTTTACACCCCATTTTTTTAACTCTACACCATTTAGAGCCATAAAGAGACCATTATTGGCCTGTGAAAGACAGACATGCCCTAATACAGTGCACTGTAATCTAGCGGACACGAGGTTGATTGAACGCTCTCTGAGATGTGCCAGTAATAGGGTTCAGTTCAGCACAGCGCCTGAACCGACAGCATGACACTCGGCCTAATGAAGAACGATGGGAACACATTGTTTGACGGCGACATGCTCCGTGTCATCGAATCAGCAGTCTTTATGAATGTTTATACATGGATGAGATGCACAGGCACAACAATAACCGAAAACCGAATAGAATATCGAACGGACAGGGGTATGTCTGCCATTTGATTTATGGCTTTCCAAATATAATCCTGAGTCTGAACTCAGTGTGTGTGTGTGTGTGTGTGTGTGTGTGTGTGTGTGTGTGTGTGTGTGGTGTGTGTGTGTGTGTGTGTTGTGTGGTGTGTGTGTGGTGTGTGTGCGTGGTGTTTTCATGAGAACTCTGTCAGGACGGGCAGTGAGCTGAAGCGCCACGAATTATTGCGGGTTCTTTTTCATTTTCTAAAATGCTCACACACACAACCGCTCGCTCATTCATTACTCTCAGATCGCACACTGACAGGTAGAGGACTGTTCTTTCTCTACTTCTTTGTTATTAGTGTCGGCCGTTCCCGCGTCAGACTGTCAGGTACGGATGTGCAGGAACACATTGGCTCTCTGATAATGAGGTGGTTTTACATACTGCTGACTATGGGCTGCTTAAACACAGGTTTATACGATAAAACACAAGGGGTGCTATTAAAATCATACAGATCGTAGCGACATCACTAAATAATGTCGTGTTTTTAAAATGTAAAATAAAACGTAAAACATGTCATTTGACATCTGTAGATGATTTCGTGTTGTTGGTCATGTTGTTGAGATTTCAGCAACATTCAGTTCAACGTTAAGTGTTAAGTCAAAAAAGGGCAAACTTTATCTTTCAGTGTGCATGTGCATTTCAGACAAGTCCGTTATATTTTGCTCCATCCATGGAATAAATGCACGTCCTGAATGAATGAGTGGGGTTTTCTAGCATATTTACTTCATGACCCATTTCAGAAGCAGCCAAATAATAATTCAAAATCAGAATATGAGCTCGGCTCACTTAAATTCACTGAAAATATAGTCTGTTTTTTTCCCCTTTTTTTCTTCTTTCTAAAACAGTTTTTGCCTTTTTGACAATTTTTTTTGTCATAATTATAATTTATTCCATTATATTCTGAATGAAATTTAGTTAAACATATTTTGTTTCTCAAAACGCAAAAACTCTCTAACTAAACATTTAATTCGAGTAGATGAACTAATTCTGACAAAATATTTGTTTTTTTTTGCCAAAAGGCAAATATATATCTAATCAATAATAATAATATATATATATTATATAATATTGTATTTTTTTAATTTATTTTGTTTTTCTCAAATGGCTAAACACTGTTTCAGTACCTACAGGTTCAGAAGTAAAAGAATGAACGAATTTTATAAAAATATCAATTCTTTCAGCCAATTGGTCAAAATGTCTTATTTTGACAGTATGTTTGTCATATATTATAATTTAGTCCTGTGACTTAAATAAATGTTTTTGGTCAACAACAAAGGTAACTAATGTTTTGCATCCATGGGGTCCTTTGTATTACCTTTTTTTATAAAATTAACCAATAAAAAATAAATGATGAAAAAAATATATATATATTCACCTGTTTTCAGATTTTTATAACTTTTTGCACCTTTTCCAACCATTTTAAAAGTACACAAATTAAGTGAAATGATGTTTACAAATGTAAATACTATTTGTAGGAGCCAAATTCAAATGTTGTAGCGCTCAGATCCGGACAAGACTGGACTAATACTCAAGTCCATCTCTAGTCTGAGTCCAAGACCTTGTTTTAGGAGCAGACGTGAATGAACTGGTCTCGATCAGTCATAGAAAACATGGTACTTTAACACTAGCTGAATTTATGTTTAGCATAAGAAACTGCACTGCATGTTAATGCTTTGAAATCATAAACTGCGAGGAAAGAGAATCAGAGTGTTGGATTCGTTATGGAAATGAAAGCGAGTCGATCACAGGATCATCACGATCAAGCCAACTGCAGTAACGAATGCCAATTTTACACGTTTCCTTTGGTCCCTTTAGAAATAATGCACAGCTTCAACAACACTTCTACAGATCCCTTCATTTGCACCAGGCAAACATTGAATAAGAGCTTTCCATAAAACCTCTTATAAAAGCCCCTAATAGTCTAAGCTGGCAAACCGGACAACCCAAACCAAAACCAGTGGTTGTTATCTATGATTTTGATGATCTTACCAGAGCGCCTGACCCAATACTGTCGAGAGCTTCGGCTCAGGAAATAACAGCTCTCCTCCATAAAGCATGACATTATCTCCCAACAGCACTATGGGCTCTACTCTCTGTATTTTGCAATTGCAAAGAAAGATGTGCCACTAAGACCCATCTCAGATCTGATGCAGGGCTTGAATTCCTATTTGCAGGAATCCCATTCCGGGATGCAATGTCTGATTCACAGCAATGCATTCAACATCAGCCACACTTGTACATCAGATGTCAAGGTCAGCTAGCTTTCCTCCATTAAGCTCTTCTGTAAAGACATAGCCATTCAACTATTTTGTCCTCAATATACATTTGTGCTGCAACCTTTTTAAAGCCTTCTCGTCGTTGTCACCCTTGGCTTGCTCAGCTGGGCTTTGAAAGAGACTTAATATTCAGTAATATCATCAATGTGATGACACTCTCGGATGTGAACAAAACTTGAACTGAAGTAACGATGCTATCGTCCTCTTTAGAGCTGCTTTATACCTGCAATTGAATTTGTTTCATAATTGATGAACTTTGCAACATCAGCACTGTTACTGAACTGAATTGAATCAACATTGAACTAAACTGGACTGATCATTATTGTTGTGACTACTGTTTTCTGTGCTCATAGCTGAATTGAATTTGTTTCATAATTGATGAATTTGGCAACATCGACACTGTGATTGAACTGAAATGAATCAATAAAGAACTGAACGGATCTAAATAATGATGCTATTCTGCTTTACAGCTGAATTTAATTAGTTTCATAATTGATGAATTTTGCAACATCGACAGTAATTGAACTGGAGGCATCACACTGACGGATCTGAATAATGATGCTATTATCTTCTGCTTTACAGCTGAATTGATAAGATTTCATAGTTGACAAACTTTGCAACACTGACACTGTTATTGAGCTAAACTGATTCAACACTGAAATAAATTGAATCAATATTGATCTAAACGAACCTGAATAATTACTGTTATGACTTCTGTAGAGCTTCTTTACAGCTGAATCAAATCCGTTTCATAATTGATGAATTTTGCAACATTGACACTGTTATTAAAAACCTTGTAAAATAAAAATAAATGTACTAAAATGTACTTAAATAAAGTCTTCCTAAAATGTTCTGGGATAATCAGTGTGTTTCTGTGTTAGAAGAGGCAGAGACAGAGTCGGACTGCTGTAGGATCACGTGCGGATGTTAATGTAGCGTTAGATGAATAGGTGCACTAACACACGTTATAATGATGTGAGATGGACAGGTATGAGTAAGCACCGCCTTCTCCAGACACTCAGACAGTGTATTAATATCTTCATCAGCAGCTGCAGAGTGTCATAAACACACCTGACTCCTGCCCTCTCATTAAACCTGTCTATTTGTACAGCAATTTAACTGAACCACACAACAGCTTCATACACCTGACCCGTGTTGTTTGTGTGTATGTGAGTGTGTGCTGTGTCTGTGTGTGTGCCTCTCTCTCTCTCTGTTTTGTGTGTGTGGGTGTGTGTGTGGTTTTGTTTGTGTGTGTGTGTGTGTGTGTGTTTTGTGTGTTTTGTGTGTGTGTGTGTGGGTGTTGTGTTTGTGTGTGTGTGTGTGTGTGTTTGGTGTCTGTGTCTGGTCTGGTCGTGTTGTGTTTGTGTGGGTGTGTGTGTGTGTGTTTTTTTTTTGTGTGTGTGTGTGTGTGTGCGTGTCGTGTGTGTGTGTGTGTGTGTGTGTGTTGTGTGTGTGTGTGTGTGTGTCGCTCTCTCTGTGTGTGTGTGTGTGTTTGTTTGTGTGTGTCTGTGTGTGTGTGTGTGTGTGTGTGTTCACTACTGTGTGTGTGGTGTTGTGTGTGTGGTGTGTGGTGTGTGTGTCTGGTGTGTGTCTGTGTCTGTGTCTGTGTGTGTGTGTGTGTGTCTCTCTCTCTGTGTTTGTGTGTGTCTCTCTCTCTCTCTGTGTCTCTTTCTGTGTGTGTCTCTCTCTCTCTCTCTCTCTGTGTGTGTCTGTGTGTGTGTGTGTGTTTGTGTGTTTCTGTGTGTGTGTGTGTGTTTCTGTGATGTGTGTCTGTGTGTGTGTCTCTCTCTCTCTCTCTGTGTCTGTGTGTGTGTGTGAGAGTGTGTGTCCCTTTGTCTGTGTCTGTGTGGTGTTGCTCTCTCTCCCTCTCTCTCTCTCTCTCTCTGTGTGTGTGTGGCGGTGTTTGTGTTTGTGTTGTTTGTGTGTGTGTTGTGTGTGTGTGTTGTGAAGAGTGATGGGGATCATTTACAGTAAGATAACAGTATGACTTGCAAACAAATTACCCCTATAGTTAGATATATCCCAAATAAATTAGATCTGAGGATGTAGTAAACTGGAAAAAATTATATAAACCAAATATTTTTTATTATTATACATATTATACTATATATATTGTATATATATATATAGATATATATATATATGATATATATATATATATATATTACCTTATTATATATAATAGAAAGAATATAGATTTTATTATAATAACTTAAAAATATTAGATGTTCATATGTCTATGTGAGTAAATATATCCTGTATATATATATATATATATATTATATATATATATATATATATATATGAGAGAGAGAGAAAGAAAGAGCTTTTTTGTATTGTCTTCAATTTATACACATTTAAGATATATACTATACTAAGATATAATGACTGATTGGTAAATAAATAAATAAATACAAATAAATCACGGCTGAATAACCTACTGTTTTCTGACAAACACCAAGGTCGTGTGGCTATTTGATTCCTGTCTGAATCCACATCTCTGCGTTTACAAGAGGGAGAAAATCCTAAAGATGTTTTGCAAATCCTTTTAGACCGTCCACCTTACGGTATATCTGTTGTGCTCTGTGATAATTTGCATGTATTTTAAAGATAGACACATTTATTATATTTATGACGTATTTACAAGGACAATATTTCATCACAGCGAGTGGAGGCTGTTTAAACAAAAAGAAGAAAGAGAATAAAAGCACATGAGCATTTGAAATGGGCTGTTATTAAGGCAGCAAAGGTGCAATATAATTTTAAAATATTATACACAATTGCATACATTCAAAATATTAACCAAGTAGCCAGGTCAATTGTTTAACTTGCGTAAATCGGAGAATGCATTAGCTTATTTCTGCTAATCTCTACATTTTTAAAACGACATCCACCATTTAGAGATTCAAAAGCAACATTTAAACCAACGGCGTGTCAATTTTCCTATTATTACATTAAATATTAATTTATTAACTGTCCAAGCAATGTGACTGAACATGTGACTGACCGCATGAGAAGCACATTTCGGGGTTTCACTGTGAACTTATCAACAATGAGACGACTGCACAGTTATTCGCTTTTTATTATTATTATTTTTCCACACCAATCCGGTATTGCATTATCTTTTCCAGCTAAACCTAACCTTCACATGCATGTATGACCGTATGCAGACTGCCTAAGTGAGCACGACTTGGTCAGAGTAAGCTGTAATGAGTCTGGTGTGTTAGAGAGCCAGAGTGAGCAGTCATACAGCATTAGAGAGCAGCAGATACACGACTGAGGACAGAGAGATGAGACCTAAACGAAAAACCCAGAGGGATTAGAGAGAGGCACAGAGAGCTGGATGACGGTAGAGTCTCACTGAAGGCAAAAGCAACAGGAGAACATAAATCGATTACAAATGAGTTACACACAAACATACACTCAGATATCGGCTGAGGTTATGGAGAGGTCAGACGTTTCTCCACCAAAGCCAGTGAAGCAGAACAGAGCAGAGTCTCCTGGCGCTACTGAAACTCTGAGCAAAACTACTTCTGCGGGATAAATGAGTCTGCTGCTTTTCTGGGAAAATAGCACGGCTCTGTCCTTTAGATATTAATACACAAGTTTAGAATTGATGCTATAGAACTTATGTAGCTCCGCCCCTTTTCAGCGCTGCAGTCTTCAGTCTTCAGGTTTGTATTTCCACCGTGTGAAGATAAGGTTGTTCAAATGTATGAATGAAGCACTCGTTTAAAATCTTCCCGGTCTACTGACATTCGTTCTGACATCTGCTTCAAACATTACAACGCACATGATAATGTTGATTAACTCTCCAGGAAGTGAATCCACTCTTCAACAGTGATGCTATAGAGCTACACAAGAACGGAAGTTCAAAGACAAACTTCTAAAGATGGCTGCGCGCTTGTTTCTCTGACGCATACGATCTATAATACTAGATTTGTACATTTTCTAAGTAGAGTACAAGAATTGCATTTTATTGTTGAGATTATGATGTTTTATTTTTTTATGCCTATTTATTTTTACATGTTCCCTTTTCATTTTAGGTGAAGTTTTAGTATTTATTTTTTTTAATTTTTGGTGATTTTCATTAGTTTTTTTAAATATATAGTTTTACTTTATTTCAATGTTAGTTTTATTTATTTTAGTATATCAGGTTAAACTTATCAATTAATATATTAGGTCTATCTCTCTGCTCTCTCCTATCCTCTTCTCTCTCTCTATCTCTATTCGCTCTCTCTCTCTATATCTCTCTCGGTATCTATCTCTCCATCTATCTTCTCCCTATCTCTCCCTCACATATCTATCCTACTCTCTCTCTATCTCTCTATCTTAGATGTTCTCTTTTTCTCTCTCTCTCTCTCTGTCTCTCTCCGTCTCTCTCTCTCTCTCTGTCTCTCTCTCTTCTTATCGCTCTCTCCTCTCTCTCTCTCTCTCCTCTCTCTCTCTGTCTCTCTTCTCTCTCTCTCTCTTCTTCTCATCTCTCCTATATAATATATTTCAGTTAGTTATTTTAGTCATCAACTAAACTAAATGTAGCTGGGAAATGCTAGCTTTGAAACTAGCTTGAAATAAAAATTTTTTTTTAAGTTTAAATTTTGTTAAATTTTATTTAAATTTAGTAACATCTTTTATTTTATGAAAAATGTTTTTTTATATTTTATTTCAAGTAACAAAAATATTTGTACGTTTTTATAATTTTTATTAGTTAGTATTGCTACAACTTATGTAATAATAGTAATATAATAATAAAATAATAATAATAATTGTTATGATTATTATTCTTATTTATTATATACTCCTCATTATATAACAATGTTAGTATGCTACTACTTAATAATAATAATAATAATAATAATTAGAATAATAATATAATAACAATAATGCTAGATACTACAAACTTTAATATAAAATCCTAATAAGTTTATTATTATCATTTATAATAATATTGTTATTATTATTATTATTATTATATTATTAATATTATTAATGATGAATAGATCACAGGGTTACAAAAATTAATAAATATTCACCCAATTGTATTATTGCTGAAGCAGCAATGTGGTCCGATGATTTTTTCCTATTTTCATACACAGGGTTAGAGTTCAAATGTTCAATAAGTATGAGCATCAGTAATGGCGATGCATGCCTTAGCAAACACACCGCTAATTATTCTGTATAATTATTGTTTGCATGAATGTGCTGAATGTGCAGGGTTGTGTTTCAGGTCTCAGCATCTGAAGGCGCACAACCCATTTTTTTAGAGGCTGATGTGTGTATCCGGCATGTTTAAGAGCAGTGCATCAGAGGTAAAAACCTATATAAATACTGTTCAGTTTCTTGCACAGACCAGTCGTTTCGTGTCTTTACACATCAATGTATGTCCGCGCCGCAGGGGTTTTATTTGGTTTTGTTTGTGTTGTTTTTTTTTTACTTCTCAAAGCCGTGTTCCCATAACTCCAGTATACAGACTGACAGACTTGCACGGTTTGAGTTAAAAATCTTCAGTTTGGTTCTACTGAAGAAACAAAAGTCACCAATCTGGCTGCCCTGGGACAAATGGTAGGCAAGTTCGGTCTTAGAGAGCCGCAGTCCTGCAGAGTTCAGCTCAAACCCTAATAAAATCTCACCTGCTACACCCTGATTAAATCGTGAAGACATTGATTCATTGTCAGGTGGGTTTGATTAGGGTGGAGCGAACTCGGCAGGAACGCGGCTCTCTAGGAACGCCTGCTACCCCTGCATGGGGGTAAGCAGATAAACATCACATTTCATTTTTGGGTGAACTAACCCTGTTAAAAAGGCATTTTGTTGAATTGAGTCAGATCCAATTTAGGACTAATTATGCAGGAAATCCACAGTACTTCTAACAGCTCACAGACCTTGCTGGTAATGTATGTGGCTACACCAGAACAAGGTAAGTTTCCAGCTAAACACACATAAGATGTTTACTAACTTCCCTTAGGTTATTGAAAATGTATTCGAATGCTCTCTGAACAGAGAAGGTTATTTTAATGTTTTTCTTTTTCTTAAAGGAAGCAGTTAATTTTAAATGTTATGCAAATGCTACTTTTGACGTTCATCGAAATTCCGAGACAAGCCAGTAACATTTACAAAATGTTAGATGAAAGTCCAGCTAAAATGTATAGCAAAAACATCCACAAGACGATGAATAAATAACGTTTTTGTGTTAATGTTTTACAGAACATTATTAAAGACCAGAAAACTCTGAACAAATGTTTTAATGACATTACTGGAAGAGCGCTTGTTCTCTGAGAGAAGCGTTAGCAGTGTTATACATCTGATCATTGCATTTACGCTTCCACAATTATAATATACTGGCTGAGATTTCATGACCTCGTGAGGTTCAGTTCTCCTGAGTTCTCCTCAGATCTGTGAACAGGTTTCACTCCCAAAGCCACGGCACGTCCCAAATGCACCCTCACATGACAGCCACGCAATGCAATATGGGTAGTCATGAACTCGTGGGAGCCCGACAGCCTGGAGATTAATGAAAGACGATCTGCAAAAAACACCAGTTGTCATGGCTGTCACACCAGGCAAGACATAAATGATTTAATAAGCATGTTATGACTTCAGCCTTACATCATTCTGCGCTAAAGTTGAACACAAACACATGGAACTGTGGAAAACAAGACTTGTCTTCACTGCAAGTGCTTAACTGAATCTTTTGTAACACATAAAGCATTATTTCTCACTCTATTTTTATCTGAACAGTCCTGAAACTCTGTCATGTTATGCCTGGAGATGAATCGCTTACACCTTATTCCTCAATTATGTCACTCACTTTGGATAAAAGCATCTGCTAAATGCTTACAGTAAATGTAATGTAAAGGGATTTTTTTAAGACTGAATTTATGTGCTGTCATTAAAAAAAAAAAAAGTATGAAATCAGATCTGTATGTTTAGAGAGTGTAATGATTTTTTCAGTATGTCTACATTTACTTGCAATTTATTTGGATAAAAAGTACATATTTAGGACGAATGTCAAGTTAGGTCGCTATAAAAATCACACAAATGTGAATTTTCACAATGAAGTGGCATAGCAAAAAACTCAGATTCAAATCAAAGTTATTCCTACATAAGAATTTGGAGTATAACTTATTAGTAATAGTGGTTTGTAGTCTGAACAGCAAAAAGATAGATAGGAAAATATGAATGAATGAATGTTAATCAAATTAAAATAAAATATCTGATAAAGTATTTGAAAATGAATGATGAGATAGATTTAAAGTAGCTTTTCATTATTCAGGGAATGACATGACTGTATTAATAGTCTGAATTTCAGTGGTTTCTTTACATTTTAAGTTTTAGCAGTTTTATTGTTTTTTTTGTTGTCTTTTTTAAATTGTTTATATGTATATATTGCTTTTATTAATTTGTTAATTTCAGTATTAGTATTTTAGTTTAGTCATATTTTAGTAAATCAAGTGAATTAAATGAAAATGAACGTTGTGGCAAATTAGCGAAATAAATGCAAACAAAAAATAAATATATCTTAATATATATACTAATATATATATATATAACTAAATATATATATGGCATATATAAAAATTATAATATTACTACATATTTAGTTTAGTAATAATAACCCTGATTCAGAGACAATATTCTTCATTCTTATGACCATGGGATTTTTATTTTTTTCTTTGGCAAATGTTTCTTTCTTAAAGGGATAGCTCACACAATGAAAATTCTGTCATCATTTAAATTTTTAACAGTTGACGGTGACCACTGACTTCCATTGTATTTTTTTCCCCATACCATATTAGTCGATGGCTACCGTCAACTGTTTGGTTAAACGCGTTCTTCAAAATATCTTCTTTTGTGTTCAACAGAAGAAAGAACATCATGAGGGTGAGTAAATGATGACAGGATTTTCATTTTTGGGTGAGCTGTCCCTTTAAGGGCAGATCTAATAAAATGTTTGTATTTAAAACGACACATTATGCAATTTTGCCTCAAGCAGACTTATTTTGTTCTGCCAATGTCAAGACGCTTTCACTGGAAAACAAGAAAAACTACTGACTAAATAAAAGATATTTAGCAGTGTAATTTCAGAAACCATCTAGATTTCTGCGCTCAGTAGTTCTGAGAGTCTTTAACCTGTTGTCATGCTCACGACTCAGTTCATTATGAGGCTGTGAGGCGGCTTCATTTGTTCTCTGGTGATTGGAAACTGAGAGGACGTCTCACCTGTGACACCTGCAGGGGAAATTCATGAATAATAGATGGAGGTGATCTCACCTTTCATTTAGAGCGACACGGCCGCTCACCTGCCGAGAAGCAATGACTCGAATTTAACGGCCGAAAAACAAGGCCATCGATACACAATGGGACGCCGGTCGAGTGCACGGTTAACTTCCTTTTCAATGGAGTTATATAAACCAAACTTCAGACTAGCTCCCAAATGAGTTTTATTACAGAGGAAATTCAATTTCAGGGCTTTCGGCTGACCTGCGCTCGGTTATATAACGCAGCCGACTGCATTCGCTAAATACAGGCATTAAACATGGCTCCGCGGGCATTGCTCACGCTGGAGATCAGCAAATGAAGTTAGATGCAGAACGGAGGGAAACGGCTCGTATTGATCTGAAACACCCACAAACTAACTCAGATAATCAGTGTGAAGATTCACTGCATCTCATGTTGATCTGCTGGAACATCCATTAGGCTGCTGTGATGAAATGAAGACAAACTCACACAAAGTCTCTTTAGGTAGAAAAAAAAGCTACAATTGGAAATTGGTTCTCTGCAAAACATTCTATCAGTTAAAGGAGTAGTTCATGAAAATGTGCTGAAGATGCGCTCCCCCTCAGGCCGTCCAAGATTAGGATGAGTTTGTTTCTTCATCAGGTTTGGAGAAATGTAGCATTGCATCAGTGTCTTAGCAATGGATGCTCTGCAGTGAATGGGTGCCGTCAGAATGAGAGTCCAAACAGCTGATAAAAACATTGCAATAATGCACAAGTAAAACAAGTAAAACAAGTGAAAAAGTCCATCTCCGATTGTCTCTCACAACAAAATCCATCAAGAGCTGTTTTGGCAAGGTGCTTGATGTGTGCAGATTTCTCTCCTGATTCAGACCAGACCACTTTTGTGTAGCCTACGTTAATTTGTCTTGCTATTTGTGAGCGCGTGCTGCCTGCAAAATATCATGTTATATTGGTCTCAAAATACATTTTCAAGAAGAAATATTGTGCTTTCACACAATATCTTTAAATCGTCACAATGTCAAATCAACAGGAATCTTTCCACAAAGAGCAGGGGTCTGTGAGCCGAAATCGCTTTTCCACACGTTGAACGTTACACAACTTAATCAAAACTGCACTAGTGGCAGGAGAGAAAGAATACACGGACGACTGTAAAACTACAAATTCCACTCATTGGCAACACAAACCTTATTTTGCAATGCTAAGTACGGATTTTGGTGAATGTACAGGCCCGATCTCACGGCAATTTGTACGTATTTTACGAGTTGACAATTCGTATGAATTGTACCCGAATGACATACACTAACCCGCCCCTAAACCTACCCGTCACTGGGGTCTAGACCATCGTTTCAAAATCGTACGAGTGAGGTCGTACGAATCAGCCACCTTGTAAAATACGTACAAATTGGTCGTGAGATAGCGTTGGAATGTGAGAGACTTTCGCCGCTGTATATAGATAATTAGAAGACTTACAAAGTGCACTAAATGGTAAAACTATTTGCGCTACAAACAGTGTTTCTGATTATGACAATACATTAAAATAATATAATAAATACCAGTTTGCAATATCAAGCAGCTCAGTGGACTGTTTTTGCGCAATTAAAAATAACCGGAAGCCAATGGCACCGGAAGTTCTTATTCAAGGTAAAAATGGCGCACCCGCTCTTACTTAAAAAAATTAACGTGAATAACATGACCGATTATAAGCAGCACAGATGTATTTTATTATCATGGAATATGAAAACACACATGATTTTATTTTGGTGCATATTACAAAAAACAGAATAGCCTAATTGTATGTGTCCAAAAATGACTATTGCATTGATGCACAGCAGAGTAACTATCACCGCACATTCTCAAGTACCCAATGCTTTGATTAAATGGTAAATACATAATGAAAATATCACAGATACAAATATGCACGAAAAGCTTATTAATATTTGAAAAGAGCATCTGCAGCATGTTTTAGTAGCTTTAAAACCTTTCTCAGATCCAGAACAGCATTACCGGGCTGAGCACGTCGTCCAGAAGGTCTTATTGACGATGGTGTGGTGTTATTTGTGTGTGTCTGGCTTTTTATTCATCTCAGTATTGACTGTGTGTGTTCATTTAAATGGAGTTTGTCCGTTTTAACATGTTGTCATATTTATCAGTCTGCTTGTGTTGGCGGTGCTGACCGCATATCGATATTATTGTTTAGCCATAACTGCCTTCTGGCTCATTCGCAGAGGAGAATAAATCGCCCCCCTCAGACTCACAGGCCAAAGAAAACCAATGGGGTGTCGGGTGAACCTGTCAAGAACTCGTCCAGCTCATATTTCAAGAAAACAAAAAGAAAGAAATAAGATATTATAGTTTTCATAGAGAAAATGAAGCCTACACTGTAGAAAATTACTGTATTTCATGCTACAGTAAAACCTGCTAACAGTAGTTTCCTTTATATGCTGAAGAACTGTCTAATGGGGCATTCTATGTAATTGTACGGTATAATACTGTTAAATGTACAGTTTTCAGAAGTGAAAATAAGTAATCATTCATTTACAGTGAAAAATCCAAAATGGACACTTCACATGTGATTGTCTTTCTTTATAAATATTGTTATTGTTTTCTTATCAGTTATCCACATTGGGGGTTTATATTACATCTTATTTTGTTAAATTAATGTTTATTAATATGCATTATTTTAGTGACATTTGTTAATACGATAGTGTTTTGTATTTGCATATATAACACTGTGGATCTTTTATTAATTTTTAGGCTTGTGGAGTAATCATAATACTGTTGATTTTGGCATGAATATAGCCATTGCCGCTGGGATGGCGTTAATTCATGAATATATAAATATAGGCTTGTGAAAAAGCTTTACCACATGCATTTTTTATGGTGAATTTTTATTTTAAGAATTTGGTGTATTAACATTAGCTAGATCAATTACAAACACATTTTTATTTTAAATTTAACTAATAGCATTACATGTTGCCACAATTTTTTATATAAAGTTCTGGCTTATCAGATGTTTATTTTATTTTTTTAACCATAATACAGATTTTTATTTTTATTTTCATTATAACATTATTTTCATGATATTTAAGCACATTTCCCCCCAACCTCACTTCACAGTTTTTATTAAGTTTTCTTTACGGTAATGTACCATAATATAACTTTTTCACTGTTGAGAATTCCAAAGCAAACAAACTAACAAACAAACTTTTAAGTAAACAAGTAATAAGAATTTGAAATTATAATTTTTGAATACAATTTTTTGGAATTCTGCCAACAAGGATTTTGATGAAAATGTCTTGAAAACAATATATACAAATAATAATCTGAAATATAAAACATAATAAAATATAACTGTTCTTTCAATTTTCTGGGTGGAAACAGACCTGGACAATTTCACACATTTATCCAGTTTAGAGTGTCTTGCAGGGCAGGCTTCCGTGATCTGAGGTAGGTAGGTGTGTGTGTTTGTGTGTGTGTGTGTGCGTGCGTGTGTGTGCGTGTGTGTGTCTGTGTGTGTGTGTGTGTGTGTGGTGTGTGTGTGTGTGTGTGTAAGCACCCGCGCGCGTGCATTTAGAGAACAAGAGAGAGATGTCTGATGTGTGTGAGGGTTTTTATTTTCAGACAGTTCATGTACTGTAGTGTAGTATGTTTGTGAGTCTCTGCACCATCAAAACACTCTCATTCACTCAAGACAGACGTTTAAAAGCTGCTGTTGCTCTGTAACCTTTTTCTCAAGGCATTTTTAGACCCGCAGAGAAACCTTTCACAGAGAGGTGAACGGATCTTTGAAAAAAAAAAGACTTAAAACTGTGGGGGGTTTTTTCTGCAATGCTCTTAAAAAGCAAAACTAAAACTCAAGACATTTTCAGAAATTTGCAGTTGCCGTAAAACCTGCTGCTAAATATGCATGCAAACTTTCTGTGGTCTCTTGGGAAGATTGAAATCTTGCTGGAGTCTTTGAGTCGTGACTGTCAAACGTGCCTGTTTCATCAAGCGATACTTTCTGAGCTTCTACAAACACCATCAGATGTGAAGTACATTAGTATGAAACTGAGAAACCTCAGATGAACAAAACAAACATGTCCAACCATTTAAAACGGGAGAATTTGAAGACCTTTTGATCTAGGATAAAATATGTATGCTGTTTAATTTAACTCAGAAGCAAGTGCAAACATCAGTCTATTATTAAAGAGGAAGTGTGAGATTTTTTAGTCACAAATGACTGGATTTTTACATTTCCTGAAGACAATGTTGTCAATGTAAAAAAAAAAACAGTTTCTAAATGATTGCTCATATTTTCAGAGTTGTTTATTGTCTGATGCTTTGGTAACCTCTCTTCAGCAAGCCACGAGGAAACAATCAGATTCAAAGCATTTTAAAATAATTATTTAAATGTATGAAAAACAAACTAAGCATCGCTAATAAAAAGCTAACCATATAAGTGACTGTTACGTAACTGACTAGACTGTTTTTGAAGCTGCTGCACTGATCTGGACGAGCTCATAGAGACTGGAACATCATACATCAGTTTCTGTGAGGATATGTGCATCCCTACCAGGACTTATTTAACAACGACAAACCATGGTTCACAGCAAAACTCAGACAGCTTCATCAGGCCAAAGAGGATGCCTACAGGAGTGGGGACAGAGTCTTGTACAATCAGGCCAGAAACACACTGAATAAGGAGATCAGAGTGGCGAAGAGAAGTTACTTTAAAAAGCTAGAAAACCAGTTTTCAGCAAATGACCCTGCTTCAGAGTGGAAAGGCCTGAAAGACATCACAAACTACAAGACTCCATCCCCCAGCTCTGAGGCGAATCAGCAACTTGCTGAAGACTTGAATATGTTTTATTGTAGATTTGAAACTCACACCCCACACCCGCTCTGACCATCTTCTCACAGCAGCAACCACCTCCACAACCCCCCCCCCCCCCCCCCCCCGGTGTCTCTCCCCCTGTCCTGAATCCTGCGCTGACCACTGCCTACATCTCACACAGACGCTTCAACAAGCCTGAGCTGTGCAAACTCTCCTCCTGCATCAAACGCTCCACCATCATCCCTATCCCAAAGAAACCCAAAATCACAGGACTTAATTATCACAGGCCTGTTGCTTTAACATCTGTGGTCATGACGTTGTTTGAACGACTGGTGTTGGCTCATCTGAAGGACATCATTGGACCCTTGCTGACATTGAGCAAACAGGTATGTGGATGATGCAGTCAACATGGGACTGCATTATATCCTTCAACATCTGGACAAATCGGGGACTTATGCAAGGATCCTGTTTGTGGACTTCAGCCTTCAACACCATCATTCCAACAAACTCCTCCAGACCAAACTAACTCTCTGTCCCTAGCTCTATCTGTCAATTGATCACCAACTTTCTGACAGATAGGTAACAGCTAGTGAGAATTGGTAAATTCACATCCAACAGCCTCACCATCACACTGGCGTCCCCATGATGTGTACTCTCCCCCCTGCTCTTCTCCCTCTACACCAACGATTGCACATCTAAAGACCCCTCTGTCAACCTCCTGAATTTCGCAGATGACACTACAGTCATCTGCCTCATCCAGGATGGTGATGAGTCTGCATATAGAAGCGAGGTTGAGCAGTTGGCTGTCTGGTGCAGTCTTAACAACCTGGAGCTCATCACTATCAAAACTTTGGAGATGATAGTGGACTTCAGGAGAAACCCCTCTGCACTCCCCCCACTCACCATCATGAACATCACTGTGGCTGCAGTGGAGTCATTCAGGTTCCTGGGCACCACCATCTCTCAGGACCTGAAGTGGGGCAATCACATTGACTCAATTGTTAAAAAGGCCCAGCAGTGGTTGTACTTTCTTTCGCCAGCTGAGGAAATTCAACCTGTCACAGGAGCTGCTGAAACAGTTCTACTCAGCCGTCATTGAGTATGTCCTGTGCACTTCAGGAACTGTCTGGTTTAGTTCAGCTACAAAATCAGACATCAGAAGACTACAGAGAACAGATTATTGGTGCTCCCCTGCCCACCCTTCAAGAACTGTATATATCCAGAGTGAGAAAAAGGGCTCAGAAAATCACTCACAGCCGAGCCGAGAGCACCGAACATCAGGACTGCCAGGCACAAGAAATGTTATTCCCCAAGGCAATCTACCTCATGAACAGGTAAATGTTCTTCCCTACTGTTCAATAAAAAGATGTGCAATACCACTTTTGTCTACTTAATACTACCCAACATCATATTCCATTCCTTGTAAATGAAATTCTATTCCATCTATATACCACAACTTACATTCAAATGTTGTCTATTTCATATATACTGTATTATATATATATATATATATATAATTATATTATATATATATATATATATATAGATATGTGTGTGTGTGTGTGTGGTGTTTATTGTCCTATCTTTATTATTATCTGTGTGTGGATGTTGTGTGTCTCGGTTTGACGGAAGCTTCTGTCACAAGAACAAAATCCTTGTATGTGCAAACATACTTGCCAATAAAGCTCTTTCTGATTCTGATTGGTAATTGTGTTGGTAATCAGTTGCCAATTTTTTTTTTTTTTTTTTTTTCTATGAGCGGACATGCAATAGTTCAACCTAATTAATTTCCTCATTTACACTAAGTAATTGAAACGCTATAACAACAGCTGTAAATGAGGAATGTAAACTCAAAATGAATTCAGTTTATTTTGTGAAAAAAAAGACAATAATGAATGGATAAATAAATGAATGAATGAATAAAGCAAAACTATATGACCAAAAGTTCATTGTGACAATGTATCTAATTACATTATGACAACTGGGAAAGTGAAATTCATGGGTTTGTTCCATTGTGACATTGTTATTTATAGTAATTGTGAAGTAGTTGTGGGAACGTTGTAGAGTAGTTGTAAGCAATTGGTAATTTTTCTTTTAATCATTTATTTTTTGTTGCCTCATCTGCAAACTCAAAATTAATTCAGTTCATTTATTTTGAAATGAAAAAAAAATGAACCCAAATCATTAATATGTATATTGCAAAAACAATATGACCATGCTTTCATTGTGGCTACATATAGTTACGTTGTGAAAACAGAAATTTTAGATTTACAATGTTACTCTGTGACGATGCCAGTTTGCATGCAAAAACGACAGACTAGATCCAATAACGTTAGAAACATGCAATGTGTAAAGGATTGATTATTTATTCATATACATATTCATATTATTAGAAATTGAATAGGCTAACTAAGTGGCCTTACAAACTATTTCAACTGTTTCAGATTTCTAAAAGCAGTCTATAGCTTGATGTGGGAAACATTCTCTGGAATACATGCAGTCTAGAGTATACTTTCCTAAAAGAACTGGAAATATTGAGACCGGAAGCCTCGAACATTCAAGTTACAAATGGCGCGCCACTCTTACATTATAAAAAAAATGTGGTGTTTTGAGAATAGCACACTTTACTTTAAGATCGTGTTGCATGGGCTCTCAAATGAGGGCAGGAGAGATTGTGCAAAATGCCCTTATATGGAAATGAATTGGGCGTGTTTCATGCAAATGACACTGGCTCGTGCGATTCATCAGCATTAAAACAACGCAAGAACAAATTAATGTGCGTTGAGCATCTGTTGTGAATCCGGCGGCCATGTAGCACGAGAACAACTTCTACATGCATGAACTTGTAAACTGTACATAGTTATTAGTGAATGAGAGCCATGACTTATTCAGCAGCCTTTCTCAGTGGAAACTTCTGTAGGTTTCTCTCAGTAAATAAATGATGAGCTGGAGTTTGTGAAGCGGCCCACAGGAGTGCTGGGTAATGTTGTGGCCTCAGGATCTCTACCTAGGGCACTAAACAGACTGTTCCCAAACGTATGCTGCCTTATAAGACACTGTACCTCATACTAGCCAATACTTGCACACTTTTCTTTTTCTTGTGCTTATTGCGTGGTTTATTTAGCAGCTTGCTAACTAAAATACTATAACTATAAATAAATAGTGAATCAAGTTTTGCGTGTTTACTTTTTTTTTTTAATGGAGAATATTTTAAATGTATCACATGCAGGAATCACATTAGAAGTGATTTATAAGCTCAAAGATCTGCCATTTATTGTAACGGGACTCTCATTACTGTAATGTTCATCCTGATTAAATTCCTCATGTTTTATTCGCCTGCAGATATGAGCTCTCTTATTAAGACAAACATTTCAGTCCTGAGTGAAAATACATTTTGAAGCTGAAATTAAAGGGTTAGTTCACCCAAAAATGAAAATTAGCCTGTGTTTTACTCACCCTCAAAGCATCCTAGGTGTATATGACTTTCTTCTTTCAGACGAACCCAATCGGAGTTATATCAAAAATTGTCCTGGCCCTCCAAGCCTTTCAATGGGGGTAAGCTGGTGTTGATTGTCAACAGTCCAGAAGACGTGAAATAAAGTGCGCGCATCCGTAAAAAAACGTCCCTCACACGGCTCCAGGGGCGTGAATAAAGGCCTCCTGTAGTGAATCCATGCATTTTTGTAAGATAAATATCCATATTTCAAACGTAATAAACACTTTTTTTTTTCTCAGCTTCCGCTGGACTGTGGTTACGTGGAAGACTTCAGGCGGATACGTAAAGATATAGCTCTTGGCGACTGGGATTAACTTTAAACAAGACTCAATTGACACAGGCAGCGTGAAAGACTGGATTTTTGTCGATCAGTAGTACAGTGATTTAAAAACATTTCAGAGGCCGTTTATACATCGATATATCTATCCGCATAGCCTCTGCCACATACATGCATAACTATGCAATCGAAGGGTCAAATATTAATTGCGGCCAAGTACATGGGATATCACGGACTAAAAACCTTCCTCCCAGAGTGCTCATGACCGTCAACGGGCTGAAGTGTTACCTTCGCAACAAGACAATGACCCTAAATCAGACAGCTAAAATAACGAAGGAGTGTTTTCACAACAACTCTGTGACTGTTCTTGACTGTCCCATCCAGAGCCCTGACTTAAACCCAATTGAGAATCTCTGGAGAGACCTAAAAATGGCTGTCCACAACGTTTCCCATCTAACCTGACAGAACTGGAGAGGATCTGCAATGAGGAATGGCAGAGGATCCCCAAATCCATGTGTGAAAAACTTGTTGCATCTTTCCCCAAAAAGACTCATGGCTGTATTAGATCAAAAGGGTGCTTCGACTAAATACTGAGCAAAGGGTCTGAATACTAGGACCATGTGATATTTCAGTTTTTAATAAATCTGCAAAAATGTCAAAAAATTCTGTGTTTTTCTGTCAATATGGGAGCGTGGTACATTATGAGAAAAAAAATACTTAATTATTTTAGCCAAATGGCTGCAATATAACAAGATGTAAGGTTCTGAATACTTTCCATACCCACTGTAAGTATATATAATATATATATCTTATAGTATAATATATATAATTATCTCATATTACTTATAATAAAATGCACTTGTTGATTGTGCTGCTGTAAAGCGCTTCATTGTAAGAACTACGGTCGATGTCACTTGACTCTGGAATGTATTTTGCCCCGGCCCCCCCAAAATAAGGATTCGCTATCACGATAATCGGCAAGGATTCGAAAAAATTCCGATTCAACTCAAAATCCTTAGTCCAGGACACCCCGAAAAAAAAAAAATACAACAATTTAAAAATTTTATGTATATACTATAATAGTATTTCAGTGATACTAAAATTAAACCTGAAATTCATCTTTTTAAAATGCATACCATTTGGGTTAAGTGTGCTTTGAAAGATTTCAAATACTTTAAACGTGAAATATAAATATGTATCAAGCTACACACATCTGCACTCTCTGTTCCGATAAGTGCTGAAGCAGAGCGCGGGTATAGAAAGAGACATTTTCCCCTCAAGCGACGAGGGTCTGTCCTTCATCTCTGAGGAGCTCCTGTGATGATTAGATGATGTTATCTGTGTTTGGTCTTCAGCTGCAGTTCAGGCCGTGCTCATATATTTAATTAAAATGCCATCGGCCAGTAGAAAGGCAGGTTATCTAATACAGACGCCTCTCTGCCCTCTAATTCAAAGATTATCTGCTGTGATTGGCGCCTGGATGTTGAGATGGATTGAGTGGAGAAAAGGAACATGCGGTGAAATGACCCGACACAACACACACCACACACCACACACACACACTCTCCTCTCACACACACACACACACACAACACACCCCCCACACACACCACACACACTCTCTCTCCTCTCACCACAACACACACACACACACACAGGCACGCTCTCTCTCTCACACACACACACACACACACACACACCCAACCAACACACACACACACACACAAACACAAACACACACACACACACACACACACACCCACCACACAGAGACACACACACCTCCTCACACACACACACACACAGAGACACACACACACACACACACACACACAGACACTCACACACACACACACACACACACACACCACTGTCACCTACCGCCACCTTTCCATTTCAACTACAACACGAACACTTCGCTGTGAACACTGTGGTTCGTGCTGACGTCTGGAATGTACAATGTAAATGTCTGAGATAATGACATCACTAGTACCTCAGTGATTCATGGTAATCTACAAAATGTGCATAACCCACAATGCAATGCACCCAACATGACTTTACATTTTCATTGCAACAAGATGTAAAGCACATAGCAAAGTAAAACTGAAAATATCAAAATTATAGCTAATTCAAGATTCAATATTAATAAATGCTAATTAGAAATATAAAAAGCAAGTAATAAAATTAACAAAACTACAAAAATACAAAAATAAAAGCTCATCCAAAATATTAATAAATACTGTAATAGTAAATAACAAAGCAGCAACTTATATTATCCCCACATGCAGATTTGAACGGATCCAGTGGGGGGGTAGCTCTGGACCACTCATACACACAATATATATTTTGTTAGTTATATTTAACAAATACAAGACTGAAAAAAAAGGTTGTAACACCCCTGCAGTTAACAGCCATAGAGGCCGATGAACCCTTCTCCCCCAACAAATTTAAAATAATTGCGGTCTAGCACCTCAGAAGGCAAAACAGGCCTCTGATTCCATGGCAAGCAATGCTGATATCACTGGTTTTATTGCCCAAAGGAATGCGGGTAGAGAACTCCCTAATTTTCCCTCATAAAGAAGACACATCAGGCCCGAGCAAGGGACTTTTCTACTAATTAATTCATAGAAAACCTTTCTTTGAATGAACACATATACTTCAGGTCATTGTGTAAGTTTTTACTGTTCTTGTATATTGTCTTTTGAATTGCATACTGCTTTATGCATGCTTATGATAGAACCACTAGTTCATGTCATCTTACCTATATGTAATCCTACCATGTTTAGTATCTATGAATTCGTCTTCGGATGATATAACTGAGAGTGCATATTACATGCTGAGACCTATCAACATAATTAGTGTTCTAAGAAGCTTTACTAGTTTTGCTCAAACCCAAGCAAATTAACATTTGCAATACCATGCCCTCACACAAATGGTCGTAAAACCCTCCAGCAATTGCAACCTCGCGCTTGGAATTTCTGTCTTTTTCATTGGACAAGCCCATCTTGAGAGGCTTGAATCTTCTCAGACCTTAAAGGCCTCACATGAGTGACCCGCCTTCAGTCTGCGGTTCTGTTTGATTCTGAGAAGATGGGGATGTGAGCTAGAACGCTCCTAAGGATACCCTAAGTTTGCGCCAGGCCTCGGGCCTTGACTTTCTATTCACCAGGATAATCTGACTCAAACTGGTTCTTTTCCATCAACCAACTTCAGCAAAGATCAACGTGAGCCTTCAGATTACATCAGGACTCTCTTTCAGACAGACAAGACATGCAAGTATCAAACTTAGTCTTATTAATTATGTATCATTTGCACCTTTTTACAAAGGAGTGTTTGAACTAAGAAACTGATGTTTCCTTCATGCTGTAGATCTGCTGAATATCAAATGGTACCATAGCTTCATATTTTTATTTCTCTGCTCTTTACTGCTTAAGTTTGAACCCTTTCCTATACCAACTGTATTCGTGTGTGTGTGTTTGCTGTGTATGTTAGACTAGTTTTAAGTGTTTATGTAGTTAATAAAAACCTTACTTTTATCACACTTGACGTTGTTCATTGTTTGCACATAACTGGAGTCCCTAATCATGCCAATTTTTGCTACATGCTCGTGTAGAATTGTACAGTAGACAGTTATTTCCTTTAACAGGAAATTAACGTTCTTAGAATTGACAAGACGGTTGACCCTGAGTGGTCAGTTAAATATCTACAGCGGATCTAAATATTATAATTAATTATAACTAGTTATGAATAATTATTCATATTTCCCCATGAGCTAAATTCGCTAAACATGATTACTTATTCGTTGTCACGCGCTACGGAGACGACACCTCTGCCTCATTTAACTGACTCTGCTATTGTTATTCTGCTGGCGTATGTTTCTCTGGATGGCTGCCGGCGGAGGTCCGTCAGAGTCCTAACGAGTGTGAATCCAGGGCTGCTGGGCCTGTCAGAGCAGAGCTGTCATTAGCAGCACACACTGATACAGCCGTCTGTGACAGAGAGAGACAGACAGACAGACGACCAGAGCTGCTTCATTCAAAGATGAACATTTGCTGAAAATTTACTCCCATCCCATCCAAGATTAGGATGAGTTTTTGTTTTTCTCTTCATCAGATTTGGAGAAATGTAGCATTCATTCATGTCTCGCCCCCAAAAAAATGGATGCTCTGCAGTGAGTGGGTGCCGTCAGAATGAGAGTCCAACAGCTGATAAAACATCACAATAATCCACACCACTCCAGTCCATCAGTTAACGTCTTGTGAAGCCAAAAGCTGCGTGTTTGTAAGAATAACCCTTCCTCCAGTGAAAAAGTCATTTGGACTGAATCAGGAGAGAAATATGCACAAATATGTACAAAGCCAAAACAGTCCAAACAGCTCTAACAAATGTTTGGGGTTTTTGTGTTTAGAGACAACAGGGATGGACTTTTATGGATTATGGACTCGTATTTTAGCCAGAAGCAATTGTTTGAAGTTAAATACATCTTAATAATGGATTTGTTTCAGCTTTTCACTTCACAAGACATTAACTGATGGACTGGATTGGTGTGGATTACTTGTGGATTATTGTAATGTTTTTATCAGCTGTTTGGACTCTCATTCTGACGGCACCCATTCACTGCAGAGGATCCATTGCTGAGACACTGATGCAGTGCTACATTTCTCTAAATCTGATGAAGAAACAAACTCATCCTAATCTTGGATTGCATGAGGGTGAGCACACTTTCAGTAAATTTCATTTTTGGGTGAACTATTCCTTTAAGATTCAAAGTTTACTTCAAATTAAGGACTCGTTTTCTGAATCATTTCTGTCTATATGAGTCTCACAGTCAAAGAGTCTGTGAATATATGTCTTTGGTTGTTCGTTTTTTGGACCTCAATTACTAGTCTGCAGCACTGAAAAGAAGTGTGAGAAACACATTTTACCATCATATAGGTTTGAGAACCTTACAACAAAAAGGCAGAAGCTTTTTACTCCAAACACAAATAAGGTTAGATACTATTTATACTTAGTTGTAGGTAATAGCTCATCAGTGAGCAAACAGTCTCTACAAGTAGTTAAAAAGCATCAAGTAAATGTTTTTATTTTATGCCTGTGCAATTCATTTCGAACATAAAAAAATATGTTGGTCAAATTAACACGAAGAGAGGAACTTTTGTTTCTTTTTTTTAATAGGAGTACATACATTCTCATATTTTATATTGTTTAGTCTCTGACAAGCTACAATAGAGGTTTTCTGTTTGTACATTGCATGGAAACCAGTTAGGAACACAGAAGTCGTAACTGGATTTTCAACACACCAGGAGGGTTAAGAATGCAATTATGGATCTGGATAAAACAATCAATCTATATAAAGGCATTTGAAAAACAGCACAAATAAATATTCAGTTAATCAGTTTCTAAAATTGTTTTAATGTGACCTTCATATGAGAAAAATAATAAAAAAGTTGAAGTAAGTTTGTTTTAATAAAATTAAACTTGTGGAATATTAAAGTCCAAACAGCTGCAGAAACATTTAGCTCTGATGAGAAATCTGAGCTCATCCAGACCTGCGAATACAACTGATGTGCATTGATCATGCATCGCCTGTGTGTGTGTGTCTGTGTGTGTGTGTGTGTGTGTGTGTGTGTTAGCGTGACCTGAGCTGCTATGTAGGCATGTTGGCATTTTGCCTGTTATGAGCTGCTAATGACTCATTAATAATATGGAGTGTGTGTGAGAGTGTGTATGTGATTGATTGAAAGTGTGTGTGTGTGTTGTGTGTGTTTGTGTGTGGTATACGTCAGCACATTTCATTAACTCAAACACTTCATAACTGCCAATCAAACTGACATGACAGTAGAACAAACATACACACACACACACACACACACGTCTGGTTTGCTATTCTTGTGGGGACTCTCCATAGGCGTAATGGTTTTTATACTGTACAGACCATATTTTCTATTGCCCTACACCAACCCTACCCCTAAACCTACCCCTCACAGGAGACTTTGTGCATTTTTAGATTTTCAAAAAACGTAATTCTGTGTGATTTATTAGCTTGTTTACCCGTGGGGACCTCAATTTAGGTCCCTATCGTGACACGAGTCCCCATGAGTCTGTGTGTATTCAGGTTTAAGTCCCCACCAGAATAGAAAAACAGGTACACACACACACACACAAAACAGACACATACACACACACACACAATATTAGACTAGATACAGTTTTAGTTTTACCTGAAAAAGTTGACTGTTTTATAAAATAACGATTCTTCTGGTCCAAACAGACCTGGCATATGAAACTAGTATATAGATTTTAAATGCATTATGAGAGTTAAAGAAATATGTTTAATTAAATGATCATCCATTCAAAAACATCTTGATGAAATAAACACTTTGCAAGAAACGTTTTCCTTTTGTGTTTATTGAAGAAGAAAAAAATCACATGGGTTTGTGAGGGTGAATAAATGATAAACGATTTATTTTGGATGAATTATTCCTTTAAAAACAAACCCAACAGACAATGTTATGCAGCAGTTGTGCTTATTCTTCTCAACTAACCCATCAAATATGAAGACTTTACTATAGAGTAGATGTGCCACAAACATCAGTCATCCGACATGATGCATCAAATTGTCCCTGAAAGATGTTTTAATGTTCAATTTACCTCAAGCATCTCAAGGATTCATCTGAAACTCAATAAAAGTAATTTCAATAGATGTTCCTCATTGTTCCGTATAGAGCTGAAGAAGAATTCTGTCTCCATGGCAACTTGTCATCCTGGTTCCAAGCATCTTTTAATTTCCTTAAAGAGCACTGGATTTCAAAACATGTTTTCGCTTTTTGCTTATCCAACAGAACTGATTGAAATTTAAAAACCATTATCATGAAGGAGAATAAATCTTATTTAGCAGCCAGGCAGACTGAAAGGCATTAGCAGTTTACTGGCGTACAGACATAGTTTATAGACTCCACACACACACACTTCTACACACAATAATGGCAGGCTGTTTGTTATACATTGTGAAATTATGAAATTAATTCTTCATCATTGTAGTTTTAAGCACCATCTCTTTCCCCATTTTTAATAGTGTGTATGTAAAAATGCAAGATTTTCTGTATTTTGTTCCATACACAGACTTTTTAACTTTTTTGACACCACAACTCGATAAAAAGTGTGTGATAAGTATTTAAAAATGGTTGTTTTTTCATTTTACTTTTCCCAACGTGTTCCCAATTCCCGTCATTACCATCACACCAATGCATTTTATTTAGTTTTTCCATACAATTTGCTCGATTATGACTGAAATGAACAGTGACAAGAGACCACAGCAGTCGTTAATTTAACTATTTTACATGACGGAATACTTCTGGGAACATTTGACTAACCAGCTGCCCTAATATTTTAGTTCAGCATTAATATAAATTTAGCATGGTAGCACAACTCCTTTGAATTCATTGCTTTTGCGTGTAATATTCTCAGTACTTGAATACATGTAAATTCAAATCGTGATCTGAAAGTGGCTTCATTAGGAATCATTACCAAATTAAGTAATATTGGAGAATTTAATTCTGAAGCAATCGATTTTTAATTTGATGAAAAAGGTGAAAAATGTAATTACCATCACACACAGTATTACACATTATACAACAATCCACTTGAAGGCTGATTAAGACCACGATAAAATCTTTATTATATTACTTTTTATTACTTATATCTTTTTTACCATATATGTAACATACTTTCACATCAAAAGAGCCCTTAATAAAAAATAAAAAAACGTGTCAGGTTGCAGAAAACGCACACAGCCAGCAACTCTCGGCTTCACTCCGTCAGTCATTTATTTGTTGGCAAACGAGTTTCACTGTTACAACAAATATTAGTGAGAGGTCATTCAACCACAGGAGAAAAAATAAACGGATAAAAGAATAAATAAAATCATATTTGTAATGATAAAAATTCTAATATGTGCCGCATTCATTTTACCCCCAGACATTTTGCAAAATAGTTTGTACTTTTTTCCTCAGTGAAATAAATAACCATTCATTCTCCACCAGAAATAAATGAAAGCAAATAGAAGGTATGCTGGATCTCTGCAGTTAAATCACAAAAGTGCATCTCTATCACTCTCTCTGAATGAAAACGACCTCCATTGATCATGTACTGCGATACGTCTCATATCTCTACTCCAACATATTTTCCACGTTATGTTTCCTTTCTTCATTCATCTACAAACGGGAGTCTATAAATCAAAGAGAATGAGGAAAAATATGAATTCTTTGTCTGTCCTGTCATTTTTTTTCTACTTGCCATTATTCATACTGAAATGAAGACGTGAATGTAAAATTTATCATTTAAAAAAAAGAGCGAGGGATCAAAACCTGTCGTTGAGGACGAGACCATCGGGAGAGAAAGGAAATGGTCTGAAATCACCATGGTTACAGAAGCGGAGGGCGTAGGAACAGAATAAGCACTATCCTGTGTAACACTAGTGTCTGTACATTTACATAGAAATATTGTAGAATTCTCCGGTATTAGTTCTTCCCCCGCTTCTCGATATTTGTTATTAATACAGCAAAGAACAGAAATGACGTCCGAGAGCGTGTGGTGAAGACGCCCTTCTTCGTATTGTTCTCCAACGCAGCAAAACGTGCGAGTTTCACCACGTGAGAAGAAGAAAAATATTTAAAAAGCAAATATGGATACAGAAGGTATTAAAATAGTTTTCGAGTCACAGACTTGATTGGTGTTGACTAGACGCGCTGAGCTACTAACAATCTTTTTGGCAGTTATCTGTATTCCTTCAGGGTTGCAGAGAGTAAAAAACCCACAGAATCTCACACTGCCCCGCAAGGTTACACAGCAAA
Source organism: Sinocyclocheilus anophthalmus (assembly GCA_018155175.1). Lineage (NCBI taxonomy): Eukaryota > Metazoa > Chordata > Actinopteri > Cypriniformes > Cyprinidae > Sinocyclocheilus > Sinocyclocheilus anophthalmus. Next base: position 29,730 of record JADLZN010001633.1, read on the forward strand.
TCCGTTTTCGGGTCTGTTCTCCCTTGAAGTAGAAGTGCACTACCAATAGAATCCAAAGGATGTCAGGTTTCATTCCTCAACAAGCAAGAGTACCCATAATCCTCTCCTGAATGGAATACAAAATCGCCTCCCAAGGTTTGTTGCTGTAGTTAATTTCTCTGCGGACATGGAAAAGCTAAAGTGAACAACTGCGGACGACTGAACGGTACGAAAACGTAGAAGATCCAGCGGAGGTCGAGATGTCATGGGTTACGGGTGTGACTGCAACGGGGTTTGGCGCCATCTATAGGCTGGTTACCATGTGTGCGTTTTCCTGCGGCGTTTCTTCGGGTGAAAGCTCATCTTTGGGAGGAACGATAAAGCCGTCGCTGCTGCCGCGGCCCAGTTGGTAGTAGCTATGCAGCTGGTGCAGATGGTTGCGCGAGCCCAAGTTGGGCATGCTCTTATAGTAAACGTCGTCCGGCTCGCCGCTTCTGGGGAGCGTGTGTGTGTCACCGCCGCGGGGCAGCGAATGCGTGTCGGAGCGTTCGGGGTCGGGCAGCGTTGGCATGCTGGTGTAGAGTGAGTCTCTCTGCGGCGATGGAGTCTCTTCCGTTTGCTCCTCTGTCAGCAGAGGGAAGAAACTCTCGCTGTTTTCTTGCGGAAGGCGCCGTCGCGATGAAGAAGCCGAGCTGAAGGTGGAGGGAAGAGGCTGGACGTGGCGTGGCGGCGGAAGCAAGGGTGTGTTGGACTCCTCCCTTATCAGCTCCAGCCCTAGACTGTCCTCGTGTGGGAAAGACGCAGAGTCGTCCAAACCCAACGCGAGATTGACGGGCAGCATGGGCGAGTCCTTCACCCCGCCTCCGTTGCTGACTTCGTTCACCAGCTTGTTCATGAGGTTGCGTCCGTGCTCGGCCGTGCGGTCTTGGTTGTTCAGGTAGGTGGGCAGGTAGTTGGAGGTGAGCTCTTTCAGGATCCGTTTCTCCAGCGTGGTCTCTTTGTGTACGTTGTACGTGCGGTCGATGATTTGCACGCAGTCGCTCATGTAATCGGCGCTGGCCAAGCTGTAGCTGTTGCCATGGTTACCATTCAGTGGTAGAGTATCCATGGCACTTGTATCCCGAGCATTGTTCAGGATTCCCTCTGCAAATGGAGAGTCAGAGAGAAGAGTAATTACAATCATTTGCGCCTGGCGCATCTGTAAGACCGACATGCAAAACGGCTCGCTGAAACAAACCGAAAAACCTTGAAACCATTCGTCCCTGAGGCGGATATTAATTGAGCTTCCAAACCAATGCTATCTTTGGTATTGATTGGATTCGTCAGGGGTCCAAGGCTGATGTGAGGATTAAAACTCATTCCAGAATTCACTGAAACGTGCCAGCTAAGCCTGTGATAATGGACTTACCGGTCAAACTCATCTTTGGCTATACATTTTAAACCTCAATTGTCCTCATCTCACATATCAAATAACACACAAATCACTCTGCAAAGCTAGCAAACACAACAGAAACACAATGCACGAACACAAACACACAACAGCTAATGCATGTAAAAGCTTTCGACAAACCAAATCATGCTGGCCTTTATATAAATCTCATATATCATTAGGTACAGAGAGAGCAGCTTCTCCACCTATAGATTTCTACGTTAATTAAATTTTGCATATTATCAGCGTCTTGATGTTAAATTCTTCATGAAAGAAGTGTGCAAGCGTGGACTATTAACACTCTCCCACACTCATATAACGAAACGTGGGAGCACTTTCTCGTTTACCAATTTTTAGCTGCACCATTTGAGCATAAACAAATAAATAGCATTTGGATTACTTATCGATGGCTTAGACAAATATGCAAGTTTTAATTTGGGAGAAAAGACCAGGGTTGCAAAACACCGAATTGTCCACTCAGTTTCTTTTTTAACAAAAGCATCACTTTGCACTGATGAAGAGACGAGAAAATTAGGTTTTCATTTTAATGAGGTTGAGAGTGCTCTCTGATTAGAATATTGACTATAACATCTCTTAGCAGAATGGCGTTTACTATAGTTTTAAGGAAAGAGTAATAACGGTAAGAAATTACATTTGGTAAGCAATGTTTAGTTTGACTCCCATACTTGTCTCTCTGTAGGGCTCTTAAAGGACAGCATGGAAAAAGGAAAGAGAAAAAGGTACAGGTAAGCATTCACAGTGACCGCTCAAATAGAACATGCACACAGATTAATGAAGCGCAGGTAAACGGTTACGCTCAACCACTTTGTTTCACCTCTCAAATACAGACACACGCCCCTGTGTCCCCTTGCAAATCCCAGGATGCACATGTAAATGCCATAAAATTGTGCTTTAAAGCCCCCTGAATGTCTGGAGGGCGCAAAAATTGCTTCTGTCTCCATTAGTGGCGCGCTCCGCTCTGAACGCGGTTCCACGGTTAGACTTGCATACGGTAAGAGAGTTATTGATCGAGCTAAAGAGGAATATTAAAAGTGGCCTAGGATCTAGTCGTAATTTCGGGGCTTTTATTGATATTAGATTTCAAGGTCGCTACAATGTTGTCAATGTAGATGAAGAGGTTGTTATCCAGCGCTCGGCCCTCCCCACTGACGTTGTCCAGCAACGCGTCTGTCTGTCTGTCTCTCTAGAGCCTTATGAATTCTTTCAAATCTATGCATTAGTGGAGGTGGCAGTAACAGGGGGTGACGGGGAGAAAGCAGATCAGCAGAGCAACAGACAGACGGAGTGAGACAGCTGCATGCAGAGATGCGTTACTGCGAAAAGGAGAAGCCAGGCCTCCTGCGGGCATCTCAGTGCGAGAGCACGGTAGATTCATGTTCTAAAAAAACACGATAGGCATATGAAGTATTGCTCTGAAAAAAAAACAGACTTTTTTGCATGCAGCTCTGAGAAATAGTGCCTGGTTGCGTCACATCAGTGCTGTGACATGCCACAAAAAACTCCTAGCCTATCTGTCCAAACCCTTCTGCATGATACATGTCTTCATAAGAGTGAATGTACAATGAGTGTATGTATAAAGCTGCAGTGTCATAATACAATGCTCGTCCTGAAATGCCAGGCAATAATGCATGTATAAAGTTTGCAGTCACATTTCTGTTATCCCACGCTTATCCTGAAATATCATGCCTCCTGCAAGCATTGCAGCATGAGTGCATGGTAGATTTCGGGTCTTAACACTTTAATTGTGTGAAGTCTTACTGAGTGTTTAACATGCAGGGAGTACATATATTGTTTTTAGTCGCTTTAGTGCTGTGACACCACAGAAACACTTAGCACCTAACCAATGACATGCCTTCAAAGACCGGACGATTTTGTATTGTGACTCAGCACTAATGCATGTATAAAGTTTGCAGTCGCATCTGTTATCCCATGATGGTAATGAAATGCCATGGCGAAACTTGCTGATTTCTCAAGATGTTTTCATGCGAGAAATGCATTAATTGTTTTCAACTGCACCAATATTGTAACAAGCCACAAAAACAGTGTAGCGTCGCTGTCCAAACCCTAATGCATGAGGCACATTAGACTGACATGTCTTCAGTCCAGGGTGGACAGTTTTGTCTTGTGATTAAGCACTGATGCATGTATAAAACTGCAGTCGCATTTCTGTCTAGATGAAAAAATGTTTATCCCTTGCTTGTCCTGAAATGCCAGGCCTACTGTAAGCATTACAGCGTGAGCACATGGTAGATTTCTGGCCTATTGGAACACTCTAGACGTGTGAAGTCTTACTGAGTGTTTCGCATGCAAGAAGTGCATTCATTCTTTTAAGTTGCATCAGTGCTATGACACGCCACTGTCCAAATCCTTATGCATGAGGCACATTAGACTGCCATGTCTTCAGTCCAGAGTGGACTATTTTGTCTTGAGCTTCAGCACTAATGCATGTATAAAACTGCAGTCACATTTCTGTCTAGATGAAAAAATGGTCATCCCTTGCTCATCCTGAAATGCAAGCATCACAGCTTGAGCGCATGGTATATTTCTGGCCTAAAGGAACACTCTAGATGTGTGATGTCTGTGTTTGTATGCAAGGAACATATTCATTGTTTTTAGCTGCATGAATGCTGCGACATGCCACATAAACCATGTAGCATCGCTGTCACATTAGACTGACATGTCTTCAGAAGAGTGGACTATTTTGTATTGTGATTTGGCACTAATGCATTTATGAAGTCTGCAGTCGCATTTCTGGCTAGATGGAAATTTCCTTATCCATGCTTGTCCTGAAATACCAGGTCTTCTGAGGTCATTGCAGCATGAGCGCATGGTAGATTTTTGGTCTTCGGATGTATGAAGACTTACTAAGTGTTCAGAGGCGAATTAATTGTTTTGAGTTGCATGAAGTCTAGTGTGGCTGTCCAAACCCATCTGCACCAGACACGTTAGTGTGACATGTCTTGATTTGAGCGGGTGATTTGATTTTATTCTGCAATTAGGCACTGATGCACATATAGATTGTGTTGCATTTCTGTCATGCCGCGAAATGGAGCCATCAGTTATTATAATTATTTCAGCTCTATGAACTCATTTTTCATTGGGAATTACGTGTTTGTTTGGACGAGACTGTACCAGACAAAAGACAAAGATGGCCACAGATACATTCAGCTTGAAGCCACATAGCGGAGACCTTTCCCCCACCACACACACACACACACACACACACACAGTTAGTGCATTGGAAGTTAAAGCAACGGAAGAATGCAGCACACCTTGAGCGTTGTACATGCTGAGGGTGGGGTTGTTATAGACGGCTAATTCGCCCAGTAAGGTGTTATAGGGGTTGTTAGAGGTGTGAGCGCGCAGCAGAGAGTTTGGGATGAGGTGATTGGCCATGGCACCTGATACAGCCGCACAGATGGAGAGAAGAACACACAGAGAAGATCAAACAAATGCACCAACAATGTTAGCATCATTATCACACAGACGTCTCATCAGCAGCCACAGAAAAAAAGCAAGTGCATTCAACAAACGTTAGTATTTGTATCTCATCAGAGTCTCTAACGGTCTATGCGAGTGAGTGTTGCAGTGCATTTTGGAAGAACATTATCTCTTTTACAAACACCACAAATTTTGATGACTCATTTTGCACCTAGGCCATAAATATACATATTTTTTTCCAATCAAATGCTTTGTCTGAAAGTATTTTTTCATATTTAGTGGAAATGTAATGCTGTAATAAATCACAATTACGACACAAGTCACAATTATGAGATACTAAGTTATAATAACGAGCTATAAAGCCACTTATGACAAAATTACCTTTTATTTATGTATAATACTATAATAATAATATATCTCATAATTTGCTTGTCATAATTAGACTTTATCTCATAATTTCAGCTTAGTGTCTCATAACTTTGACATTTTGTAAATTTAGATTTTTTTTGTTATAACTGACTTATCTCACAATTTGTTGTGTCATAATCTCATAACTGTTTTTATCTCATAATTAAGACCTTTTGTCAATTTAGACTTTATCTTATAATTGTGACAGTATCTCATAATTTCGTCTTTTACATAATAACCGACTTATCTCACAATATCTGTTTTGCCATAATCTCATAACGCCTTTTATCACAATTACGACTTCTCATAATTCGGACTTTTTGTTATAATATTAAGTTTATCTCATAATTATGTCTTAGTATCTCATAATTTTGATTTGTCAATTTTGTCTTTATATAATAACTGATTTTATCACAATGTCTATGTTCTGTCAGTCTCATAATGCTTTTTATAGCATAATTATGACTATCTCATAATTTTGACATTTTTTTCTCCTTATGTGGCGGAAATAGGCTTCCATAAGAATACGAATGTTCCTCCTCCTAATTTCCCCTACTGTACATCTGACTAGCAACAGCATGTAGCAAATCATGTTTCACGTCTGTGATGTCAACAAAAGGCTAGTGGTTATTTAAAAAGAAACAAACCCTTTACGTCCTGCCAAAAAACAAGAAAGAAAACTGCTCATCAAACCATTTCATAGAGTGTTTAATATCTGCAGCAGTGGTGATAAATGGGGATGAATTTAGAGACAGAACTTCTCTGAAAGGTTGTTAACATGCGAGTGTGCTTTAGCATGCTCCAAGATGTTGTGTCTCGAAAATTCATCCCCTTTAAAGCACTGCTTTTGTAACAAATTCTCCTCCATATTCTTCCCTTTCAAGACAATTACTGCTGGATTGAAATTGCCTGCTGTGAGCAGTGTTTCTATTAGTATGAATAATCTCTCGACAGGCCCACACAGAATCTGTGCGCACCCATTTCCACAAAATTGGATTACCTGATTTTCAAAAAGTTCTACATCTCCCACCCCTTGCATTTGTTTATTAAATATTTTAGCTAATTTGATTATGCTTTTAGTTATCAATAAGAGTATAACTCTTTCAGCTCAGCTCTCAGGTTTTTTTTTGACTTTGCAATAACAAGACGTTTTTTTTTTGTTTTTTTTTTAACACACATAAACAAGTCTGGACATGATTCTAACCTAAACAACTAGTCATTCAAACCTACTGATTAGTCAATTAAAAAAAAATGTCATTGTATAATCACTTTCTGTTTGAATGTCCTATGAAGAGCATTTCCAATATGAGCTAATTTATTCAACAGAGGTTTGCTTGTGATTATCAGCGTAGGCACATTTATTATGCTGTCGGCTAATTACACACCTCTGAAAATCATACGCTGAACACTGAGATAAGCACATTCAGAGATACGACACAGAAAGAAAGAGACATACAGGGAGGTTCACTGAGGTTGAGGTTTAAATGCGCCCTTTTCTGCAAAGAAAATGGTTACACAAATTGACCCTTGACCTTCACAGTGTTTGCACGGAAGACCCTGACCTCTGAAAAATTATCTCCAAAAGTGAGCTAAACCTCCAATACAACAACATCCATTTGAGGAGGTAAATATGACGCATAAATATATTATGGCTGTCAAAATATACACATTAACATGATTAAAAAAGTCTAATGTGCAATGATTAAAAAAATAATTTTAATGCAGTTAACACATTTGCCTATTTTTATGAGCTAAACACTATAATTTAGCAGAAGACATCTCAAGATGAGTAAGATTAAAACCATAAAGTATTAGGGTAGCAGTAATAGTACCACTTACTTACTACAATACTATATAAACTTATATTACTAAGACTTTTGTGTTTTTGTGTGTGTGTGTGTGTTGTGTGTGTGTGTGTGTATATATAAAAATAATATATACACACACACACACACAACTATAGCAGAAAGTACTATAGCGTAATATAAGTTTATATAACAAAACTTTACTCAGTATTTTCTGCTATAGTCATACATAAGTACATAAGTCAAAATTGACAAGTCAAAAATATGAAATATTGTCATAATTATGAGATACTATGTCAAATATGAGATAAAAGTTTAAATTATGACAAAAGTCAAAATTATAACTAACTAAGTCAAAATTATGAGATACTATGCCATAATTATGAGATTAAGTCTAAAGTATACAAAATGTTAAATTATTTGATATAAGTTATTTATTATTTATTTATTTAATTTATTGTCATATTGACTTTATCTCAATATGACGCCATCATTATTACTAAATGGGTTTAAAAATGTTTTTTTTGAAGTATTTGTAGTTCTTGTAATTCTTTGATGGTTTTGGTGTCTCTCAGAGTGTATCTTTCCTGTACTCAGTAAACGTGTGTGTGTGGTGGGTTTGTCTGGATGAGTCCTTGTGGATTTCTCTGTATGTCTCCACACACTACATTCCCCTGAGTGGGCTTTGTGTTCTGGTTAATACGTCTGGCTGCTCTGAGTAGTGTGACGTGATGGAGGCTCTCACACACACACACACACACCCACACACACACACACACCCACACACACACGCTGGTTCTGCTGAGAGCCTAATATTGCCATCGGACACTTCCTCTCTGTATATATTGTCATCCCATCATAAAACAGAACATTAGTGTCTCCTGATCATACACACAGACAGAGAGATAACGACTGAGAGAAAGGCGTCTGAATATTCAGAGCAGATCTTCATTCCCTGCACCTGGGTCTGGTGTGTGTGTTTGGTGGGGGGGGGGGGGGGGGGGGGGGGGGGGGGGTGGGGGGGGGGGGGGGGGGGTGGGGGTGGGGGGGGGGGGGGGGGGGGGGGGGGTCTTTCAAACACAGTTTAAGATACATTGTTCTCATAAATCTATAAATTCATGCACGACTGGAAAAATGCATTTATTTTTTTTTTTTTTTTTTTAAGTTTTGACAATGTCTGAATTGTTTTTATGGCACTTTCCTCAATCAGGTGGCATTTTTAAACATCAAATATATCTGTAGTAAAATCAGGGACATTGGCAAAAGTGATTTTTATATACACATAAAGCATATTAAATGCAAGTAAAGTGCTTACTTTGTTTCAAATAACTTCTGTGAAAAATAAAATGTCAGTATATGGGATAAGTAACATTCCATCGCTTCACGTAACGTATTTATGTAAAACCGCTTTAAAGGCTTGTTCTAATATGCACTGCCAGGATTTTTTTGTATATGAGTCTCTTGTTACCTGAATGACATTTAGTGGGGATCTTCTGTAAATCATGCTAAACATAGATGATATTCAGCTAGTTGCCAAAGTAACATTTCTCATTTTCATTTAGTTGAACTTGGTGTGAAAATTAATGAAAACTATATTGAGATATTAAAAAAAGAGTAACTAAAAATGACTAAAACACTACAAAAGTACTAAACCTTCAATTAAAATTAGAATGGAAATGGAAAAAATTATAATAAATAAAATAATATACATAAAATAATAAAAAACTACAATACGATCGTTAATTATTCTTAAAAAAAAAAAAAAGGATATTTTAAAATGTTTAAAATGTTTCCTTGAATGCATTTGGCAAACTCAAGAACATCTGTAAAACTGACATTGTGCCAGTATTTTGTGTGCTATTTGTGGAAGGTGTCTTATTTTCTTGCACTGAAGCGGCGTGACCTGCTCTCAGCGTCTCGACTGGATGCTGTGGATTATCCTGAGATGTTTCTCAGCGTCAGCTGTTTTCACTGAGGGCATGAACGGAGACTGAAGCATCTGCAGCTCACTGCTGTCATTCCACTCGACTGGAAACGTTTCGTAGTAAGATACGGCATATTCCACGCTAATTAAACCCTCATCCACCTGTTTACCTCTCATTTACACAACATACACAGAGTTTGAGCGAACATGAATGCAATCTAAATGTAAATTAAATGAGCTTCATTGCATTCTGTTGGCAATTAATAAAGCTGTTTTAAGTTTAACTTTCGGGACTCTTTACTATTTCCTCCTTATCTCAAAACTGTCATTTACTTCAAGTCTTTCAAGTTTAATTACCACTTTTTTTCTTTTTATTTTACTGGCCACAAAAATAGACTTATTTGCATGTTCTGGTTTTTCTGAACTTTTCTCACACAATTAAAGCAGCATTTCTGACGCATAGCAGGAGAAACTCACAGACTCTGAGTTTACTTGTAAATGTTTAATGTATTGAATGTCAGGATTGGAAAGATCTTCATTAAAGAAACATAAGCGCAGTTTTAAGTTTTATCTGTAGATATGAAATCTTTCTGAACTCCGCTGTTTTCTACACTGATTTCAAACATGCTATTATATGGGACGGCAAACTCTGCAGGTGCTGGATAAATGCAGCTTGTGTTCAGTAGGATACAGATTTTACTCCTGATTTTGGAATTAATGTAAATATGCTAAAGCATGTCAAACCAAGCTGAGAGCAATACAATTTGCTGGAAGCACAATCAAATTAGCCAAAATTATAAATCTGAGGAAATCTATGGACATTTCTGTAGAGCTGCATATACGTAAGATATAATGTGTTTTAGTACCCCTTGTGAAAAGCAAGTACATTCAAGCATACTATTAGCGTACTTATTACTTAATATACTTTAAAGAATATCGTGTTTTGGACACTTAATTGCATGCTATTTGCAATTAAATGAAAATATATTATAGTTTACATTTATATTACATGACATATTTTTGCAATTTTTATGTTAAAAAGTTAACTTTAGAGATTTTATGACCCACTTAAGTACATCTTTATATGTCATTTCATAATTACTTAGGTTTTCTTTGAAATATGGTTAAAGTGCCGCTGAATGTACTGACAAACATTTATGAAAAGCTCAAATATAAACAAATGATAATGTATTTCTACTTGTATGCCGTGAATTTGTTTGAAATTACACATTTGTCAAGTTGTAATTTAGTGCATTTAAAATATATTAACTTTAAATCTAATATCAAATGACACACAACAGTTAACATGGTATTCAAGTTCTTTACGTGTGGTTTAGTATGTTAGTCAACACATCAAAATAAGTGTACTTGTCATGTAAAACATGACTAAAGACTACTAAAACATAATTTAAAATGAACTTTAAAACTTGACATATTTTGACAAAATGCCTCTAGTATTTCATTACTATCTTTTCTGCAAGTACAGTTTATAAAAGTATGTATTTTAAAGATTTGAAGTACACTACAAGTGCACATTCAATAACAATTAAGTGCACTGCTTTTTCACAAGTGTGCGTGTGTGTGTGTGTCTGTGTGTGTGAGAGTGTGAGTGTGTGTGTGTGTGTGAGTGTGCGTGTCTGTGTGTCTCTGTGTGTGTGTGTGTATCTCTCTGTGTGTGTGTGTGTGTGTGTATCTCTCTCTGTGTGTGTGTGTGAGTGTGCGTGTCTGTGTGTGTGTATCTCTCTATGTGTGTGTGTATCTCTCGTGTGTGTGTGTGTGTGTGTGTGTGTGTGTGTGTGTGTGAGAGAGTGTGTGTGTGTGTGTGTGTGTGAGGGGCTTGTGGTGTTGTAGCTCTCTCTGTGTGTGTGTGTGTGTGTGTGTGTGTGTGAGTGAGTGTGTGTGGTGTTCTCTCTGTATGTGTGTCTCTGTTTGTGTGTGTGTGTGTGTGTGTGTGTGTGTGTGAGCGTGTCGCTGTGTGTGTGTGAGAGAGTGTGTGTGTTGTGAGTTGATTGTGTGGTGTGAGTCTCTCTGTGTGTGAGTGTGCGCCTCGGTTGGTGTGTGTGTGTGTGTTGAGCGGTGGGGGGGGGGGAGGGCGCCCGTGTCTTGGTGGTGTGTCCTCTCTGTGTGTGTGTGTGTGTGTGTGAGTATGTGTGTGTGTTTGTTTGTGTGTGTGTCTCTGTGTGTGTGTGAGAGTGTGTGTGAGTGTGATTGGGAAGTGTGTGTGTCTTTCTCTCTCTCTGTGTGTGTGTGTGTGTGTTTTTTTGTGGGTGTGTGTGTGTGTGTGTGATAGTGTGTGTGGATGTGAGTGTGTGTGTGTGTGTTGTGTTCTCTGTTTTGTTGTGTGTTGTGTGTGTGTCTCGTGTGTGGCGTGAGAGTGTGTGTGGTGTGAGTGAGTGAGTGAGTGAGTGAGTGATGTGTGTGTGTGTTTGTGTGTGTGTGTGTGTGTGTGTGTGTGTGTGTGTGTGTGTGTGTGTTTGCTGTGGTGTGTTGTTGTGGGCGTGTGCTTGTACCTCTGTTGAGTGTAGCTGAACTGTTAATGTCGCCAGCCATGAATGAAGACTCGGACTGCTTCCTCACCGTGTCGTTCCACATGCGGCGGATTCGGCTCTGTGAAGAACAACAGCGTGTCACACACACGGCTCTCACATGATCAGAGCCAGATCACTTCACCTGCTACACACAAATCAGTCAGAAATCAAACTCAACAGCTTTTCAAGTTCATTCAAAACATCCCACAGGTCTGGAACGACATGAACAAAATGTTCATTTTTTGGTTTATCCCGCCTGAGACGCTCCCAGCTCACAGCAGCAGCGTTTGTTTGTCAATATAAAAGCAGAATCCTGTGGTTCCTCATCTCTCTGACATTCACACACACAACACACACACACACACACACACACACTCGCACTCACGGGTCAGACGAGTGTGTTTCTGCTGCATGTCAGATTATCCTTACATGCTTGCACACGACCCCTAAAAGGTCAAATGTCAAATTGGAAACCTTGTCTCTATGGAGATCATGTAACCAGACAAACCGTTACCATGGAAATGATATATTAAAGCACAGATACATAAAGCCGAAGATTTGTATGAGACAAGGACAACATACAACGGAAATCCTGCCTGCGCCGCGCTTCAGTCAGAGAACTCGAATGGAAATGAAGATTTCTCAAGAAAGGAATGAATTCTTTGTGCTGGGACTGAATTCAATTTTTTTTTTCTAAAAAGCCTGTAGCAAACTACAAGACTAGCACTTTTTTTTGCAGGATAGAATATATACTGCATGTAGCATGCAAATGTTTCAATGTATTTGTGCCCTAAATATGCATGAAATACTGTTATGCAACAGACCGAATTGTAAAAAGCACTTACAAACTAATCGTTCTTTGCCTTTCTGTAAAATACTACAAGACTACATTTTTAAACGTACTGTCAAAATGCGCAGTAAACAGTAGTGCATTTTTGGTTTTGAACAAGCTGTACTGTAAAAAGCATATATAAATAAATGATTTAAATAATATCTGCTATGACTTTTAACTCAAATCATCTTCCCTTGGAGTTTTATCAGACTTCCAAAAAAAGATTAACACACCAAATTGGATTAAAAATGCAAAATATGATAACTGGAAACCATATTCTGAACAAAAAGTTTTAAATAAGGTAATGTGACAACGATATAAATTACTGCTGTTAAAAATGATTATCACTGCATACTGCATACCATTTTACATGCAATTAATTAAAAAATATATAAAAAAATTATTTTAAATATACGAGCAAGAGTTTTGTTTGGAATAAGGAATTATTCATACAATAATTAGTAATTAAATTATTCGAAAAATCATGTGACACTGAAGACTGAAGTAATGATGCTGAAAATACAGCTTTGATCAAAGAAATAAATTACATTTTAAAAGAAAATATAAAAATGAAAGAAAATAAAAATATTGAATAATATTTCACATTATTACTGTTTTTACTGTAATTTTAATCAAATAAATGCAGTTTTGGTGAGCAGAAGAGACTTAAAAGCATTTAAATAAAATATGAATTACTCAAAACATTTGACCGGTAATATACACATTTACATGTATGAAAAATCTCCTATTGACTCTTACTGAAGTACTGCTTGTAACACAATGCAAAATGAATGAATAAAAGAAATCGATGCACTGAGCTGATCAGGTGTGTGGTGTATAAAGACATAGAGCTGATAGTTACTTGTTCATACTGTAACTGTGAGGAGTTTGTCATACAAGGCGGGTGATGAACCTTGTGATGAAAGAAGAAAGACACAAAGAGAGAGAGAGTGAGAGAGAATACACACTCAAAAAATCTCTTGTGTTTGTGCTGCTGTGTTTGTGTGTGTTTGTACCTGCGACGTGGAGGAATATCGTCCCGGGCCGCGCGACGACGAGCTCTTCACCGAACCCACAGACGAGTCCACACTCTTCCCGCTGTAGCAGTGAGTCCGCAGACACTTCCCGTACTCTTTACGCACCTACACACACACACACACACACACAGACGCAGACGCAGACACACACACACACACACACACACACACACACACAGACACAGACACAGACACACACACACACACACACACACAACACACACACACCACACACACACAAAACACACACACAAACAAACAAACACACACACAAACAAACGCAAGACGCAGACACAAAGAAAGACCACACACACAACACACAGACACACACACACACACACACACACACACAGACACAGACACACACACACACACACACACACACACACACACACACACACACACCGCACACAAGAGCAGACACAGACACACAGAGACAGACACACACACACAAACACACACGGACACAACACACACCAACACCCACACACAGGACCAGACACAGACAACACACAGGACACACAACACACACACACACACACACACACACACACAGACAAAGACACAAACACACACACAAAACCACGACAAAGACACACACACAGTAGTCTTAAGTTAAGTTAGTTCCTTTAAGGTATTGTCAAGGCGACTTTCTAATTAATTTTTTTTTTCAATTAAATTTATTTTTATTTCAGCTTTATTTAAATTACCGCAAACGATTTTCAATGGTTTAGTTAACAATAACAACAACTGTGATTGTGTGTACAGTAGGTCGTGTGATCTATTATGTGTTTGTTGCTTTTGAATGTAAAAGACAAGATCAGGAAGTGTTTATAATGTGCTAAACGTAAATAATAAAATAAAATAATATTAAAAAAAATAAAAAATAAAAGATTAAGTATGTAGACCCCCCCCCTCCAACTTGGTTTTACTTGACATGTTTTGGTATTATGTTATTGCTTTGCAAAGTAACCATAGCCATATATTTATTCATGTATTTGTATCATGTGTGTATATGAATGTGTTTTTCCCAACCTTCTTCTGCAGGACGCAGTGAAATATGAAGATGAACATGCCCTGCAGCGAGTTAAAGATGGTGAAGAGGTACGCCATGATCACCGTGCTCTCGTTAACGTACATCAGGCCAAACGCCCAGGTCAGGCCCAGCAGAAAGAGCAGCCGGAGCGCTCGATTACCCACGAGCTGAAACACACACACACACACACACACAACACACACACACACACACCACCAACACACACAGACGCAGACGATGCAGACACAGAACAGAACACAGACGCAGAGCAGACACAGACACACAGACAGACGCAGACGCAGACACAACACACACACACACACACACACACAGACGCAAGACACAGACGCAGAGACACAGACAGCAGACACAGCCACACCACAGACACAGACGCAGGACGCAGAAGAGACACATCAACACAGATACAGACAGACAGACAGACGCACACGGAGACGCAGACACACACACACACACACACACACAGACGCAGACGAAGCACAGACACACAGACACACGACCGACGAACACGCAGACGCAGACAAAGACCACACAGACCACACACACACACACAGCAGACGCAGACACCAGACACGACACAGACACACAGACAGGCACAGACACAGACACAGACACACACGCAGACGCAGACACACACACAGACACAGACACAGACGCAGACGCAGACACAGACACACAGACAGACGCAGACGCAGACACAGACACACAGACACACACACAGATGCAGACACAGACACACACACACACACACACACACAGAGAGAGAGACACACACACACATACACAGAGAGAGACACACACAACACACACACAGCAAATTAGCCCTGAAAATACCTGGGAAACATACAGTCAGAACTCCTTACTCGCAATATAAGACATAAGTGCAAGATCAGTGCCTAAAGTGGTACATTTCTAGCCAGCTCTCCACCTAAATTAAATATGACTTCAGTTAAAATGAACTCCATTTTCTCAATTTTATATCCCACTCTTGCCACTCTATATCTGTGGGACTTTGTTTCACAAGAAAAAAGAAAATGAATGAAGACGCTGCCAAGAACCAAAAAGAACAAAAGCAGCATCAGTCATTCGCTCTGAGGAAAAAAGGTACAAAAGCTGCCACTGCTGCAGGATCTTTTCAAAAGCTACTGCAATATGCACTTGTTAAGACTAATGTGCATCTTTTCAGGATACATTTAAAAGGCAGCCGCTTCAGTGACAGACTTTGTAACATTTGCACCGATGAATAAAAAGTTTCAGTAACACTTTACTTAAAGCCTTCAGGGCATTATAAAAGCATTTCAATGCATTAATTGTGCCTTGGAATGCACCATTGATATAGTATTATAGTTTCTATTAATATTTTAACCAGTTTTTAATTTTATAGTTTCTGTTTTCATTTTATTTATTTATTTTCCTTCATATATGTCTAAATAGTTTTATTCAGTTTTCATTTTAGATATTTTCGTACATCAAGTAGAAATGTTGCCTTGTAAATAAAATAAAATATATATTTTTTTCAATATCTTATTTTATGTCAGTTAATATTTATTATATTTAAAGTAATGACAATGCTTTTTTTAAATGGATTTATTTTAGCTTCAGTTTTAGTTAACTACAATAACCTTGTATAATCAAAAATTAATCATAATTCATTTTATTACTTATCTATTTAGAAAGTATAATGCATTAAAACAAAATATTATAATGCATTTTAACTTTGGTTACAATTATTTATGAAAATAAATAATGCATTACAACATACACTATGCATTATACATAAATGCTTTAAGTGAAGTGTTAGTAACATTCATTCGCACAAAAGCTACAAAGCTTTTGACTTCAGAAGACTTGAAATACAGCGCACAGATCCTACAGAGCACTTTAAAGGGTCTTATTTTGTCCTTTTTGGAGTTTGACTGGTCTTCTGTTGATCAGCTCAGAGTTTCTGACCGGAAAAAAAAGTTTGGAGTGACATGAGGGGAGTAAATTATTACCGAATTGTCATTTTTAGGCAAACTATAGCCTTTAAATACCATCCCACATCTCCTTCTTTCATTCGATGAGAGCTGAATGGGTCTGTAATGAGACGAGCGTGTCTGTGTTGTGCTGTTTTCAGATCCATCCGACTGACTCCATCCAGCTCAATTTAATACTAAAATTAAAATTACACACATTTACTTATGGAATACATCCAATATACAACTAATGGGACACGCAAACTTCGTAACATTATCATTAACTATAATTCCGGGAAATAAATAAATAAGCCTCAGTGAGACTGCATTCCAGAACAAATAGTTCCACTATTAAAAGACACTGTATTTCTAAATTTTCTGAAGAAATCATCAGTGCGGATTTAAAAGGCAAGTTTGAACTTAGCTGTCAATCTTGCAAATGCAGCTTTCCAGAACAATTATGGTTGCAAAAAACTCTCAATGTAGAAAATGTGCTGTAAAAATCACTCACTGTCTGGTTTTATTAAAAAAATGAAATATGCATTTTACTTAAGTATATGCTAGAGTGTTATAGACGGTTTCCTGGGTGTTCAAATGTGTGGGGTCTATAAGATTTTATTATTCTTATTTGTTAATAGAAATTAATGCTTTTATTCAGCAAGGATGCATTCAATTCAAAAGTGACAGTAAATACATTTATAATGTCACAAAATAATTATATTTCAAATAAATGCTATTCGTTTGAACTTTCAATTCATCAAAGAATTCTGAAAAATAAAATGTGTCACAGTTTCCACAAAAATATCGGGCAGCACAACAGAAAATTCAGCTTTGATCACAGAAATAAATTCTATGTTAACAGATATTCACAAAGAAAACAGCTAGTTTAAATTGTAAAAATATTTCACAATATTGCTGTTTTTACTGTATTTTTTATCAAATAAATGCAGCCCTGGTGAACAGAAGAGACTTCTTTCAAAAATATAAACAAATCTTAAAGACTCCCAACATGTGTAATGCAAGCTCCAGAGATGCAATGGAATGCAGTACACTACTATTGTACAGTTGTAATAATGTTATAAGAGCAACATTTTCAGTTAGAAATAGGAATGAGTGCTAAATATGAAATTATTATATTAATATTAATTATTAGAATATGAATACTAAAATGAAAAAAAATAAGGGAGTCACTGAATCATTCATTCAACCAATGCATTCAAAACAACCAAATCTTACCGACACCATACATATAAACGGTAGTATTTGTTTGCTGAGTGTTTTAGCGTATTTTATGATATTTTGGTTTTAAATAAGACTCAGGTCTCTTAAAATATTAGTCTACATGTTTTTTTTTTGTTTTTTTTCATTTTACTGTCCAACAGGTCAAAATCTTAAGTCTGATTGCTCAGAAATTCTCAGCACACCTTAATAAGACTCACGATTTGAGGAATCGTATGTTTAGTAAACACTCAAAAACATTATGAAAGAAATCTTGAAATCTTTAAATGGCACTGAAGGTCAAAATGAGCTTATCCTGAATCTCAATGTGTCCGTTTGGTGTCAGAAAACGGTTTGAGACACGACGAGCTGCACGGTAAAGAGGGAAACTTTAAGGGCACTGAGAAGGTGAGGAGCAGAGAACAACACACACACACACACACACACACACACCACAAGGGTTGTGTGAATGATTGACAGTACTTCATATTGTGCAGTGAAGGAAAGCGTGAAAATGGGAAGTGAGTGAAGAGGGTTTATTTGCTGTTATGCAGCCGAGTGGAGAGAGAAATATGAGCTGAGAAAAGGAAAGACGGATCTGCTTACTTAATCTCTGGATCATAATCCTCATAACTGAAGAATGAAAAGTGGAAAAAAAGAAAAGCAACAGAAAATTAGAATAAATAAATGGACACTTGAGAGCAGAATCAGGAGGGAAATGAAGCAGATGGGTTTGATCAGCGCTGGGTGATACATAATCATTTCATAACAGTACAGCAAAGAAACAACATCAGAATCTACATACGTCTACTGAAACAATTCTGAGTTACAGAAACGTACCTACTTTAACACCATTGTTGCTACTGAATTTTAAATCAGAGACACTATTAAAACATCTCGCACTCGCAAGAACAGAAGGATAGAAGCCATGGGATGCTATGCTGTGGAAACTTTCCCACCGATTAATAAACTCGTGACAAATACGGTGTTACCGATTATACGGCACACTTTACAATATATTTGTCAGTAGCTATGTTTCCACCCACCTATTTTTATGCAAATTTTGGGATATTGCATAAAAAAAGTGCTGGATGGAAACACCAAGATATGCAGAAATTCTAAAAAAATGCTCATAAACGTCTATACGATTGCGTTGCCAAACATCAGCATCTGAACGCAAGGTAACATGACAGCGTTTGTTATTGTGTTTTGATCTTTATAGATCTTTACACGCTTCCCTTTCTTTGAACAAAGCGAATGCTTATTATTCTAAATGAAAAACTGCAATAAAATAGTCAAACTTGTTTATATTAAACACAGAACTTTAATTAACAAAACAAATAAGACGGGTGACGTACGGAGCCGCACATGACATCGACAAAAATACATTTATTGCGGTCTACGACTCGATTCGTTCCCTTGTTTTGTTTTTTAGGTTGTGGCCATGTTGTACTAATTCATTGCCTCGTTTTGATTGAATTAAAATTAGAGAATTAATTACTACAAAATATCCACGATTTAATAAAATGAGGGGATTCATTCTTAAAGGTATAGTTCTGTAGAATGTGGTTTACCAAACACAGCTGACGGTAACCATTAACTTCAATTATATATTTTTTCCATACTATGGAAGTCAATGGCTACCGTCAACTGTTTGGTTACCAACATTCTTCAAAAGAACGTCTATGTTCAAAGAAGAAAGAAGAAGAAAGAAACTCATACAGGTTTGGAAAGACTTGGGAGTGAGTAAATGATGACATAATTTTCATTTTGGGGTGAACTAATGCTTTAATTCTTGGCAACGATATGTATTTTTTTTCCACGTCACATGCGGGGCTCCATACATACCCAAGCAAAATCATATATCATTAATATTCGATACATCGTCCAGCTCTCACATGAGCAATAATTTCTGTAGAAAGGCACGGCAGAACCAACCATAAGACATAAACAAGATTTCACCGCTTACAAAACACACACACACAACACACACACACACCACACACACACAAAAACACACACACAAACACACACACACACACCCCCCCCCCCAAAAAAAAAAACTCAGACACACTCACACACTCACACACACAAACACTCAAACACACACTCACACACACCACACACACACACACACACTCACAAAAAAAATCACACACACACACACACACAAAAAAAAACACACACACACACACACACGCACACCCTCACACACACACACACACACCACACACACACATCACACACACACACAAAAACACACACAAAAACACACACACACACGCACACACACACACAACACACACACACAAAACACACACACACAAACACACACACAACACACACACAAACAAAAACACACACAAACACACACAAAAACACACACACACACACACTCACACACTCACACACGCACACACGCACACACACACAAACACACACCACACACACCGAGCGCTCCACACACACACAGGTGTCGGGGATAATTACCACACACACAGAGTTTGGATCTAATAACTGCAGCAGGTGCCACACAGCAATATGATTGATTGGACTAAAAGTGGAGCCTATTAAAACATCATTTTGCTGTGTCCATCTTAATGAAGGGGTCATTAATGGACACGATTGGCCCATAAACAAGACTTCAGTAATACCTGATACCTGTACATAATGAATCAAGAGTGTTTATGATGAAGCTGAATAATATTGTAAGAATATTTTCTTTCACAGTGTTTTTTCTTCTTGTTACCTGAAAAAATACATGCCTGAGAAATGAAATAAAACAGGAAAAGTTAAACTTTAAAAAAAAAAAATACGAAATTTAAGAATAATTAAATGAAATAGAATGTACAAATTTAATTTTAAGTTAAAATTACAAAGAAAATGAGTTTAAGTACTAAAATACTGAAGTACTAAAGTACCAAAACTGAAAAATGAATTAGAGAGAAAATAGAAATATATGAAAAATAATAAAAAATGACAAAGCACATCAATAATTACACCAAAATTTACATATTAAAATAAAAGCTTCTAAATATTAATAAATACTCTAATGGTATATAAATATTACTTAATACTGCGTTTGAGACTACAGTAATGAAACATTCTAAAGACTTTCATATTCAAGGCTTTAATGAGTATAAAGCATTAAAACACATGACAACACAACACATCGATCACGTGTTGTAATGCATTATACTATAAAGCACATGACTGACTTCATATAACCTTCATATAACAATCAGCTTGACTAGTATCTGCATGCAACTTTGTGCAAGAACACACAGCTGATTAAGGTGAATTATAATTCAGAATCAATCAGAATATGTATAAAATGGATTATAATTAGCATTTTCACACATAGGATATAAAACAGAGCCTTATTTTCTTTCAACAAACAGTCAGTGCAATGCAGTGTTTAAACCTTCAGAAACAAATGTTATATGAGCAGGGCTCTTATATACACATGCATACTGTATTTAACTCACTCTGTAAATAACTGTGGCAGGAAAACATGATCGTGGCATTTCTGTGTGATATTTATGTGACGATCAAGAGCAAATCTCAAGATGCATTTTAAAGGGCAGTGCAGGAGCGCAGCGCTTCACAACAGGCGGTTCGTCGAGTTTACAAGTGAGTAACTGGACATAAGATGGCAGTAATGGATGTAGTTTTATTTGCCTCAACATGAACAATAAAGAAATCCACTATAAACTTGAATAACTTTTTTTCAGATAATAAAGTTGCGGTGAAGTATGTGTTTGTGTAGTGTCTTAAATGAGGCCCAACGTGATGCTCAGTTGGCAATGAAATTATCTGCAATCAGTTTGATCAAACCTTGGATTTATAGACTGCAAATTACTGCGAATAATGCAAGAATTGGTCAAATTTGCATTAATTCCATTTAAAATCCTGGACAGATGGTCTAATGCTTTAGAGAAGTCATGCAGCAGCGTAATGAATTAGTGGAAATCGCCAAACCAATTGCACGCTACAAAACCCTTAATTAGCTCACGCTCTTCACCAGCGTTAAATCTCCATTTCTCGCTCTTGTCTTGAGGGAATAATATCCCTGTATTACTCACAGATCTGGTCTCCAGAAACGTCATTCCTTATGCTTTTCCTTTCGATTCTCCTGAAGCTACAGTATGCAGATGTAAGTCATTCACACCTTGCTTCACCGTCTCCAAAACACACTCGTGCTGAAAAACCCCCGGTGCATTTGAAGCTTAATTGAACAAGATACTGGCGACTCATTGCGTTAACGACGTCCTGCTGGGAGTTTAACAAACACAAGACCGTGAACGAACGCCTCTCCTCCCTCAGGTATCCTGCTGCTGATCACCCTGGTTAAAATGAACGTGAATTATGATAAAGAGAGCGCTTTTAAAGCGTTTAAGTGAATTAGCAGCAATTTGTCATATCGTCTCCCTTCCGTCTCTACAGCGAATCTGCATCCCAATGGCAGCCGTGATTGAGTTAGTTGGAAGCAGAAAGTCTTGACGTAGATGTGAATAATGCTGAGCGATGATGCCTTCACCGAGAGACATGCGTGTCTGTCTGCGCAGAACTCTCTAGAAACACTTTGAGTGGGTTTAATTGAGTCACGGATTAATGAATAAAAGGAATCGCTCATGACACACGGATCAAACTCAGAACGCCCACGTCAATCACCGCAATTTAACAGAGTCGCTCCTGTATTTCATACACACACAAAATGATGGAAGACATATCAGCGCTCTGTTATTTTAGTTCCAATGCAATTCCTGATACTTTGTCTACTTCAGCTGCCTTTGAGATGAATGGAACCTGCTGCGCATTGAATGTAGTGTTGTACACCTAACGCAGTGGATTTGTATCACAATAATAAATAACTATGTATCTGTCTTAAAGGGTCAGTTCACCCCAAAAATGAAAATTCTGTCATTAATTCCTCACCCTCATGTCGTTTCAAACCCGTAAGACCTTCGTTCATCTTCGGAACACACATTAAGATATTTTTGATGGAGTCTGAGAGCTGTCTGACCCTGCACAGACAGCAACGCAACTGAAATGTTCCCAAGTCCAGAAAAGAAAGAAACCTAGCAAGCACCGAGATCGTAAAAAATAGTCCATGTGACATCAGTGGTTCATCCGCAATTATACGAAGCTACGAGAATACGTTTTGTGCGCAAAAGAAAAAAAATAACGACTTTATTCAACAATTCTCTCCGCATCACCCTGTAGCGCCATCTTGGAGAATATCCGCTGAACGTAAACAGTGTATGCTGTTCTGTGTCAGATAGCCGCGCTCGGGCTGCGGGCCGCCCCTTTGCGACGCCGGGTCCCCGTTTCATTAAGGGATACCCCGGTTTTCGTTCAGATCAAATCACAACAATGTAGGAAACAGATGCGGCGTGACGCAGCTGACACAGAACAGCATACGTTTTACAAATACGAGACAAATTGTTGAATAACGTGTTTTTTGTTTTTTTTTTGCGCACAAAAAGTATTCTCGAAACTTAGTAATATTACGGTTGAATCCCTGATGTCACAAGGATTATTTTACAGATCTCCTCGCTACTTTTCTGGACTTGGGAACATTTCAGTTGCGTTGCTGTCTATGCAGGGTCAGACAGCTCTCAGACTCCATCAAAAATATCTTAATGTGTGTTCCGAAGATGAAACGAAGGTCTTACGGGTTTGAAACGACATGAGGGTGAATTATTAATGACAGCATTTAGATTTTTGGGTGAACTATCCCTTTAATAAAACCTCTGAATAGGCGATTTCGGAGAGGCTAGCAATAGCAAGCTAGCTTTGAAAGCATAAGATCTCACCCTCCCTGCAAATCGCTCTCCAAAGCCACGCCTCCTCCGAAACACATGACCAGAGGCTAACCAGCGACATGATGAGAGAGAGCATTGGTGGAGGGTTGAATGTAGCTCTATCAGATTACCTCATGTCTCATTCACCGGTGAGAAAACATTACACTACAAAGTGCATAATATCACAATAATAATGCTCTCGCTCTGTAACGCGCTGATGACGTATCATGTCTGCGCCTATCGTAGCCCTCGGACCGAGGAATATGATTTGATGAACATTTTACAGTCCTACGCCTTCCACAGATTATATAAATACATTTAGACCATTAACTTAGTGATTGCTATCAGGATGTGAAAAGACTTTTAACCAGCATAACAAAAAATGTTTTTGAACCAAATCACCTACCCTGCCTTTAAGTGATTGTTTGAGTTGGACACACCGAAATAAATGCCTAAAAATCCAACAGTTATTTTTCTTTGTAATCTGTTATTTATTTATTCCTTGCACAAAAAAAATGAATACATTATTTGACTAACAAATTGCAATAATTGTTGTTAAGTTTAATTTAAAATATTTAAGAAAAGTTACATTATACTGATCAGATCTACAATTATAACTCATTCCCAGCGCTCAATTTGTAAATCGAGAGGTCCTGGAACAAAGCGGGGTGAACACGCAATCACACTGCTGGACCAACTGAAGTGATTAACAACTTGCATCAGTTGCTTTTATATTGTGCACATGTACTCTAAAAAATCATGGGTTATATCATTTCAACCCAAACATTTTTCTTTTACGTTTTTGTGTAACCCAGCTGCTGGTACAGGACAGTCAATCAACTCAATCAACGGATATTTTGCATCCTCTTCAGATGAGAGTAGTTCTCAGTGCCGCTATTTTATTTAATCTATAAAACCGTTTATTTGCTGTAAATCATTTTATTTTATGTAAAGCAAACTAAAGGGACGCAATGTCAGTCAACTAAACGAGACGTATCTGTCTTTTCGTGACAATTAAATGTTTAATTTTTACTTCTAAAATGCGAGTTTAAATGTAAGAAATATTGCATACATCTTTAAACGGTAAAATATGTTGTATTAAGTACTGTATTATCCTGTAAACATGTGGTTGTGTGGGATATTTTAAGTTTTGAGCATTTAATTATCGGTAAGTAGTTGCTCATGTATTAAGTAAAAAAGCTAGTATTTTTGTAAACCAACAAACAAACAGGAAAGAAAGAAAAAATTAAAAACAGAGAATTCGCCATTGTTCCACATTGCCAATGAAGTACGAAGACACACACACACACACACACACACACACACACGTCAAACACAGGGGGAGGTGGGCAGGTTCAATGACCTCCAGAAGGACAGATGACAGGTGGAGAAACAGGCTGATCTTACCAGTGCCACTCCACTACGACACAGCTGTCATAATAGCGATAGCTGGACAAATAAAACAGACACAGAAAATAACTCTTTTGAAAAGTGCAACAACAATTAAATGACATTAATCTTAAAAAGTAGCAATGACAATGGCAACTTAAACCATTCAGAAGACCTTGAAGTTGTTTGACAAGCATTTTGTTTTTCCATACACATATCTTTTTCATTTCTATACATATCACAAACTTTTAAATTCCTTCCTTCCTTTATTAGATGTCCATGCAATAATGTCTATTTTGGGTAATCCAGTCAATTAAAAAAATTCATATTATTTGATTTGTTTATTCAGCTCTTGTTGGATGAAAACAAATGTATGATTATTAATAAGCTATGAGAGGATAAAGTGGCTTTACAGCTTATGATACATGAGCACTTAAAATAATATTATGAAACAGTTCTGATCAGATAAGTCACATTAAAATCTGCTGTAAATAGTTTTAATAAATGAATATTGGAGGAACAGTGAAATATTCAGCTGAGATTGTGTTTCGTAGATTTAGATTGTTTGAAGTTGAACCTACTAATATATTTATGTTTAAAGTTAAAAATGAAAACTATATCATAATTTATTCACCCTCATGTTGTTCCAAAACTGCTTGACTTTCTTTCAAAAGACAATATTTTAGTCTTAGTGTATTTTGTCCATATAGTAAAAGTCATTAGAATCCAGTGCTGTTTTGGACCCCATTGACTTTCACTGTTTCTACAAAAAAAATGTATTTTGTATACATTTTGTTGATAGATACAGACGAATGAAAAGCATACAGGTTTGGAGCCACACAAGGATGACTATGAAAACCAAATTTAATTTTTTGGGGTGAACGAGCTCTTTAATTTATGTTCACCACAGTGCCATGCAGCATGTTTGTTCAGGTTTGTGAACATCAGTGCTGCTGCTGTTGTCCGTTATATGATTTATAACAGTTGTGTCTACGAAATAAAAACGATTTAAAAGCATGTGATGTGATTTATAAGGCTATTTGGGAGGTCGAGTTATTAACCGCAAACCAACCTACTGCCGCCCTGCTCCGCTCACAGAGGTCACGACCTCTACGCCTCACTTCTGTCACACAACAAATCCAGATATATGCCTTCATTTCTCTGTGTGTGAGTCCAGTGGCCGCCACACAACACTTGAGGTTCAAGAGTTGTGGGCCCTTTAAACCGAGGACCAAACCAGCCACATATAGAATTGATAATTTACAGTCTGTCTCATCTGGTGAGAAAGTGGGCCAGAATTAGATGGCATCAGCCTTAACAGGGGCGTGGCTAAATGTTTGGCCAATAAAATGTCCCTTGAGGAACAGTGCCCCGCCCACTTAATAATCAATACCAGTCGCCACCTTTCAATCACTTGACTTGAGCAGCAGATCAGCATATTATACTGATTTCTGAAGATCATGTGACACTGAAGACTGGGAGGGATGTGTGAAAAATACAGCTGCGAATACAGGGAAAATGTACCTTGTGACAATAATCACATAGAAAACTGTTATTTTAAACTGTAATAATATTTCACAAGTTTTTACTGTATTTTTGATCAAATAAATGCAGACTTGGTGAGCAGAAGATACTTTTTTCAAAAACATTGTGTAGATTGCGATACCGTTATATATAATATAGAATTACTCATACCATGATATGAGATTTTGGTGTCGAACATCAACAAATAAACGCACTCTACAGATCAAACTGATACAGCTGAGTATGAAAACCACTAACAAGACACTGTCATTATCTCATTATTAGCATGAATAGAACGTCTGATTACAAGAATTATCCCATTTAATCTCAGACGCTATGGAGGGAGGAGATGTGTGGCTGTAATAAGACCCTCGCTCGTGAATTAATCAAACTCATCACCTCTGCTGTTGTCTTTCGGTTTTATACGGTCCCCTTCAAAATGAATATCGAGAAATATTTCTATATACAGTATTTCTTCATAATAGAGCACAGCAGCAGCAGCAGCACGGCTCTGGAAGTAAAAGTCCCATTTGTTTCTTCCACAGAGAAAGTGATTCAGCAGCAATAACATATAAACCTCTCGAGACAAGAGATAAAATGTGGTCCAAAGCTGAAGATTGAGAACTACACACTACACTACCCATAATCCTCAAGCAGGATCCACCAATCAGAGAAGCTGTCACTCTGGGAATATTGACAGCAGAGTAACAGTGATCGTTCAATCTCATAAAACATTGCAAACAACAAAAAAACATAATCGAATCAGTCTCTACATCATAAGTTTGCACCCTTGTGAAAAACACACTCCATATTAAAAACAATTTTTATTATGGAAATAATATACTTTAAAAGAATAGACTTATTTGCAAACATAATTGCAAGGTTTTTAGACACTTAATTACGTCAACTTCAATTAAATGAAAATGCATTAGTTACAATTAGCTGAAGGTTAGAGTGTTTCTTGACTCAGTTAAGTAGGACTTAAGTACATCTACATATATATGTAAAATAAAATACACTTTAATGTCATTTCTATTGAAACTTGTATGTTATGTATTTTATACATTTGTAATTAAACATTTGTAATGATAAAGTTGAAATTTAGTACATTTGATAAACTTTACACTTAACATCGAATAACACATTATAGTGAAAATGATAATCAAGTACTTTACATGTGTTTTAGTATGTTAGTCAACACATCAAAAGGAGTGTACTTCTCTAAAGCACAACAAAAGATAATCAAAACTAAATGATTTAAAATGTGTTAAAATAAAACTTTTAATCTGATGTTATTATAAAGTGCACTTTTTAAAAGTGTACTTAAGTGTGTTAAATCATGAAAATGTATCTTTTTACTCGCATGCCGTTTATTTAATTAATATTATATTATCTGCACAGTTTTTTAAATATACTTTAAGATTTGAAGTACTGTACACTACAAGTGCTCATTCAAGCGCTTACTCAATTAAGCACACTTATTTTCACAAGGGTCTGCATTTGAATATATTGTAATAAACATCAAATATATTTCATACTTTAATAGTTTGTTATTGCGTGGCTATTTCTGCCTTGATTTTTCGTTCTCTCTTAAAATACATAAAGCACATAATCTTGTACCTTGGTCTTTTTTGCAAATTATCAAATCAATGTTTTCAATGCTGTGAATCCTTTCTGGTTTGGTTCAAAGCATTGAATGTGTTTCTAAAAAGCCTGTAGAGGAAAAAAAGTACAAGACAAATAATTCAAGAATGAATCCCAAGGCCACGTGTCAGATTCAGGATGTATTCACTTCGCTCACAGTTCTCTGGGCAAAGGGACACATCAGTCAAGTTTGGCCCTTTAACATGCGGTGATGCACTGTGAAATATGGCCTCTTCCACAGCAGTGATGCTACAAGATCATTGACTCAAACCGTCTGATTAGCATGCATCACTGATACAAAGGCAGACACATGAACAACTTGGACACACACACACACACACACACACCATCTCACTGTCCTGCTCTCTATGCTGGATCTGAGGGGACAGCCATAAATTTGCATATTTATAGTCCTTTCAGTGCTCTGCTCTCCTGAGTGGCTGCTGTGTGGCTCCGGTGATGAATATTCATGTGCATGCAGAGGTTAATTTGGGCAGAATGTCTGCTGCTCTTTCCTGTGAAATAACACAGATCTTCAGGTAACGACAACCTCCCCACTGAATACACAGACGGACACAAACGCACAATGTGGGATACCTGTGCCAGTTTTAATTTCACCTCATCCTACAACAACAATATGAAAAATGAGCCATGTGGGTTCCGCTGTAGATGTTCAATGGGCCGCTTAAACTCCTGTTTATATGCGTGAAGTGTGTCATTTCTGCATGATTAGAGCCATAAAAGAGAGCAGCATAATGGCTGTTTCCAAACAGGTTTCCTAAACACAACATTCCTACCACGTTTCCGTTCCATTACTTGTCCCCTACTCGAACAAACTGAGCAACTCAACTGATCTGAGCGAAGAAAAATAGGTGAAAATGTGGTCTAAAATGTTTTGTTATATGATCACCAGTTGCACATTTGGACATCACATTACATTTGTAGCGTAAACGCGAATTCCTAGTCCTGATGCATTTCGAGAGCAATGCATATGGCACTCCACAACACAAAATCTGATTATTAGCCATCACTGGAGGAATGATGAACAGTAAAATAAACTTTAGACATCTCAAAGGCCCCATCCACCACAGGCCCACCTTTCGGAGGCTCCTCCCCAAAGCCCCCACCCCTCCACAAGCTCCACCCACAGAGAGCCCACCTCACCGGCCACACCCTCCACAAGCTCCACCCACAGAGAGCCCATCTCACAGGCTCCTCCCCTCCACAAGCACCACCCACAGAGAGCCTACCTCACCGGCCACACCCTCCACAAGCTCCACCCACAGAGAGCTCATCTCACAGGCTCCTCCCCTCCACAAGCTCCACCCACAGATAGCCTACCTCACCGGCCACACCCTCCACAAGCTCCACCCACAGAGAGCCCATCCAACAGGCCCCACCCCTCACTGTCAGGCTTACTTGATGTTGTCAAGGCAACCAGAATCTGGCTTCAGGATGGCGGTGTGGTGGAACATCTTGTAGAGAGCGATTCCTAGGAAGATCACATTCAGCTGGGAAGAACGGAAGCACATGATTGGTTTAGGATTCACACGTGAGGAGACCAGGATGTAGATTGAGTGTTTTAAATGTAGGTTATAGTGAGTATCAGAGCTGGTTACCATGATGATGAGTGTGGCGGGGCCTATAAAACTCCAGATGAAATAAGTATCCAACCGCAACCAGCACCTGAAAATGAGACAAAAACACATCAAATTAACGTACACACACACACACACACACACACACAGAGGAAGTAATACTGTAGGTTGTCTCCAAGGTTCTTGTGTCTTTTGGCTGATACATGAGAGTTCTTTCAATTATTCAGACTTTAATTTCCGCAACATTAGACTAAACTTCTACCCTCCTGCGACCACACACACACATCCCAGCAAGACCCAGATTTGAGTGTATTTGTGTGTGTGAGACTCACACTCTGTCCGTCCCGTAACTGCGGTAATCCACTGCGGCAGAAACGGCCACGATGAGCGCAGGAATGCCGTATCCGGCCAGGTAGAAATATCTCTTGCGCGAATGCTCGCTCTCAAACACCTCCACCAGCATGATGTAGAGCTGAACGCCTTCCAGAAACATCCACGTGAACGCAGACAGGAAGAAGAAATGCAGCAGAGCCGCAAAGACGGCGCAGGCGATCTGAAAGACACACACAAACGCTCTCGTTACCTGGACATTGATGGATGCTGTTCTGCGACCTCACAAACCTTCTCAGATAATTGAAAAATGTGAAATAAGAGGGTTTAAAGATTATAAATCATGCATGACGTTCTGCATTAGAGTCACACTCACTGAACGCTCTCTCATTAAATCTTTATGACACACACACTTGTGCTATTTCACCCTCTCATGAACTAATAAGTACATGCAGTCTGCCATTTAAAACATCCCGTGTCCAAATACACGATCTTCCCAGCTGCACAGTATGGAAAAAGTGGTATGTCAAATGAGTAGAATGTCTAAATATATATATAGTACTCAAGTTTTTTAGTATATTGAATTGCGTTTATTTTTCTTAGCCACTGTCAAGCATGCAAGCATACATTCAACACAATTTTCTGTTTATGTTTAAAACAATAAAAATAAAAAATAACTGTGATGTGATGAACAATGCAAGTACAATGAAAATATCAGGATTATCATCACATAAATTAAGACTAAAGTGTGTATGTGTGTGTGAGTGTGTGAGAGAGAGAAAGAGAGAGAGAGTGTGTGTGTGTGTATATGTGTGTGTGATTGTGTGTGGGGTGTGTGTGTGAGAGTGTGAGTGTGAGTGGAGTGTGTGTGTGTGTGTGTGTGTGTGTGTGTGTGTGTGTGTGTGTGGGGTTGTGTCGTACGTTCTGGTCCCGCTTTGCATGCCAGTGGAAGAGTGTTCAGCGTGAGATCGAGATCAACAGTTTCTTTGTGTGTGTTCTGTCGCTCTGCAGGCCGCGGAAGACGCAGAAGGGAAGAGTGCATACAGTCGGACAGACCAGAGACAGCATGATTCCCACCCACGTGTGATGTCCAGTCAGATCATGAACCCTATTCTGCCGTCTGCAGAGAGAGAGACACAGATCAGAACGCTTTCCGATCCCTCTGAACAGAAATATTACACATGGATATCAAAATATTGCTACAAGCAGCAATTACAGATACATAGTGACACCAGCAAAGCACAAGAGCACATCAGAGCAAGATTTCAGACGCTTACACCAGGATAGTAGGCCAGGATTTCAAGGATATCCACAAAATAAAATAAAATTAATTGAATGAATGAATATTATAACCTTGTAAACATTTAAATTATTTTTTATCATATTTAATAATTATTTAAAAAACATTATTATAATCTTATTTTAAATTGTAATCATACACATATTCATTTTAACATTTTTGATTTTACTCTTATTTATTGTTCTAGGTACCCAGCCATAATTTAAAAATTTAGAATTTCAAATTGTATATTTGAAATTATTTATTTATTTATCATTCTAGTGACTAATCATCGATCAATAAAAAAAGAAACAGTGCCTATCAGGTATCACACTGATGGTTACCTTTTGCCCACAACAAATGTAGGTACTTAATTTTGTTAATACTGTGGTGTAATTCATTAATGACCAAAAAGAGTAATTTCCCGTCAGCTGCAACTACCTCCAGCACAGTTAATACCCTACAATCTTCACCACGCGTGGATTGGTATTTTTCTGTGAAGCGCGTGGGGACCAGTCAGTTTGATTTTTTCTGCGCATTTACGCGCTCAGATCCCGCATACTGGCGTCCCTGATTCCCACTGTATCCCTCTGTATTGTCCCTACGGGTCTACAACAGCCAGGGAGGAAGTAGCACAGCTGATTGGGACACATCCCCGAAGACTTTGGAGTCTGAAAGACGGATGTCGCATTTCTGAAGAAACACACACCTCATAATATTTATGAGCATCGCATGGGTACAGTAACATAGCTTATAATGTATTGTGGTGTGTGTGTGGTGTTGTGGTGAGTGTTGATAGCCCCAGAGGCTCTGAGCACTAACACATCACTCTTCCTGAGGCATGCCCACTCACCCTTGCGCTATACTCCCTCTCATTCAATAGCAGTGTGGGTGTGTTGTGTGCTGTAGTACATCCAGCTCAAGCCTGCTCAGCACAATCACAGCTGAGCTCAGACTTTATAGAGTCCAACGCTGGCTGGTCAATAAATCTACCGAGTCCGAAAACCACATACATACACTTTCACACACACGTGTACATGCACTCTCAGAAAAAAAAGGTACAAAGCGGCAACTAGGTTATCTGTGAAAAAGCACACCTTTGTACCATTTACCCCTAAGGACATGCCCAACTTACCTCAAAGTAATATTGACACCGTAAAGTGTACTATTAGTACCTAAATTGTACATCTTAGTGAAAGGTACCTCCCCAGTGACAACTGCAATGCCCGATGCCCAAAATGCCCAACATGGTAAAAAACATAGGGTATTTTTCAACTCAGTATGTCATACCGAATCTAAAGAGACCAGTCTTGTGATTTTTGGCCAAAATATTCAGTAGTTATAAGCAAAAATGTAAATTTTTCATATCTCCAGACCACTAGGTGGCGCTGTGCCGAAACTGTGCAGGTAACCTCAGGTCCTGGTTATTATAACGCACACCAAGTTTGGTTTGAATGTGCTAAAGCGTTATGGAGATATAGCCTAACGTCCACTTTGGTGTGCTCTTCGTCAAATTCACTCGCGCGTTATTCGAGAACGCTTTGACTAATCAAATTTAATTCCACAGCTTTTTTAAGCAAGGTCTGAAGATGAGCTGGTCCGATTTTTCGATATCGAATTGTCTTAAACCAAGGAATCAGAAGAAAATAGAATTTTGTTTCTAGCCCGTGTGGTTCAACTGTTATTAGCATAAATGTGAGTACAACTTTGAGCAGATGGTGGCGCTAGAGGGTTTGCGTTAGAGACTCCAAACCAGCTACGGTTAATGTTGAGACTGTCTTCTATGTGTGTGCCAAACCTCCTAACTTTCCCGCAAGCGGTTCTATGGGCTATCATAGACTCCCAGAGCGAAGAAGAAGAAGAGGAAGGAAGGAATGACAATATTTACTCATTTTCATTCATATGCATCCCAATAACAATATATTCAGTAATAATACAAGTTTTTACTAAAATATTTTGAGAAATATATTACAAGTAATGTAAGAAAATGCCACATGGACACTTACATGAACATTATTGAGAGACGATGCCAATGAGTCACTGAATCAGAGTATTGAAGTGATTCACTGAACTGAACAATATCAGCATTTTTGCTGAAGTTTAAATCAGAAATGATATTAAAACAAGAAGCGAAAAGCGTTGCACTGCTGGAGTCTTTACTAAACATAATGGCAAAAAAAACATTATTCAGTTGACACTGTCAACAAAATAATAACTTATAAAAGAAACATTTTGTTTTATTAGGATATAATATAATATATAGATATATATATATTATATCTATAGATCACCCAGCTCTTAGTACAGTAGACACAGAGGAACAATCAGGAATAAATCTTCTGAATAACACCACAACACCACACACCCCCACACCCCGCACACACACACCACACACAAAACACACACCACACACACACAACACACACACACACACACTCTCTCACGCACACACACACCCACACACACAAACAGACACACACACACACACCCACACACACACGCCCACGCACACACACACACACACACAAACACACACACACACACACACACACACACCCACACACACACACACACACCCACACACACACACACCACCCCACACACAAACACCAACCACACACCCACACACACACACACACTCACTCACACACACACTCTCTTTCACACACACACCCACACACACACACGAACACGCACTCACACACACACACACGCACACACACATTGAGGTGATGGAGCAGGTGTGTGATTAATAGTGCTCTGCTCTCCATCAAACACACCGAGACAAAGTAAAAGAGATCAGTGTGTGTGTGTGTGTGCTTCCAGATTCAAGATCTGGTAGATTTATAACCCGTCTGCGTTCTTCTTCCCTCAGTATCAGCTGATATCACACACAGTCTAGTGCTGAGAAGTTTCCACAAATCCATTCTTTTGAACATTTTGTTTCATCGAACCAGTTACAACATCAACAATCACCAGCGGCAGTTCACCGGATCTCTTACATGATCACGTTTCCCCAGACAGACATACAGTTCACACGGGTTAAACATGTTTTAGTGGTGCACTCAAGTGCCTATTGAAAACATTACAGATGCAAAAAACACTTTAGAGAAATATGGTTAAAATGATGTGTGTTAATAAGAAATACATAATAAGAAACGTGTTAATCTAAAGTCAGTTGAAATCAGTAATACTTACTATTACTAATACTAACACATTTACTTGATTTAATGTTTTAGCCAGTGTTCAAACTGCATAAAATTAAATAAAATAATATTTTTTTATTTTTTATTTGTTTCACAAAAGCTTCTTTGTGGTGAAAGGAGGTTCTTCAGATTATAAAAGGAAGAAAGAGGTTTCCTTTAAGAGCTTGACTGAATTTTTGTGGGAACCTAAAATGGTTCTTCTATGGCATTGCTTTAAGAACCTTTTGAAGCACCTTTATTTCTAAGAGTGCTTCTACCATGCTTTGACATATTTTGAAGCTTGAAAGCGCGTAAGTAGCAGCAGCAGGAGGAATTTTATCGAGAGGAATGTTTCGTTTGCTTTAGTTGAGGTGAGACTGAATGTGTTGAATGATTTCAGTCATTCATGAAGGCCTTCACAGCAGTAAACATGAACACATTTCCCTCAGAATTCAATCAGTCCTCGTTTCCTCGTCCTAACAAGTTGTAATTCTGTCGCCGTTCACACGCACACCCCTGCGATGAGAGCGTGAGGTAACCATGGCGACCAGCGGCCTCCTTTCAGATTGATGGATGACGATGGTCTGACATTGTCCCCAGACTCAGCATCACTCCAGCACTCTCAATGTGTCCATTAATACGGCTCTCGCTATCACTGCCGCCGCCGCAGCCATGGCAACACCACAACGCTCACCTCTGAGGATCGACCCGCAAGACCTCGCTCTCGCGCCTCAACAGTCTCAGAGTGAAAAGAACGCATGACTGAATGGATGCACGGACAGAAAATGAAACCCATCTATAAGGATGTACGGTTATGTGGGTGTGGCTGTGCATAAATGGGTGTGGTCATATCTGAAAGGGGTGTGGCTTAAACTTCTGCAGTACAACATATTTATTTTGAAAATTTTACGTGACCTGGACACCAACCCTGTACAATGCAGTTTGGCGGTTTAAATTTTTTATTAAATGTATATTTAGCTTAAATTAGTTACAATTTTAGTTTTAGTAATTTTAATATTTCTGATTTTTTTTTTTATATTTACATTGATATTTTATCATTTAGCAGACACTCTTATCCAAAGCGACTTATGCATAAGCAACACTTCTCATTTTTAAGTTTATTTATTTTATTTTTTTTTACTGTTTAGTTTTTTGTTAGTTTTTTTTTTTCTCCATGTTTCCATGTAAAAAAAATTTAACATTTTCACAAAAGTTAGTTTCTTTCAATTTTAGTTTAAGTTTTAGTAATTTCGTTTTTTGTTTTATTTTTATATATTTCTAATTTGCGACAAATTATTTTCATTTCGGTTTTAGTTTTAGTAATTGTAGTATGTCGACTTACTTTGTTTCAGTTAGCAGCCAAGGCAACATTTCTAAAGTATTTTGATTTTTGTTTTTCTTTCGTGCACAAAAAGATAACTTTGAAAAATTTTAAACGAAAAATTTGTCACAAAAAAAAAAACACAGGAAGATTTTTGTTTTTTCTCTCTCTCTCTAGTTAATGAGATCCGATCACCATCTATAAGGATGCACGGTTATGTGGTTATGTGTAGATATATATATATATATCCTTATAGATAGGTGATTGTGTGCCTGACAACACAAGCACTCAGAACTGTTTTTCTGAAGGACCACAAGCTCCAATTTTGGACTAAAAAAAAGACATGCCCACAAACCAAATCTAGAGTGGGTGTGGCTAAGCCCATAGTGGGTGTTTCCATGTCTGATGTGGGTGTGGCTCAGCCCAAGGTGGGTGTGTTCAAGCCTGTAGTGAATGGAACTAACCCATGATGGGGTGTGGCCAAATGTGATGGGTGTGGCTAAGCATAATGTGGGCGTGTCTATTTCTGATGACGTGCATCCTCCTTATGTTATTATTGTTTAATATTGTAATTAATAATAGTTTTTTATCAAGTTTCCATTTTTATTTAAGTTGGAGTAGTTTTTAAAATCGATTTAGTCGTTTTCTTTAGTTTTTGTTTATTTTAAATATTTCAGTTTAGCTTTAATTTATTTTCACTTTAGTTGTAGATTTTGTCAATTTTAGTACTTCAACTTATTTTTATTTTAATTTTACATTTTCGAGTTTTCCATCTGATATTTATGGTTTCTAGCCATTTTGTTTCCATTATGAACAATTTTTGTAATAGTTTTAGTTATCGACATCAACACTGGCGCTCATGCTCAAATGTGGGCGTGTTTAAGCATGGAGGGGGCGTGTCCAATTAGGTGGTGGGCGTGTCACTGTCTAAAATAGGTGTGTCTCCAATCCTCACCATTCATTGACCTCTACTTCCAGATGTGACTCACACACTGTAAATTAAATCTGAGTGGCGAAA
This sequence comes from Sinocyclocheilus anophthalmus, assembly GCA_018155175.1. NCBI lineage: Eukaryota > Metazoa > Chordata > Actinopteri > Cypriniformes > Cyprinidae > Sinocyclocheilus > Sinocyclocheilus anophthalmus. The sequence goes on from JADLZN010001633.1 coordinate 66,456, forward strand.
TGTTATTTTAAACACCAGGACCTGAAGGAGACCTGCAGTTCCCTTTCATGGGAACTTCGAACTGCGTCCTCTAGGGGTCGCTATGGGGAATGTCTCGTCGTGTCCCGTGTCTGAAGCATACATTGAAAATACACCAACTCGTTGGCCGGCGACAGCCATGACGTCACTACCGGTGCGACTATAGTATAAATAGGCGCCGGGAGCTACACATCATTCTCTTCTTCGTCTTCATGGACTGTTCTGTTTGAAGCGTGCATTTTCAAGGAAAAAGTAAGAGCTATCTATTTATTATGGCGAGCACTAGTAGAGCATTTAGAAGGTGTGTGCATCCGTGTCAGCGCTATTTGACACCAGATGACACACACGATCTATGTGTTGTTTGTTTGGGCGAGGAGCACGCACGCGATGTCCTCGAGGGGGCAATCTGCGTGCACTGCGAGTTTTTTCCAATGAAAAAACTCCGTTCTCGTTTGTCTCTCTTTTCAAGTAAAGAGGGGCAGCCATCTGCTTCCTGCGGTTCAGGACCTGCCGCTGCTGAGGCACGGGAGGGAATGAGCTTGTGGGGATCTCAGGTGGACCTGGCTGATGAGTTTAGAGAGGGGCTTTCCTTTTCGTGCTCATCAGCGGGGGGCGAGAGACAGACACTGTAGGATGATGTTCTCTCTTTAACATCAGCTGATCCAGGGGCCAGTGCTCTGCTGGGGTCAGCCCAGGAAGAGCAGGAAATGTCTGATGAGGGCAAAGAAGCTGAGGCTGAGCCTCTCAATCCTCCTGCCCTGCGTATGATGAGCTCTTAGAGGTTATGGATCGCGCCACGGCAAGGCTTGACTTGCCGTGGAAATGGACTAAGGAAGTGGCGTCGCGAGGTCGTCTCGAGGAACGTTATTTTTCTGGCCATAACCCTCCAGCTCAGGTGAGTCTGCCTTTCCTTCCTGATCTCCATACTGAGATCGAGAAGTAATGGAAGAGGCCGTTTTCCCCTTTCGACCTCCACAGGGGGGGTTTCAGCATACGAGTTATGCGAATATCGAGGCGATGCGCGAAAACGGCTATGATAGGATGCCCCCGGTAGAAGAGACGCTAGCTAGCTATCTCGCTATGGGAGAGACATCATCTCTCCAAACTCCCTCTTGCCATCCATGCCTCGTCAAGCTACATCTAAAATGAATGGCAGGGCATACGCAGCAGCAGGTCTGGCTGTTGCTTCACTGCACACGATGGCGGGGCTCCAAGCATACCAGGCTGATCTGCTGAAAGACCTGGATAAAGGCGGGGGCCTTTCTTCTGATGAGATGGCTGAGTTGCGCCGCACCACGGATCTTGCTCTCTGTGCTACTAAGCAGGCTGTCTCTGCCATGGGCAGATCTATGGCGGTGATGGTAGTAACGGAGAGGCAGCTGTTGGTAAACCTGGCTGACATCGGGAAGAAAGAAAGGGGTTTTTTTCTCGATGCCCCGGTTTCGCCCTCTGATCTTTTTGGTACATCCGTTGAGACGGTGGTCAAAAAGTTCAGGGAGGTGAAGGTGCGCTCAGCGGCCTTCAAAACCTTCATTCCACGAAGGCCCAGGTCTGAGCCCGAACACACCAGGGGTCCTGGCCCGTCTCGGTTTTAGGATCAGAGACGAGCACAGAAGGCTAGTGTCGCGACTCGCGCTCCTCCTCCGCCTGCGGGTAGGGGTAGGAAGTATCGTGGGTCAAAAGGAGGTAGGCAAGACCTAAGGGATGTGATCCAGACAAGGCATCAGCGCTTTCGTCCGGATCAGAGTAATACTTGAGTATCTACTCATTTCCTTCAGGGGGTTTTACATCTGCCCTTTTCTTCCCCTTCCTAATTCCCTGTAACCACCATATCTCCTGCATAACCGCCTCTGGGCCTATGATGTTTTGGTTGGTTCTATGGCTAATCATAGTAACCGCCTTACTGATGGTCCGGTCTAGAGGCTTGTCCGGACAGAGCTCCAACGCGGGAGCCGTTGTGGGTGAGTACGATCCATGTCTAAATATATGTATATAAATATGTGTATGTGCTATGAAACTGGTGGTTGTGTGTACCCTTGTGCTAGTTTCTTTGCAGTGTTTCCCGTGCTGGTTTCAGAAACCGGGTGCTCGACTTGCATTGTTTATTTCACTCGTCGAGATATGTTCAGAAGGTAAGTAAGGTTTCGGTTTCATTCTTCCTGGATCATGCGGCCATAACACGGGCTTCTGCGGGAGTTTTGTGATTATCAAGCCCCCGGTGTCACTGCAAAAAATTCCTGAACGTCCGGGCTGGGGTTTACGCTTTCATGCTACCCTGACTGTCTACCGTATCTGGGTCGCCCTGAGGGGTTTTCTTGTCTTTTTTCTCCCCGTCACCAGGATACTCCCCCCTTGAGGCATCACCCCCCTCACCAGTGAGGGTTATTGTGATTATGATGTTTCTGTCTTCTTCGACGCGGGAATCCCTCTCTGAGCTTAGAATTATCAGCGCTCCATGGGCTGTCTCTCGGGTAGTATTGAGACACTGCGCCCCTTTATCAAAGGGTTACCTGGAATGAGAGTCTGGCTAGACGGCAGGATGCTTACCCCTCTGATTTTTCAATCATGCTGCAGGTCGGGCCCCCGCTCGTTGAGAGCTGGGTTTGTGCCCCCTCAGCCAAGGTAAACTACTGCTAACCGTTCCAGCATTGGAACACGCTGTAGGAAGAGCTCCATTCTCGACTGAGAACTGGGTTTGTTGCTCCCACAGCTAAGTAAATTAATGCTAGCTGTTCCAGCATTGGAACATGCTGCAGGTCAAGCCCCCTTCTCGAATTGAGAACTGGGTGTTTTGCTCCCTCAGCTAAATAACTGCTAGCAGTTCCATTATTGGAACATGCTGTAGGTTGAGCTCTCTCTCCATTGAGAGCTGGATGTTGCTTCCCCAGCTACAGATTTACTACTAGCCGCTCTAGCATTATAGCTGTAGATATAGTGTCTGGGGATACGCTATTTTTATCTAAAGGCTGCCTTTTCAGGGTGCCACGAGAACCCCTAGAACGGTATTCAAGTGTAGTGCACGTTATGCTTTGCCCACTTTTCTAATATCCACATAAGTGGTAAGTGTGCTTGTTATGCTTTGCCCACTTTTCTAAATTCCACATAAGTGGTAAGTGTGCACGTATGCTTTGCCCACTTTTCTAAAATCATGTATGGTAAGAGCTACGCGCAAGACTTCGTGCTCTTTTTGAGTGTTTTAAAACCCCGGTTCTGCCTTGGGCACCACCCCTCCTATGTATCCTCTGGATACCTACTTAACAGGGTGCTACTAAGGATCTGTTGAGATAGTTCCTTCAGCACATACAAAGAGAAACGTTCGGTAGCCCCTGTGTGACAGGCCAAGACTAGTATGATTCTAGGCTCTTGGTCGTACTCCCTTAAAGGAATCTATTTCTGATTAAGCTCTACCCCGGGCCCAGGAGTCTGACCCTAACAGGTAAGTTTGGGTATGTAGACTAGGCCTTTGGCCGTAGGGAATAACATCACTGACAGCCGCTAACTTCCCGGGGCAACCCCATAGCATATTGTAAGAGTTGGTTCTTAGTGCTCGCCATGGTTCTGGCTTGCACTCCCCTCAGCATGGTGGCGTGGGTATACCGGTCCCCATAGCGACCCCTAGAGGACGCAGTTCGAAGTTCCCTACTCAGGGAACCATGGTTACTTATGTAACCATGGTTCCCTTAGGGGAACGAGACACTGCGTCCTCTTGGTTTCTTGCCATGCTGCGGACGCAAGCTTCAGACGAAGAAGTGAATGATGTGTAGCTCCCGGCACCGATTTATACTGTAGTCGCACCGGTAGTGACGTCATGGCTGTCGCCGGCCAACGAGTTGGTGTTTTTTTCAATGTATGCTTCAGATACGGGTCACGACGAGGCGTTCCCCCATAGCGACCCCTAGAGGACGCAGTGTCTCGTTCCCTACTCAGGGAACCATGGTTACATAAGTAACCTGAGACGTTTTCCCTTCTCACTTGCTAATCAAAACGTCTGTCAGCGATCTACTCCTCTCTCTCGTTCTCTCGAGAGCCACGGCTGTCGGCGGCGCTCCACAGGGCCTTTCTTTCATCCATCAAAATGTCTTTTCTCCCCCTTATTTTTCACTTTTTCCTGCCAATTGTTCTTCTATTTCTCTCCAGGTAAAGCCGAACTCGGGCTCTGAATGGAACATGTAAATGAAGCTTTTAGATTAAATGCACTTGGGTGAGGCTCTGTCCCATGCGACCCCATGCCTGCCAGATGGAGAAAAACCCCTGCGCTCGACCACACCGACACAACAATAGACATCAATAGAGAAACAACAACACAGAAACAGTCAAATAGCACTAATAGGTGAGCGGTTGAAAACAATGCATGGCAGCGACTCACAAAAACTCAGCAGGCGTCGAGCTGCACATCAGACGCGTCATGTTGGCCTTTAGAAAACACACAAAACCAACCGAAAGCAACAGTGACAATGCAAACACACCAGCGTATGCGTGTTTGTTCGGCGTGTATTAAGTCGCTCAGCTGGGAATCGTCGATGATCATGGATCATATGGAGAGATAAAGACCGCCCACCCGCTGATCTCCCACAATGCACCTCACAGCCTGGAGTCATCAGCGCACAATAAACAGTCTCCACAGAGATCTGCTCCACATAAACACACCTCACGTCTTTCTTCTGATTTCTTCAGAGCAAAAGACATTCAGCCCGGGATGATTTACATCATATAGTCCTACAATCACTGAGATACCATTATATTTCAAATCAGTCATTTTTATATTTCCAGTTTTCTTTTTAATTCTAGTTAGATTTTTTAGAAAATTTGTTGTGCATTTTTGTCATGTTACTAGTTATGATGTGTGTGTGTGTGTGTGTGTGTGTGTATGTATAAATGTGTGTATATATATATATATTTTTTTTTTCTGTACTCAAGTTAAACTAAATTAAAATGATAAATGTTTCAATTTTTTTCCAGTTAATATTTATTTTATTTCAAGCAACAGAAATTTTCTTTGTATGGTTTTATTTAACTAAAACCTAAAAACCCTGGGTAACCCTTGAAGCTTTTATACATAATGAATTATAAAAGTATTTTAAATGCATGAATTATGCCTTGTGATGCACTGTATGATCTCAAGAATAATTAAAATCAGTTATAATACATTACAACACTTATTTATGCACTGTTACACTTTTAGAAAGTATAATGCATTAAAACACATAGTAAACAACCAATTTCAGATTTCAAATATAATGCATTTTAACAATTACAATAATTTATTTACAATTCATTATACATAATAGCTTTCAGTGTTAGTGTTTATGTTTTTGTAGAGTGGATTGCTGGTTTTCACCATGCTAAATGACAAGAAACACTTTAATAAGATATGTTACATATTTGGGGGTGTTCGTAATCCTGTTGTTCATTTGTAAAACACGCATAATTGTTGCAATTGTTGGACTGAAGCGAGAGCGAACATGGTTTTACAAACAATTTCTGCTGTGATCGGCATGCAGTGTTTTCACGTGCTGACAGATAAATCGCCTGATGTTTATATCTGGGACAGATATGTTGGAGGCGTCTCTACCTTCACGTCCACGTGAGCCATGAGCACAGCGAAGTTGGTGAGGTGTGTGCAGGAGCAGGTGGTGTGCGTTCGGTTGGTTCCCAGCAGCCGGCAGTCCTGCGTCGACCAGAAGCCCGTCATACTGCGCTTCGAGTAGCTCCAGAACGAACAGTTGGGGTTGAAATTCTCCTCTGACTGCTGGAAGACGAGGAAGAAGAAACTGCGTCAGAGAGGAAAGCAGCGAAACACACAACATGGGCAAGAATAAGAGTTACACTCAGTGTTCAAAACATGTTGCCACACATGCCAAAAGACTTTAACCAGCAGAACTCATGTTCACTGATCGTGAAAGTGCAGGATGGATGAAAACGACTAAATTGTAAGATACTAATAATTATGACATTACATTTTAAGATGTACTTAAGTCCTACTTAAGTGAGTCAAAAAGTACTCCATGGTTCAGCTAACTGCATTTGATATATATTTCAACTATAATACATTTCCATTTTATTGCAATTAACATGCACACTGAGTGTCTGAAAACATCACATTCAAGTAGCTTCTTTTAAAGTCTATTATTTCTGTAAAAATGCTTAAGTGTACATTTTCTCACAAGGGTAAGTAGCGTACGTTGGTGGGGTTCCCCCGGAAAACCGGATATTGTTACCGAAAACTGAAACTAAAATTAAACCATTTAAAAAAAGTTACTTGGAATTAAATAAACATTAAATGAAATAGAATCTAAAAAAACCGCTCGTTGCCAAAGCAAAAGCTGTCATTTTGATTTAATTTTACATGATGTTTGAAAATAAATGCATATATTAAATAAATTATAACAAATACAATAATCTATTTTATTATTAATATTTTTAATAAAACCAACACTGTAGACAGTTACCAAAAAATCTACAACTTTCTAAACTAAAATTAAATAAATGAAAATGGAAACTAATAAAAATTAAGTTTCATTCGAAAAACTGAATAAGTATCCTCATTTTAACTTAATAACACTGCTGAAAAAAATTACATTCAGCAGTTCACACCATTAAGCTATTTTCCATAACGCTCAAGTGTACTTTTCATTTTCCAAGCTACAAATAGATAATAATTTATATCCTCAAACTAATCGCTCGAGCCTCCATATCATAACTGTGACCCTAACGACAACGTTTCACCCAGTCAAATGTTTTTTCTTTCCTGCATTTTGGAGGAAAAAATTTAAAATACAATAAAAAATAAAATATACTAGTAATACTATATAACATAATAATAATAATAAATACACATTAAATAAAATTAAAATATTAAAAAATAAATAAAATAAAATATTAAAATAAAATAAAATAAAAATGACATTTAAAAAAATCCTAAATTAACCAGAATTTTAAGGAATGATTTAAACTGAGGAGCCGAAGAGTAAAGCACTCGCACTGGTGGCTAAAGCATTATCAAATTAGCCCAAATCTGTAACAAACAGACACTCCGGCGGCTGGCTGTTGGTATTCTGTGGAAATCTGCAGATTCCTTGTGGATTTGCCGATATCTTTCTCCCGTGAGCAAATCTAACACACACAATCAGGAAATAACGTTCCCAGCTCTAATCGAGCCTGCGGGCAGAGATTCTGTGTGTGTGTCATTTTCTGCGTGCATTATAATAAAGCGCTTGGAGAAAAATAATTCAGGCATAAATGCTGGTGGAGGGGGAATTGGCAGATTTTAACCAGCGGATCTATTTTTTACCGATCATGACATTGCAGGAAGAATGATAACAATAAAATCAGATGAGCCATTTTACCATAACACAACAGAAGTATGAAATTACATATAAAGATGTACTTTAGTCCTACTTAAGTGGGTCAAAAACACTCTAAAGTTCAGCTAACTGCATTTAATATAAATGTAAACTACAAAAACTCTGGGTCGTTAATTGCAATTAACATAGTTATGTGTCTGAAAACATTACATTCAGTTCACAGAAGTACATTCTTTAAAAGTCTATTATTTCTGTAATAACGCTTAAGCGTACTTTTGTTGCACAAGGGTGAAAGTCCATTCACACCAAGTATGATGACTGTAATGATAACTAGTACATTAAAGTCCACATCAACGCACAATAGTGTTCTGTTTATTATAAGCTTGTGCTGTGGTGTTGTTGTCTGCTACTTTAAATGCTCAAGCGCTTTAAAGTCGGGTGGATTTTGATTGGCTGTCAATGTTTTTATCATATCATTCAAAAAAATCCTCTTGAAAGAAATCTCAATGATACTTGGTAAGACCATAAACTAACAGTCTACTAACACTCTAATCAGAATTAGTTGACTTAGTTGCAAAGTTATTTATAGTTATAGGGCCCTGTGAAACCGGTTTCAGTTTTTCCTGATTCCCTTATTATTATTATTTATTTTCATTAAAATTTTTCTGGACTCTGTTTTAATGTTGTTAGTAATCAAAAAGCGTATCTAATGAATTAAAATCATGAAACTTTCACAATTTAACAACCATTTATTAAATGTTTAACCAAAATTACATGTTTAGGGCTCTATGAATGAATGAATTTATTTATTTATTGTTTATTCCTTAAAATTGTTTACAACACTAGGGCCATTTCCAAAATAAAAAAACAAAAATACACAAAATGTCCCCAGAAATGATGTGTTGTGTACTTTATTTGTTTTCTGGTAATCAGAAGAAGGCATAAAACATGAATTAAATTTATATTTTAATAAAAAAATGACAATTTAACAATTTAATTCAAACCCTTTCATTTTCAGTCCACAACATAATTGCAATGATAACGGCACACAGGAATGATATCGTTGTAATCACTTTCAAAATCCAAAATGTATTCATCCAAAATCTGACAAATTTCATGAGGGTAATTTACAATTTTATGCCTGGATTCTGCTATTTCGTCGCCATTTCCCACATTGCGGAAATCATAGGGCCCTATAGTTTGTAAAATGTCTAAAGTGGACTATAAATAATAGAACAGGCAGTTATTAAATTAATTGTAAATTTCTTTTGAGTTTACAATGATTTTTAAAACGACATCGTTTTCATCGTTATCATCCTTAATACAGAATTAATCAATAGCATCTAACTAATCGATTTGCTTGAATTTACAAACGTTTTAAGCATTTTATATTTGAATCCTTTTCTGCATTTTTGGGAGAAAATCTATGGAATTATATTAGCTAAATTAGCCCAAATCTATATTTCGTGCTCTCTCTCTGTCTCTCTCTCGCTCTCTCTCTCTCTCTCTCTATATATATATATATATATACAGTATAGATATAAACACCACATATACACAGTCAGGGCTGCAATTCTGTGGAAAAGTGCACAAGTTATGCGGGTGTAGATTCAGTGTGGGTCAAAATTGAATTCCCAGATCTAATCATGGTGTGTGTGTCATTTTTTGGGTGTGTTTCAATAAAATGCTTGGAGAAAAAATCATTCAGGCATAAATGCTGGTGGTGTGACTGAGGGACCGTTCATTCATCACCTCTTCATCCGAGTTACCCAACCAATCACACACACACATACACGGTATAGAAAGGTTATTCCAGGGAATTTTTATTCCGACAGCAAATCCCAGAGTGAACGCAACACAAGCCGGCTCGGCTCCGTACCTGAATATGTCGCATGGTGAATATGACGGGGTCGGACAGGTAGACTTTGTTACTGTCTTTGTTGATGGCCGCCGTTATAACGGGAGAGTTGACGATGACAGAGTAGTTTGTGTTTAACGTCTCGCTGCTGAACTTCATGCTGGCGTTTTCAGTGGTCAGATACGAACCCAGATTCTTGTACAGGACGAACGCCATCCGGATCTCCCCTGAAAGACAGAGCGACAGAAAGAGAGCGGCTGTTAGTTAGCTGTCATTATGATCAGCATCATTATGACAAAGGTCATTTTATTCAGTTTGTTCAGAAGTATTTCGCTGCTTAACAGAAGCTGAAAGAAGTCTCACATTTGAGGGAATTAAATAAATTGGTTCAAGAGAGCGAGGTCAGACATGAACGGAGGCTTGGGGCAAAAATGCCACCAAAATGAATAAAAACTCCAAATCTGAGATACGGTTGCAAAAATATGCCACGGTATGAGTTTGTTTTTAATATTCATAACATATCACACATGTAAGAGTACAGCTTTTCCCAGTGACTGCAAATGTGATATTGATTTTATACTACATTTCAATGATGAGACATTAATATTGAGTGTCTTAACTTAGACACAATATTGCCTATTTTTTATCTATTTCACAAGTCAAAACAGCTCCAAACAAAGCCACAGCAGAACCATCGCACAGCCGTTTTGTTTTGTTACTGAATGAATCTATTTTTTAACGAATCAGGTGAGTCAATGATTCAATGGCTCACTCATTAAGACAGTTCCTCGTTTCATATTTAGAAGTATCATTTCAAATTTCTATCCTAAAAATGTTCTTTTAAAGAACATTTGTGTCTTTTTATTTATGTAATTGTAGTGTAAATGCATTCATGGCATCTCTGAGCTGCATCAAAAAAAAGTTGGAGTCTTTAGGATTTTTTATGTTTTTTAATGAAGTCTCTTTCTGCTCACCAAGGCTGCGTTTATTTGATCAAAAATACAGTACAAATAGTACAATTGTGAAATATTATTACAATTTAAAATAGCTGATTTCTATGTGAATATCTGTTAAAATAGAATTTATTTCTGAGATCAAAGCTGTATTTTCAGCATCATTACTCCAGTCTTCAGTGTCACATGATCTTCAGAAATCAGTATAATATGCTGATCTGCTGCTCAAGAAACATTTCTGATTATCATCAATGCTGCAAACAGTTGTGCTGCTTCATATTTTTGTGGAAACTGTGATGAATTGCATCCTAGTGCATCCTTGCTGAATTAAAGTATCAGTTCCTTTCAAAAATAAATAAATAAATAACAACCCCAAAGTTTTTTTTAACATTACTTTTTATCTAAATAACACTTCATATGCAGCTTCTGTGCCACCTCTGAAGTGTGAAGATGGAATTTACTGATCACAATTTAATTTGATTGGTAGCCACCTTTAGGGTTTAATCGTTTAATTTATTGAGATGACGCATACTGAACACGCAACGTTAGAAAACCTTTGCCCTTATAAAAGATACAAAAAAAAACAATGCTGCTGGAAATCACTTTAAGTGGGCAAATATCGGCCCCTAATGGAAAAGAGCACGCGAGTGATCGGAGGGGAGCTGGTTTGGGAGATCAGCCACCTGCTAAAGCCTTTAAAAAACAAAGCGACCGAATAACAAAGCAAAACTTGTGCAATCTGCAGTTGAACATGGCCTGATGAGTCGTACTGGGGCTCAGCCACATGTTTCTTTAGAGATCACTAAAAAACTCTTCATTAGCACATCATAGAGAGCGAGCAGACACCATCTCCAGCTGATCGAAGCCCTGTTTCAGGCGTTATATTAGAGGGAAAGAGCAACGAAGTGAAATAATTTGAGCTTTGATTAGATGGGATTCGGTAGATCACGTAATGCATACATAATACCCATAATGCTTTGTTCCTCTCAGCAGCATTTACTGAGAGGCACGGAGGTTTCGAGAGAGCAACGAGAAAAAGGGAGGAAAAAAATCTAACCGCAGAGTCGATTTGATTCAGCTTTATTGAAATGCCATTTGCACTTTACTGCCTCCTTTGACAGAGCCACAGTTCTGCTCATTATATTTGCTTTTTTTTCCTGAAAAGAAATGAAAAGAACAAGAACACAAAATAAATTATTTGCAATACCTAATGGGCCGTTTGGTGGCAGCTAGAAAACTTCTGATGAAGGAAACCAGTTCATAAAATGGGAATAAGTGTGGAGGATCTACATTGTTAGCCCTCTATTATTATTTGCAAAGTAACATATTGGAAATCAAGAGTTTCCAGAGAAAGGAAGTGGCATTCGTTATTTAGTGTTATTTTAGTATCACCGATCTACGTTTATATTTTGTGTTAATATTTTGATTTAGATGTTATTTTTTTTTATATTTTGAATTGGCTTTTATTTGTATATTTTCAGTTTATATTTTAATTTTGTTGTGTGCTTTTGTAATTTTTATTATTATTATTTTGTAGTTTTTAGATATGGTCATATAGTTTTTATTAAGTTTTAGGTTTAATTATCTAGTTCTTATCAATTTTCTAACCACCTAAATGGGCAACTATATATATATTTTTTTTTATTTGAGTTACTGTTTAATTATTTTTTGTGGGTTTAATTTTTAGTTTCGCTTTTTTTAACTTGAGTTAATTTTATACTTACCGAATAAAGACTAAATGGAAAAAAGAGAATGTGGTTTTGGATTACATTTTTATTTATTTATGTTTTTCCTATTGTTCCCGTACAAAGTTTCTTTGTAAACATTTGAAATCATTTAAGTGTACGCGTTTTTTTTTTATTTATTTAATTTTTTTTTCAGTGAATGTTTAGTCAGTATTTATCTGACGTCTGCCGCCGTGTCGTGTCTGTACCGTTTCTGCCGTGTTGTTTGAGGGTGTTGGCTGACAGGTGGATGGCGTTCCCTTGGCCTCCCGTCTGTGGAAACTTCAGATCGGGAAGATTTCCGTCTGTGCTCATCCTCGCCACCTCCAGCTCTGAACAAAGACAAACACACAAACACACACCGTTAGGCCTGAATAACAAGCTACACAATGCATGAAAAGTCATGACTGTGGCGATAGCACATCTCAGGACTCGATCGAGTTACTTTGAGTTTATGACAGTATCTGAAAATATATATATATATGTGACCCTGGAGTACAAAAGCAGTGTTAAGTCGCTGGGGGATATTTGTAGCAATAGCCAAAAATACATTGTATGGGTCAAAATTATTGATTTTTCTTTTATGCCAAAAATCATGAGGACATTAAGTAAAGATCATGTTCCATGAAGATATTTTGTAAATTTCCTACCATAAATATATCAAAACTTAATGTTTGATTAGTAATATGCATTGCTAAGAACTTCATTTAGACAACTTTAAAGGAAAACTTTAAATCTGCACCCTCAGATTCCAGATTTTCAAATAGTTGTATCTCGGCCAAATATTGTCTCGATCCTAACAAACCATACATCAATGGAATGCTTATTTATTCAGCTTTGAGATGGTATATAAATCTCAATTTCAAAAAATTGACCCTTATGACTGGTTTTGTGCTCCATCGCACTTGTGTACTATTTTCCAATCTTCTGAGTTCATACAAGCATTTTGTGTGAAGGATTTAAATCGTTATTCACTGAAAATCTTGACTGACATGTCTTTTTAGTGTTCATGAAAATGGTCGTAATGTCCGATTCATGAACAGATTTTTTTTTTTCAATTCATCATTGAATCTGAATGATTGAATCACTAATCAAACTGATACAGTTCTTAAGGTCTCGGGTTCTGATTACAGATGATTCATTTGATGATTTGACTCGATCTGGATCGTTTAGTTCTTCCAAACTCATCTCAGTTGTTCCCATAGCAACAGGTCTCTAAGGCCAAACTTACTTGGAAACAGGTTTATCTGACGTAAATAGGATTGAATTGCTGCTATTTCAGTGGAGGTGATACTTGAAGTCTGTCACAGCTGCTGCTCCTGTCTTACAAGAGCATCATGTTGCTTTCTGTTCACATTGGCCACTTTTATACTTCTTTTATACTTTTTCTCTTTCATGCTCCTTCATGACAGTAGTTGAACCGAAAGAACAACTTTGAGAACGCACATTTTAAAATGCAACGATGCACGACATGGAGTTTGCGTGGAAGTGTTTGCGTCACATACTTGCGTAGAGTCTGCGGTTTAAAAAAAAGTTCAAACGGAGAATGAAACTCCTGCTGTGCAGTTTGGACATATCGAAGCATCTCGCGCTGCCTGAGATTTCAACAGTGATTCAGCGCGGCTCTCTAATCAAAGCATGAATGCACTGACTCACTGCATCAGCGCCAGGCCTGCAGCATTATTTCGGGCGTTCATAAACATGTTTTCAGAGAACCTGAAATGAAGTCAGCCACAAAATCCCCCAGCATCTACACAAACACTTATCAAACCAAAATTAGCATTGAAAATCCCAAAGGAGACTCATTCAGCAGTGGGGCGGCGTGGGCCTGCTTTCCACCGCTGCAGGTATTCGCCATCGACAGGACAAAGGCGAGCGATAAAGAGCGGTGGGCATACAACTATAGCTTGCAGGAAATACTTTTTCATTCTTCCAGCATCGCTGTGAAAAGCTTAAGACTGGCAGAGACGCTGTTGTGCCACGAGATAAATCAAAAGCCGGTTTAAATAATACGTTAATCACCCAAAATCTGCTCACCAGATTATGAGCGTGAGGACAAACACACTCTCCATCAAACAGAGATAAATCTAAATACAAAGGCGTGCCGTTTTCTTTTAAAGCACATTGTATTAAACCGAAGGAGGAGGATAACAACCACTTCAGGGTAAGTTGGCAAAAGATGAGCATCCATCCTCACACACAAACAGGCTTTTATTTCCCCGAACGACTGTGTCATCAACACTATCATCAGATGGCAATGCCGCTAATCTTCTCTCGATTCTCCACATGGTGCGGTGTTGGCGCTCTGCGGCCCCTTAAAGCCATAGTTTGCACGAAAATGATAATGCAAACCCGTATGACTGTCTGAAAGGGAGATAATCTGAGGAACATTCAGGGGGGTGTTGAGCTTCAAAATGATTCAAAAACAGAATAAAGCTAGCTTATATGATGGTCCAAGTCTTCTGGAGCCGTATGATGGCTTTGTGTGAGCACAAGTCCAAGCCATTAATGTTTGTGTGCATACAAACATACAACCCAGGACCGTTGGGAAAATGCACCTGTGGCAACATTTCTGAAACATTATATAATGTTGCGTCTTGCAGTTTCAAAGTGAAATGTCCAGTAAGTGGCGCTAAAAGCACGTTCAGTTTAATCCCAGATGAACGTGAATCTGGCAATGTTTTACGTTTGGTTGTTTGGAAATGAAATGTCCGGTGAGTGGCACTGTAAGGTCAATACTCTATTGTGTATGAAACTAATGTACTATCTACTCTAAACCTAACCGATACGAGTTAACAAAAGCAAACATGTGATAAAAACACATTTGTTGAAGCACCAATGCCTTTTAAGCTTGTTTCTACGAGTCTTTTAAGCTCTTCTTTCGTGACTCGTGCTTCATGGGACTCGTTGCATCTCAAATGCAATGCTGTACCGGGTGCGCTACCGAGCAAGTTTACTACATCAGAAAAGCCATTTATATTGAGCTGGTTATGTGATGCAAACCTCAAAATGCTTTGTTTACAGATCACACACTATGGTAAAAATATACATAACATAGCATTGTGCAAGGAAATGCTTGAAAATCAGTCTTTATTAATCAAAAATCTGCCCCTGTAATCATAATGTGTGTGCTAAGGAATCCAAATTGTCGTTTTACGTGCACTAGTGTTCATTTCAGCTGGAAACTGCAGTGAATTGTATGTTTATTCATTTTTTGGCGTTGTAGGTAGAGACTACTCATGTAAAGTCTTGGTTGCAATTGCAAATGGGATGAGATGCATTTGGCCAAGTTTAACATCAAACGTCATTGGATTTTGTTTGTGTCGGATGAATAATTCTTGTATTTTTCTAAAGTTTTGAAGTTAACAGAGATTATTAGAGTGCGTCTTAAAATAAAATCGTATTTTGTTTTTGCTACTTCAAAAGTTCATGTTTATTCAATGTCTCACTTGCCGTTTCTTTGTAATTATTAGTGAATTTCTGAGTGAAAACCTGTTTCTACATCGTATTTATGGAAAACAGCATTTCCGGCCGTGTTCCACGGAAGAAAGAGATTAATATGGGTTGGAAATGACACGAGAGTGTGTAAACTTTTCAATTCCGGCTGATCTATTCCTTTAACTGAAGGCTGCTTTCCGGCTCGCCGGTGTCGGTGACGGACTCAGCGGCCCCACGGGCCAAACAAAGCGTATAACGCTGCAAACTAACCTCATCAAACAGGGCCTGAAGGTCTGCTAAAGGTGTCAGAGCCTGCAGATTAATCGCCACGCAGCACGGAGGATATAAAATAACCCTCGTAAAAAGTTTGTTGGAGGGACTCCCTCCCCCCGCGGAGCCGAGCTCCGGATCCCTTAATATCAGGATAAATCGCATGCCAGACACAATAAATTCTGTTTTATTAATTCCCAAAATGCGACCATCTCCGCAGAGAGATGGCAGACCTACATTCTGGAGTTTCCATGGCAGCCAGTCCGCCTTAAATCCCCGTCTTTAGGAACGGGAGATGCATCCGCTTTCATCCCAGAGGAATATACACAAAGCACACAACAGCCTGATCTCGGGAATGCTGACATTCACACTGTGATATTCGCAAACAGATGCGAGCGGGACAGAAAACCGTGGGCGTCCTCAAAACGTCTCGTCCCATTCCTCTGCAGGCTGAGAAACGCGTCGTAAACGACACTAAATTATCGCTCGGAGCTTATGCTCACTCAGCCTTTCGTTTAAAAACGCTTAATTACGCCTTCCAGTGAATGAAATAACACGATTCACAATCATAAAGGAGTCAAATGCGGCGCTGATATGAGGTTATCTGTGATGAAAGCAGGTTTATCAGTGGGATTCAGGGCCGCTCGGGTTCATGGACGCCGCAGATAGCCGGGATTTGCCGATTTCTGGCAACACGATCAGAATCAAAAACACAAGGTCTGACGCTTTCCATGGATAAGGCACGCTCTGGTGTCACTTATACCTTTTTTTTAATGCCTCAGAGGTACAAATCCCATGTATTTAGTTGTAACACCCTGGAAGTGACAATTTGGAAGACAAGAAACATTTCATATTCTTAGTTTTTACACAAACTGTAGCGGTGACAGCATTCAAGGCTCAACCATTCAAAGCTCTTATAAGGGTTGACAGCAACAAAATAATCAAGATTTTTGAGAAATATAAATGATAAAATGATCAAGCAATTATTTTCTGTAATTTATGAGAAGTACTGTAGAAATGACAATGATCAAGATTTCTATTTATTTATTTTTTGTGTGCAATTTTTTTAATATAAATATATACTAAAATGATTAGGCAAATACTTTTTCCATAACTGATGAGAAATATAAATGACAAAATAATCAAACATGTTTTTTCTGTAATTTATGAGACGTATAAATGACAATGATCAGGTGTAATATTACTATATAATTATATAAACGAGTTAATTATATTTTTCTGTAATTTATGGCAAATATAAACGACAATGATCAAGCAAATATGTTTTTGTAATTTATTAGAAATATAAATTAACAAAATTATCTAGCAAATGTTTTTTTTCCTGTAATTTATGGGAAATATAAATGACAAAATGATCCAGCAAATATTTATTTTCTGTAATTCATGAGAAATATGAATGACAAAATTATCAAGCCATTTTTCTGTAATTTAGGAGAAGTATACATTAAGTATCAATAATGAAAAAAATATGAATGATAAAATGATCAAGCAAATATATTTGTTTGTATTTTCAGGGAACTGTAAATGACAAAACAAGTACTTTATACGTTATGAGCATTTAATGACAAAATAATCAAGCAGTCCTTTTTTTCTCTTGTAATTTGTAAGAGATATAAATGGGAAAAATATCAAGCTTTTTTTTTTCCCAAGAGAAATGCAAATGTAGAGCAGCTCTTATAATCTTTGGCTGACAATTCGTATTTTCTGAAGGTTAAGCACCTTGTTTCTGACTCTTATCTGTGGGAAGAGAACACACTCCAACTGATGATGAGAAGATAAATGTATGATTTCATGTCATCTGCTGCTGTTGGACGCTAGCGACGGCAAGGTCAAGTGTTCGACTGATGATGAATGCATGAACAACATCCACTGAATGCACTGAAAGACTCACGGATGTTTTCGGTGTTTTCCTGCACGACGTCGGTCTTCAGCAGGTTGTCTGCGAGCACGAAGGCGCCCTGCTCGACGGTGTCCAGCAGCATGGTGGCGGCACGCAGCTGATCTCCGCTCGAGAGCTCCATCCATGCCGTCCGCGCCTGCGGCTGCAGCAGGTTATTCACCGTCTCCACCATCGCCTGCCGCGGAAAACAGCATCAGCGTTCAGACGCAGCGAGCACAAAACCTGCTAACATCCTTACATCAGCTACTGACAGAAGCATGCAGAGAGCTCTTCAGAATCAGTGCAGTGCTATAAACACAAACAGTTCTGATGGATGGATCAGGAGTTCATACACAGACTTAGCGAATGAGACCCAATGACAGGAAAAATCATTGGTCAAAAGATGCAAACCTTTATATGGACCCACGTCCAAAACACTGTTATAACATGACAGATGGTCACAACACACACACACACTCACAACACACTTACACTCTCACACACACACACACACACACACAGTCATTTAACACCTGCCTCTGTCTTTCTGTGATGCCGGATATCAAGTTGTTGAAATCAGCAAGCAACGCGACACTTCAGCGACTGCGGCCTGTGATTTAGGTAAGAAGCAGACGCTCAGAAACACAGCTGTGGCCGATCGTTCAGCCTTTTAATAATGTTTAACCTCCATCATCAAAACCTCATCACTCCACTCAACAGCAGCACCGCCAATTAAACATTTAAAACGCTACGGGCCAAAAACACAGCGGGAATGCTAATCAGCCCAAGCCTAAACAAGTGCGGCGAACGGTCTCATGAAGCCGAGAAACTTCAGTTTAGACTCACATGTGCTGAAGAGCAAGAAGAAACCGGCAGCTCTCGCTCGCGTAAACTTTCAAGAGAAGTGTGACTAATAACACCGAGCTCTTGATGGGACGAGGACAGCGCCGACCCCGCGGCTTTTGATCAATAGAGTATGAAAGAGAATACAGAAGATAAGCGTACAGGTGGAGCAGAAGGTGAAAGGAGGCTTTGTGTGTTTATATCAACGCTCACAGTAACAGCACCGATGCTGGAAGAACAGATCAAACAGACATGAAAACTGGCTTGTAATCGTCCTTTCTTCCACTGCATGTCTCTTTCTTCACACAAAAGATGTTCTGAAGAAGCTTCAAGCTCAAATGTAAAGCATTATTCACTGAAAGCCTGCAGCTCTCAAATCTCACTCATGGTTATGCATTTTTAAACACGCCTTGTTACAATAGATGGCCAAATATATGAGAACAAATTAATGTTAATGTTAAATTGTATATATTAATATATATATAGTATATTAGGGCTGTCATCGTTAACGCGTTAACGCATGCGATTTTAATTTTACATCCTAATGAAGCACATTTTATTCTAACCCTTTAGCCCATTTTGCTCCAGCTTGCGTCCGATCATTTTAAGCCCGAGACTCCGCGCGGAAAGTTTCAGGCCAATGATCATGTAAGCGAATGCATTCAAACAATCCGTCCAAAACAGCGCTAATATAAAAGGAAACCAGGCTGATTACATCAGAGATTGCAGAGAGAACAGACTCTTGTTGCATTTTCAGTGAATTATTAATTCCAGTGTGTTTCGTTTTAAAACACGAGCTCTGTCATATTCTGTGATTGTCTCTGAACGAGCCCTCACACGTAACACACTCTCTGTGAAGTACAGACTGAACGGATTGTCATCACATCCCACCGCTGTATGGCCAGATGAGACGCAAACTACAGTTTCTCTCGACTGGATAACCATAGATGAAGACTGCAATCAAGGTAAAGACGATTGCGGTGGCGTACAGGAGTCATACAGTAAGCACGAGTGACTTCATTATAATAGGTTAAAGCGTGTATGAGTGCTCTTGACGCACTGATCTCACATTGTATTTATGCACAGGCACACACATTTCCGTACATTCACATTGTTTCCACACACATTCACGAATGTTTTGATTTGTCATGTTTATGTTGCTGTGTTTAGTTATTCTGAATGGATCCGTGTACTGTAGTAGATATATGCAGTCAGCAGGTGGTTGGTTTAGTTTTTTTTGGCATCTCCATGTGATCCTGTTCGGTATCGCAACTTGACTTCTCTAAAATGTAAAAAAGCTCTTTGCTGTTGCACTGTACACATACTATAAAATTCAGATTTTTTTTTCTTTCATAGGTGCTTATATGGGCTCCTTATATCATCTGGTTCTTTGGTGTCCTTTTGGAGTTTCTAAGGGGCTTTCACACTTGGTTCGATTGCCTGGTCCGAACCTGAGTTCGATTGCTCCCCCTCCCCCTGCCCCCGCTGGACTCCATTCGTATTATTTTATTTGGGTCCGAATCGTGGCTCGTTTGCGTCATCAAGCCAGCAGCTGTTTACCCCGTTGCTTAGTAACAACGGCGCAGGAGAAGTTGCTATCTGCAACTTTATATATTTACGTTTTTTAAAAAATTGTTTTGTTTACAAAGCTTCGGTACATAACGGCACTTATGTCTGTCTTACGAATGTACTGCAAATTATCTGAAGAACGCTGAAGGCCAACAGAAATGAGATATACAGCTTTCTGTTTGCAGCGTGTCAGTCACGCTCGTCAGGAAAGTGAGTGAAACACACACACAAAAATACGTAATTAATAGCTGGTTCACTTCCACGATTTGGTACGATTGCGTTCACATCAGCAGCGAACCGTATCGGAGTTCACTTGAACCGTACCCCAGACCACCCTTTTAAGCGGACTCAGGTAAAGTTCACAGGTGCGCACCCGAGTTCGGAAGACAGCGTTCATATCATCCAAACGAACCGAACTCTGACATCAGTCGAACTCGGGTGTGGACCAAAAGTGCTAGTGTGAAAGCACCCCGAGTGTCCTTTTTTGGAAAGAGAAAATTTAGATTTTTTGAGAATCACATTTTAATCTTTTGGTTTACTTTGCTGGATATAGCAAATGATGACAAAATAAATATTTTAAACAAGATAAATGGTCTATGCTTAATTTCATGAAGTGTGCGATTAATCGCGAATAATCACAGAAAAAGGGTGTGATTAATCAGATAAAAAATGTTAATTGATTGACAGCCCTAATATATACATATATATATATATTTATCTATTGTAACAAAGTTCGTAGTTCGGAAAGAAGGAGGCGGGAACCGGCGAACACTTAAACAAAACTTTAATTAATAAAATAAACAAACACAAAATGAAAGTAAAGCGGCAGCCCCTCACAGACGACTGCCGCACACAAAACACAAAATAAAGTCCAGGCCTGGCCTCTCTCGTCTTTCACTGTCGTCACTCCTCCTTTTATCCTTCTGAAGCTCCTCCGTGGGACTCGAGACCGGTGAGTGACGCAGGTGTCGTGCATTAGCATTTACTCCACTGGCCTCGCTCCATTCCCACAGCTCTCGGCCCCGCCCCACTCATCACACATTATATATAATTATACAACAGTGCGTTCTGGTTCTAAAATCTGATTGTTTGAGAACTGTGAGATATTGTACTGGTATCGCTACAGGAATGCCCTTTCATAATTTTGTATCACTCCGCTTGTTCTAGTCGGGTCTATGTTTTTTTTTTATTATTCACTGAGCTAAGCGTTAGAGTACGGTAGGTAAATATAAAAGAAACGTCTAGCTTCACGTCTCTATCGCTCTCTACATTGGTGCAGTCTCTGCCGCATTGTTTCTCTCTTATAACCTCATTATTTCTCTCTTATAACCTCATTATTTCTCATTAATAACCTAACTGAAGCAGCACGTGCCCTTGATACGGATTCTAAAAGTGACGCATGTTTAACTGTAAACTTGAGCTTTGAATCCGTGGCGGAAGGAAGTAGTTCCGCACAAAGAGGGTTTTATTAGGCACTCCGTTGTTTATTGTTTAATTACACACATGTTCTGTCGAACTGCTGTATAAGCGCAATATCACTCTCGTACTCGAGCGATACGGCGACTCTATATACAGACGGCATCGTGCCTCTGGCCTAATCACAGCCACTGATATAGAGCCGGTATCACTCGAGTACTCGAGTGATATTGCTCATATATATATATATATATATATATATATATTTATTATTTATTTTTTTTTTACAAAAATTCATTTTAAAAGATTCATTTTCCATTTAGTGACTTTTTTTGTATTTTATATATAAAAATAAAACATTAAAAATGAAGGTTTTATAACTTCTTAATAAAGTTGGTATTAACTTACCTAAATGAAAATAATAAATGTGCATTTATATTTTATTAAGATCTATTTAATGAAATTAGTTTTTTACTAATTATATCATTATTATATGATTATAAATAATAATTTTATATTATTCAATACAATTTGTAATAGTTGATAAGTAAGTTATATTTGTTTACCATTTTCTTTAGTGTTATTGATAATTCTATATTTTCATTTAACACGATTAGATTTTTTGCCATTAAGCATTGTATGAATCTAATACACACTTTTCACACTTTTAATGAACAAAGTGGACAGCTTATGTGAGTAACTTTTGATAGCAGCGCTGCATGAACTTGAAATAATCCCTCAGAATGAAGTTGTGTTTCAGGAGTTTGGAGGGTTTGGACACACAAAACACTCAACACTCACACATCACTCACTCACTCCCACACACCCTCACACACTCAAAAACACACACCACTCATCACTCACTCACTCCACTCAAACACAAACACCCACACACACACACTAACCACTCACGCACACACTCACTCACCACTCACTCACACACTCACTCACACACCCACTCCCACACACACACACACACACCACATTACTCAACTCACTCCCACACTCACTCACTCCCTCAACTCACTCACACTCACTCACTCACCCCCACACACACACACACACTCACATACTCACTCACTCACTCACTCACTCATTCACACTCACTCACTTATTCATTCACACTCACTCACTCACTCACTCACTCACTCACAACTCACATACTCACGTCACTCACTCACTACAACTCACTCATCACACACACACACCACACACGACACACACACACACACACACACACACACACACACACACACACTCACACACTCACTCACTCACTCACTCACACACTCACACACACACACACACACACACACACACACAAACACACACACACACACACTCACTCACTCACACACACACTCACTCACACTAACTCATCACACCACACACACACACACACACACAAAACAACAAACCAAACGCACTCAATCACTCATCCACCACACACACACACACTCACCACTCACACACACACACACCACTCTCTCACACACAATCACACACACACACTCACACACACACACACACCCACTCACTCACAGACACACTCACACATATTTGTCATTAGCGCACTATAATCTACTGTTGCGCTGCGGGTATGAACTCTGAACTGTCCCGTCTGCGCACCAGCGCTGATCTCTGTAATCCGTGGCTCAGGCCGAACTGAACCGGTCTGTGTCTCGGTTTACACAGGTTCGATCCTCCCGCGAGCAGCTTTAGCAGCACCTGACCTCAGATCCTCACAAAGCCCGGCGGGAACGCCAGCAGATTAAACACTGAGCCCGGGTCAGGCTGCCTGAGCTCAGAGCCAGTTCACTCCGATGTATAAATCATCGTGAATCACGCCATGCATATTCATACAGAAAACATTTGGTGCTGATTGCAGGTTCACAATTCATTTAAACGTCTCGTCTATGCAGATGAGATGAATACATACGGATTGCGAGGAGATTTGTGATGCAGATGAGCCGTTTAAAGGATTCGGGAGGTAAACATATTAGCAGAACATTAGAAACTAATGTAAAACTGAGAGCTTGATCCGACACGACACATGTGAGACAAATTAAATAGAAATGATTGCTTTATGAGCCGCCATACAAAATAAAATAAAAATTTATTTTTAAAAAACTAATGCGGACGAGAGAGAGAGAGAAAACAATTTTCCATGTGGATCATGAAGACCTTAAAATAAATAAATAGCCTAAAAAATAATAAATACTACTACTACCAATTATTATTATTATTTAGCAGCATTTAATCTAAATAAAAATTAATTTTCTATGAATAAATAAATAAAAAAGAGCTACAGAAAAAATCTATCTAAGAAATGTCTTAATTCACTCCAAAAACAAATTCAATATATGATCTTTATTATTGATTATTATATACTTAATAATCATAATGTATAAATTATATATAAAAATATGCCAATTATTATGATTATTCTTAGTATTGTTGTTGTGTTGTCTAATATGGATTACAATACTAATATAAATATTTTATTTATTTATGTATTTATTTTTATTTGCTATTTATTTACAATTATATGTTCACATTATACTTACAAGAGTGTGTTTTTCACATACTGTAGCAGTGGAAAAGTGCTTAAATGTCACAAAAATAATATGACAATACAAGACATCTTAATGGCCCTAAAAATAGGCTGTATATACACTCTTATTTTATTATTTCTGTCATTTCCAGACAGTTCTCCTGACAGCTTCACCCTCACATTTTCAGCAGGACCGTGTTCAGTGTATGCCGCACATACAGGACTGAATCATCATCATCCTCATCATCATCATCATACACAGCAGAGGAGAAGAAGAAGAAACCAGAAACACCAACAACTCCTGAAATATAAACGTGTGTGTTTCACATTCTGCTCTCGCTCGTCTTAGATGGTCCTTCTCATACATACAAATGACTTCCAGCCTGCATTACAACTCTGTGCGTGTGTGTGTGTGTGTGTGTGTCGCTGATCAATCGGATAGTTATTAAAGGAAGAAAACTCATATTGTGTTCTAATTTTACAAAGAATATGCATGCGCTTATGTTGGGCATATAGACAGAGCTTGACTCATATTGCACTTTTTCAAAGACATACTAAGGAAAAATAAGTAACGGTGTGTGTGTGTGTGTGTGTGTGGGGTGTGGCCAATCACATTGACATAGTAGAGAATTCATATTGTGTTTAATACCCTGCTCTCTATTTATCCAGCTTGATTTTGTGCATTAGATCCAGACCAGACCATAATGCACATGTCAACAGACTCCTTAGTCTGTTGCAGTCTGTTGTGTGTGTGGTGTGTGAAGTGATGTGTGTGTGAGGTCTGTGTGTGTGTGTGTGTGTGTGTGTGGTGTGTGTGTGTGCTGTGTGGTGTGTGTGTGAGTGAGTGAGTGGTGATGTGAGTGTCGTGTGTTTGTGTGTGTGTGCGGTGGGTATGTGTGCGACGAGCGTGGGAAAGTGTGTTGTGTGTGTGTGTGTGTGTGTGTGTGTGTGTGTGTGTGTGAGTGTGTGTGTGTGTGTGTGTGTGTGTGTGTGTGTGTGTGTGTTGTGTGAGTGAGTGAGTGAGGGAGTGAGGGTGTCTGTGGTGTGTGTGTGTGTGTGGTGTGTGTGTGTGTGTAGTGAGTGATAGCGGAGCTGTCGTGTGTGAGTGTGTTGTGTGTGTGTTGTGTGTGTTGTGTGTGAGTGTGTGTGAGTGTGTGAATGAGTGAGTGAGTGAGTAAGTGTGTGAGTGAGTGAGTGAGTGAGTGTTTGTGTGTGTGTGTGTGTGTGAGTGTGTGTGAGAGAGTGTGAAAGTGTGTGTGTGTGTGTGTGTGTTGATCCTGGCAGACAGACAGCACTGATAAAGCGGTGGATAGTCTGTGTGTCCGTCTCTCGTTCAGCATTGACTCACTGGGCTCAAGGAAGGTCACGATCATCTTTAAAACATCTCATTCTGTTAAACACTGATTCTCCATTAAAGACCATTAAGTAACGACCCGTCAGGCAGAAACCAGCCGCCACGTGCCAAACCGCAGCAGTCAGATTAAACTGGAGTCTCTGACAGGAAAAACAATGAAAATCGAGCAATGTGTTGAGGAGAAATGAGCTGCTGCTCTTCTAAGTGTTCAGACTGACTAGCAACCACATAGCAACAAGCTTAACACACTAGCAACTGCATAGCAACAGCCTGCATTAAAAAAATCAAGAAAATATGAAAATGAGAAATGATCACTGTCTTCATTCAAACAGACACATAAGCAAACTATTTAAAATCTACTCAGCTAGTAAAATAAATCTAGAAAACAAGCTCCAAACAAGGTGAGACAGTGATGCAATGCTACATTTCTCCAAATCTGATGAAGAAACAAACTCATCCTGATCTTGGATGACATGAGGGTGAGTAAATATTCTTAACTTAATTTTTGGGTGAACTGTTCCTTTAAGATAAAATAAACTAACTTGATATGTGAAAGTCTTTGAAATATATTTGTATTTATTTGTATATATGGAGTTATAAAGCATTATTTATTTGCCTATTTATACATTTGCTTATTGATATGGAATGATATTTCCATTTGAAATTTGGCATTCATGTTACACATGGAAAAGAAAATGAAAACACAAATGCACAATTTGTAATTGTAATTGTCATAAATTATGCGTCCACAAACTGGAAATGAATCTGTGTATCATTCGATCATTAATTTTTTGATTTAATATTGAAAGTAGAAAAATGAGAAAATGGCTCCTTTTTCGTTTTTTTCCAAAAAACAAAAAACGAGAATTCAGCTTAAGTTTTCATTTTTCGTTCATGGGTGGAAAAATGAATAAACAACTTGAATATTCGATTTCTACACGTGGGCGGGAATTAAACACACCTTTCTGCTGATTGCTCAGCCGAAGATCAAACCGTGCCGTCATCAGTTCTTCTGCAGTATCATGCAGCAGAATAATAGTCCTCCACTGCTGCAGTTGTATGGATTCTTAACGCATTTATTGCAACTACATTTAATCTTTTTATCATCAAACAAACAGACTAATGAATAGCTCGACACAACTCATAGAGCAGAGTCTAGGCAGAGCTTTCTTCTGTGTAGATATAAATTCTATTCTTTGCATCAGCTGGGCATGGCAGGGTATGATATGACAGCTGTCTTAGCCTACCCTGCTCACCCAGTAAGTCTGTTTGTTTGTTTAATTAAGAAATTAATTAATTTGTTTCAAAATAAATATGTTAAAATCTAAGACAAAAAGGAAAGAATAATAAATTGGCTTGGGTATATATAGGCCTATGTTCACGCAAGAACTGTCATTCTGACTGACAACCAGAGAACAACAGATATTAAATAGCCTACTGTTAGAGTTATATAATGTAATCTTGTGTTTTATTAAAATTGATTATAATTGATATCTCAAAAGGATATGCACACGTGAGCTGCAACGCAAGATTTTCATAAAATATAATAACTTGCCATTTCGCTTTGTTTCTCACCAAACCCTCAGTATACATTCAGAATCCTTGGAATATACGCCACGTGATGCATAGGATTATTTTAAGACAGATATGCATCGTTCAAAAAAAAAAAAAAACTAATTCCCCATTCTCTGCCATTAAATTGGCAAGAGCGAGCAGGACATTTTTGTATTAAGTAATAAGCCTTTAGAACAACAATAAGGTGAATATTCACTCTAGTTCACACAGTTCCACTAAATTGCGATGAGTTAAATAAACTCAATAAGCAGACAGACGCAACTACAGTCAAGCGCAGACCAGTATTGAAGTGCACAGGAAATAAGCAGCAGTCATATTTAAAGCAGTTTAAATTAATATTGAGTACTGATTGATGTTCACTTGGATTTTTTAATAACTTAATACTCTGTCATTTATAGTCATATGGTAAAATGTATATTTTTAATCGTGTAATGTTACGTTCAAAATAACTACAAAATGTCATGCCTTTGAAAAAATAAAAAGAACAACAGAATGCACTGCTTTAGCACGTCTCGGTCTCCTTGAGCATCCTTCCGGCGCATGCCACAAACATGAACAACAGGAAATACTCATCTTTTAAAAGGCTTCATATAAGCGTTAAATGCATCATAATTCACATCAATAAATCACAGTAGGCCTATGTATCATGATAAAAAAAAGTGACTTTACAGTCTGGAAATGCTTTTGGCCATAGCAAATTATTTCTCGGACCCCCTATCACTTTAAGAACCGCTGGTCTAGACAGAAGAAAGAGCTGTCTAGACTCTGCCCCGGTACGAGTTGTGTCGAGCTATTCATTAGTCTGTTTGATGAGAAAAATATGAAATTGATAAAATGGGTTATTAATCCGTACAACTGCAGCAGTGGAGGACTATTATTCTGCTGCATGATACTGCAGAAGAACTGATGACGGCACGGTTTGATCTTCGGCTGACCAATCAGCAGAAAGGTGTGTTTAATTCCCGCCCACGTGTAGAAATCGAATATTCAAGTTGTTTATTCATTTTTCCACCCATGAACGAAAAACGAAAATTTAAGCTGAATTCTCGTTTTTCGTTTTTTGAAAAAAAAAAAGGAGCCGTTTTCTAATTTTTCTACTTTCAATATTAAATCAAAAAACGAATGATCGAATGATACACGGATTGAAATGCAATTGCAAATATAATTTACAATTCATTTTGAATATTGTAAATATCGTATATCGTAAATATCAATCCATAACTTGAATGATGTAAAGTACAGTAGGAGCTCTTACTCTCACAGTAAGACGGCGTTTAGGCAACTATAAACACACAAAGCAGCTCTCAGTATCATTAAATGATATGTTTAACAGTTAATAATGTATGATACTGAACAGCAGCAGCACATAAAACAAGACACTAAAGTGCTGCTGCGCTCGCGAGTGTCAACGAAGGTTTTAAATATATCCACAAATGCAAAAACTATAAAATAATTTGGTCATTTAAGTATCCACTAATGACAGACTGTATGAATGATCTGAAAACTGTGTGTTTTGGAAACTCATTTTACATCTCATCAGCCTCTCTTCACATTATGACATGGTTTTAAATTGCTATTCATGAAGATACAATCATATTTAAGATATGTCAGTGAATCAAGCTTTTTTATATATATATATATATAATAGAACTCAAATAATTAGAACTAAAACATGCATATTGGGTTGGCAAGTGTTTGAGACATTATTGGCCACTCAGTGTTTCTGTGCACAAAACACTAACAATAATGAGTTTAAAGATTTAGAAAATGCTAAAAGTGATTCAAAAGTAAAATGTTTTAGTCTATTTAACAGCATCAACTTACACTTTACACACTGGAAAATCTAATGGAAGCCGCTGAGCTCATGAATATTAATCATGTTGCCATATTCTCCCAAAGTGATTTGCTGAAATTAAAATGCGGACGGTGAAAGGTGAGCACTAGCCAATGGGATTACAGCTCAAAAAATTGCAGAAAGTGAGAATTCCAAAAAAAAAAAGAATAATAAAGTAGGGGTAAAAAAAATTAAGTAGTTTCTAAAAGTGACTAATGAAACACAACACCTTTATTTAAGCACAAAAAAAGCTGCAATCTATGACTTCTGTGTATTTATGGCTTAGCATCATATATATCGTGTGTGCATTTACAGGAGATGTTCATAAATGATCTTTTGCGTGCATATGTGAACTGAACCACATGTGAACCGATTCATGCATTTATTGAAGGTTGTAATGCTGCTTTAATTAGTTCAATGCTAATGTGAGCTTTAATCACATTGTCAGAAGTCTATCCATGAGACAGTTGTAAAGAGACCATTGAAAATGTAATTCTGAGTATTTGCAAAAAGCTGGTCAAGCGTTTTCCCACAAGTACAGTAAGGTGTACAGTAAGGAATGACTTTAGTAATGCCAGCAGTGCTTTATATAACACATATACTAAACACAATGGCATTTCAAAGTGCTTTACAGGCAAAATATGAAGAAAGAAAACATTTGAAGCTATGCAGAAGTTGAAGAAATACTCACACAATGTTCTTCTATGGAGCCAAACAGAGAGAGTATGAATAATCTTTACGCAGCTCTTTTCTCATCAGTGAATGCATGTATGTCAGTCACCAAAAAGGACCAAAATAGCACCATTAAATATAATTACAGTACCAAAGCAGTATTTTACAATACTACTCAAGACTTGAGTTCAACAAGATTTGGTCTCCTCTCAGTTTAGGTTCCTGTTGTTTGCTGGTTCTTTTTGAACCCGAAGGGATTCCTTTTTCCCATATATTTTGTTAATTTTAATAACTCACGAGTTTTTGCAGTTTTTAAAATGTTTTTTTTCCCCACCTTGAGCCACTTGTGTTGTCCTCAGTCAAAAATGGCCAACTTACAAAACGTTGCTTATAAAGTATTGTTATGTTGATTAGTACCAAATCTTTAATTCAATATTTTAATCACTTGTGTTCTTTCAATTAGCAAGGTTTTATTATTATTCTTATTATTATTATTATTCATTACCATAGTAGTAGATTTATTTGGAGACTGATTGATCGTAGGCCTCATTGCTCTGAATTATGCATCTCAATTTTAGAGTGAATATTGCCAAAATTATCCACAAATAATGTTTTTTTTCCAACATTTTTTTTAAGTTAAAAAAAGAAATGCACAACCAGTGCTAACTGAAAGAAAACAAACTGACAAAAAATACTGAATCCACGATTTGGTGATGATATAGCATAACGGGAAATTATTGCAATTTTTAAAAGGCTGGTCATTTTTGAACACCAAACTAGGTAAAGGATTTTCAGCGCAGCACAAGCAATATAATTGCTTGGGAAAAGAGCAGCAAACACATTTTTTCTAAAATTATCCTTCTGCAATCCTTATGGGACAGAAACATAATTTGCTCATGATTACAATTTCCATTTGAGCAGCTATTTAAGTGCAACAGAAAACAAATGCATTTGCATATTGACGTTTATAAGTGCATTTACATTCATGCATTTAGCAGACTCTTTTATTGACTTATCAATAATGCTTGCCGTATACAATGCCATGTTTAAGAGTAGTGAAGAAATTAAGTTCTGTTCATTGTTTTGTATAATACTATTCCCATATTCTCAATAATAACCTTTTGTGTAAATTGAAAAGGAAGGCTTCAGTGGGCATAGAGACTGAGAAATATACAGAATAACCCTGTAATTTTCATCCAGACGGGCCGCAGCTCTCCAAACGCATGAACATCTCTTTCCTTCAGAACAACAGCGGCTCAGTTTGTTGCGGGCCGTTTATTGATCGTGAAAGGGCATCAATAGTTTAAACATCAAACCTATTTCTCCTCAGAAAAACACACTCTGTACCCGAGCTTTGGTTTCTGAACACAGCGCTAGGAATCTATTCTTAACGCGGGATCAGGTCGGGTATCGATCCATCACTGTTATTAATAAGTCAAACTCTGCACTGGAGCACGAAACAAAAATAATCAAACTCTCTGCGCTTCTCGGCTCTCAGTGGAAATGCACTGCTCTTACCGTCCACAACGACTGTATCTTCTGTGCACATCGTCTACTGACAAGCGAAAGCAAATCATCAAATTCTTAGCATCAGGAATAATAGACCAAAGCTTTTCTGATTGGTATGTACGAGATGTTTTCTGACAAACATTACACGTACAAAGTTTCAATCAAAAGTTCATATTTGTGCAATGTAGTCTGAAGCTCTAGTCTGAAAACACATCACTGAGTCAAAAAGACGAAGCGTCTGCAGCAGCGGCCGTGATCTCTGACATCTGAACACACTCGCCTCACACATCACATTCAACACACACTTCATCAAGTCTGACGGGTCAAGACAGCTGTTGCTCAACAATCGGCAAGTGCATGCTGGGAAGGCTGACGGTCACATGACCTGACAGGGTGCAGAAGCAGCAGCAGAGCTCAAGCAAAGAGCTGCAGGCGACTGCTGATCTGAGAGCAGCTGTGCTTCTCAAGCCTGCATTTCTGTACAACACTGAATTAATTCTAACCTACAGCTTACAAATGCGACCTAAAACTAGTTTATTCAAAAGATAATAAGCACAGATGCTCTCGTTGATGCAAAAACACAGAGTTATGGGTAATAATGAGGCAGTGAACAACATTAGCTCTTCACCTAATATTAAAATTTGTAGTTGACCGATAATTTGCCTTTGAAACTGTGAAAAAGAAGTGCGCTTAATTGTGCTGAATGTGTACTTCAAATCTTAAGTGTATTTTAATAAATTGTACATGCAGATAATATAAAGATAATGAAATAAAGGCCACTTAAGTGACCTTAAGAGAGACACTTTCGTGACTTTCACTTAAGTACACTTTTAAAAAGTGACCTTTGTAATAATGTCAAAGTTTTACTTTAAAGTACATTACATCATTGTTTTAATAATCTTTTGTTGTGCTTTAAATAAGCACACTTATTTTGTTGTGTTGACTAACATGCTAAAGCACTTTTAACTTATTCAATATTAAGTTTCAAATTAATAGATTTTAAAAGAACACAATTGAAACTATATTTAAATGAATAGATTTAAATGCATGACATACAATTTCAACAGAATTAACATTAAAGTACATTTTAGTTGATCATAAATGCGTGTCAGTACATTAACCATATTTCAAAGACAATAGTAATTATGAAATTACATATAAAGATGTACTTAAATCCTACTTAAGTGGGTCAAAAGCACTCAGCTAATTGTATTTTACATAAAATGAAACAATAATACATTTTAATTTAATTGCAATTAACAGTTCACACTTAAGTATGTTCTTTTAAAGCATATTATTTCCACAATAAAAGCATGCTTAAGGTGCACTTCTTTTCACAAGCGTGTTTCTGTGATCGTAAGGGTGCGTTCGCTCGCAGAAGCATTTAAGAGCGAGTGGATTATTATGGGTAATTTGCGAAGGTGGAGGTTAAATTTGCTCAAGGCCTCAAATGACAACAACAGGACCTCACAAAAACACAAGGAACATGAGCTGGGGTGCGAATGAAGAGAAAAGCATGAGACGTGAGGATGAATGCGGCGTAAATATAAAGAGGAAAATACCTGGACAAAATATCGACACGAACGTTCCCTTTTCTGCAGCTGAAAACCCAAAGAAAACCAACCGTGTTAGTATCCAGCAGAAAAGTCGACACTCTCGAGGTCTTTCACATCGAACACAATGAAGCGTCTATTCAAGCAAATAATCGAACTGAACAAAAGCAGTAGTTGGTGCAAG
The DNA here is from genome assembly GCA_018155175.1 of Sinocyclocheilus anophthalmus. Taxonomy (NCBI): domain Eukaryota; kingdom Metazoa; phylum Chordata; class Actinopteri; order Cypriniformes; family Cyprinidae; genus Sinocyclocheilus; species Sinocyclocheilus anophthalmus. The sequence continues at coordinate 98,984 of JADLZN010001633.1, forward strand.
GCTAATGCACCTTCAGTCCTGTATCTATAATTCAATGTTTTATTTAATTATTGCACAGAATACAGACTCTGTGTTGATGTGCCAGTGAATCTACAAAGCGAACGCTGATCTCCGTTCTGAAGAGCTCCACAGGAATCCATAGCGTCTATTGAAAACCGCACTGGTGTTTGGTGTGAAAGAGCTTTTGGAAACACATAATTTACATGAATCACATCCTACCGAACCCAGGGGAAACGATTAATCCAATCTGGCACGTATGAGACTTATCAAAAACTTCAACATGTCAGAAGTGCCCTGCTCAAAAGAGAGACGATCGATGAAAGAGAAATTCAGTAGAAGGGAACTGGAAGGACATCAAATGTTAAAAGCAACCATAAAACAACAAAATGCAATGCATAAGTCAAAATGCAGGTAAAAATTAATACAGAAAAGTACATTGGGTGGTCTTGTCACAGACATTTCTGTGTCGAGTCGAGGAGTTTCTGAGCTGGATACTGCTGGTTTGTTGGATCAGTGGTTGATTAAAATCGACACCAAATGACGTTTGCAACACTTCTTACTTCCATACACTCTCAGGAAATCAGGTACAAAAGCTGTCACTGCAGCGGCACCCATTCAATAGTACACATTTGTACCTTACCTACCTCTAAAGGGTGCATATTAGTACCTGTAGTGTACATAATAATACTTCAATTGCACGTATTGGTTCCTTTTGAAAAGGTGCCATCACAGCTTTTTTCTGAGAATGGGATTTTATTTTTGCATTCTGGTCATTTAGTTCCCAACTCTGTTTTTTATAATGGTTTCAACAGAATTTATGCAACTTCACAGTTGACAGATCAGGTACTGACTGAGTTTTTAATGACGTCAAAAAGGTTTAATTTGAGTTTTCGAATAATATTGTGTGGCTTTAATGGTCATTATTTTATACAGCAACTTCTGAACTTTCTATTCATCTGTGAATCCTGAAAAATAAAATGTATCACGGTTTCCACAAACACTATTCATCAGCACAACTGTTTTCAACATTGATAATAATCAGAAATGTTTATTGAGCAGCAGATCAGCATATTATACTGATTTCTGAAGATCATGTGACACTGAAGACTGGAGTAATGATGCTGAAAATACAGCTGCGCATCACAGAAATACATTACAGTTTAACAGATATTCACATAGAAACTTGTTATTTTAAGTTGTAATAATATTTTAAAATTGTACTATTTTTACTGTATTTTTATCAAATAAATGCAGCTTTGGTGAGCAGAAGAGACTTCTTTTAATCTCACCAACCCCAAACCTTTGAACAGTAGTACATAAAAACATTTTTAACCAGACTTTCAAATAAAAATATTAATTATTCACCACTGACACAATCTATTTCACTAATATCAACACGCACAGCCTCACCCGTGATATTCGTACATTTAGTCAGAGCGAGGGGGTTTAATCTGGTTTAGGCGCCTCGGAGGACCGGACTTCAGTCTGACAGCTTCTGATCGTGGTTGTGATTGTGCAAAACCTTTTCTCGTCACCACATGAGTAAAGAGCAGCGAGCTGGGTGTGTGTGTGTGTGAGCGTGTGTGTGCGTGAGTGTCTGTGTGTGTGTGTGTGTGTGAGTGCATGTGTGTGGGTATGTGCGTGTGTGTGTTTGTACACCATGAATTATTGAGTCTCTCAGAGGAAGTGCGAGGGAAGGGAACAGATAAAAATAAATAGCAGGCAGGTCTGTCTCTGCTGGTGCCTGAATGTTAAGTCGGCTTGATTCCAGCTGACAGCAGCCATCTTTAGATCACATTACTTTCACTCTTTAGCGGCTCTTCGGGTAAACTATCTTGATCTTGCAGTCAATGGTTTTATTCGACTAGTTGAGCATGTCGAATGTGTTGCTGACTGCATCTTTACCAACAGTTATGATGCTTTGGGAATCAAGCAAGTGATGTCCAGTTAGCATTTTGGAAATCAAAATGTAAATTTTTTGCATTACAACCAAATAATGAGTCAACAATTTGCTATTTTGACCATAGGCAATGTTATAATCATTGTCTATGGTCGAAATAGCAAATTGTTGACAGTTAGTGTTGGGGAAAGTTACTTTTAAAAGTAATGCATTACAATATTGCGTTACTCCATAAAAAGTAACTAATTACGTTACTTAGTTACTTTTTATGGAAAGTAATGCATTACGTTACTATTGCGTTACTTTGTTCATCTGGACAGGGCTTGCTTGTTTGTTTTTAATATAAAAAAGTTATGTTTTTTGCAAATATAAAAGCCTTTCACACCAAAAGTGAAATGAATAAACATCAGGCTGAAGGGGAAAGGACCAAATTTACGTCCGTACAGTCGAATGCAGAAGAAGACATTTCAACACAATTCAGCAATAAACAAAGACACACAGATATTCGTCTAGAGTAATTTGTGCTTATTACTACAGTTGAACTGGATCATCGAAGGTCAAAAGCAAATAGAATGGGATTAAATACAAAAAGCATACTTGTGTTGTTTAACATTTAACTATTGCAGGTTTGCGTCATATTCTGAGTTGCATTATTTTGATTCATTTTGAGGAATACTGAATCTGTTTTTGTGAGTGAGATGAATTAATGTATATTCATATTTATTTTAGAGCTACAGTAGCATCTTCTGATTTCTCTCAGAATGGGGAAGGGGAGAGATGTCAAATCCAATAATGGGGGAAAAAAAGTTACTTATTTGAAAAGTAACTCAGATATTCTCTTGTAAATTAAAAAGTAATGTGTTACTTTACTAGTTACTTGCAAAAAGTCATCTGATTACGTAACTCACGTTACTTGTAACACTGCACAGCAACACTGTTATATGTCATTTTGATCAGTTTTGTTATTGTTAACGAAAACTAAAATGTTTACGGTAACTGAATTAAAGCTGAAATTAAATAAAATATAAATATTAGATGTAAAACATAAAAAGCAAAAGTTATAAAAGTTGCTTTAGCAACTAACTGAAATAATTAAGTAAAAGTTTGAATACTAAAATTACTAAAATTACAACTGAAATAAAAATAAATTGACTCAAAATAGAATTAAATTAAAATTAAAACTGGAAATATAAAAATAAAAGCATATTCAAAATTGTAATACACACTATAATCATTTATAAATAATGCTAAAACAATATTGATTTCAACACTGAAAAGCTATTAGCATGTAATTAAAATGTGCATGTAATGAATATTTGCATGCAATTAAAACGTAAACGCAATCAAAAATAACGTAACTAAACGAAATAAGTTGAAGTTGAAGTTGAAGTAAATTACTAAAAATAAAACCGAAATAAAAAAAATAACACTAAATAGAAATGTAAAAAAAACTAATACAAATTACAACTAAAACTAAAACTTTAAAATGAAAACACAACATATAAAAATACAAGCCAATTCAAGATATTAATTCATACTTACTGTATATAAATAATACATAATGCATAAGTATATCAAGAGTCAATGAATACTATAATTGTATATAAATAATACTAAAATAAGAGCATGGAGTTGCATGTGCAAAAATTAAACCTAAAAAAAAGGAATAATAGAATGTTGCCTTGGCAAAATAAAATGAAATAAACAAATTGAAGTACTAAATTACTACAACTTAAACTGAAATAAAAATATATTAACGCTAAACAGGAAATAAAAAAAATGACAATCATATAACAAAACGTCTCGGGTTACTGATGTAACCATGGTTCCCTGAGGGGAACGAGGCACTGCGTCCTCTAGGGGTCGCTATTGGGGGGGACGCTTCGTCGTGACCCGTGTCTGAAGCATACATTGAAATAACACCAACTTGTTGGCCGGCGACAGCCATGATGTCACTACCGTCGCAACTAGTACAAATAGGCGCGGGTAGCGCACATCATCACTTCTTCGTCTGAAGATTGTGTCCGCAGCATGGCACAAAAACTAGAGGACACAGTGTCTCGTTCCCCTCAGGGAACCATAGTTACATAAGTAACCCGAGACGTTACCTTTCGTGGAACTTCGAACTGCGTCCTCTAGGTGGCGCTATAGGGAAACGGTATACCCCCGCCGCCATGCTGAGGGGAGTGCAAGCCAAAACCATGGCGAACCACTAAGTACCAACTACACCATATCACTATGGGAGTTGCCCCTGTCCTGGACTAGAAGGCTGTCAGTGACATTACTCCCTGCGGCCAGAAGCCTAGGCTGCCAAAGGACATTACTAGAGCCTCACAGTGTGCCGGGCCCACTGGGACAAGATTGGTAGTAGAACACAGGCTACCAATAGTCTACCACGGGAACCAGTCTCTCGAGATTAACCTCCGGTGTAACGAGGGCGGCTGGCTTGGTGCCCAGAACTGCGGGACGGCAGGAGCCACCGTACCAGCTGTGCCAAAAAAAGCCTCCTCGGAGGTGGCGCCAGGGCCTAGAATCCTGAAGGATTCCTTTACGGGAATACGACCAAGAGCCTACTTATTGGATCAATTACTAGTCTTGGCCTGTCACTCAGGGCTACCTCACTTTGCAAAAGGACCTGTCTCAACAGGCCTCTAGTGGAAAACACCCTGTCAGAGTAGAGTATTCGAGGAGACATGTGAAGGAGTGGTGGTCCCAGGCGGGGGGGGAAGGAAACGGGGTTTTAGACCATCAGAAGGAGACGAAGCTGTGAGCGTAAACTCCCTTACCATATAGGATATAGAGAAGTGGGCAAAGTAGAAGTGCGCACTTACCACTTTCGTTGGAATTTTAGAAAAGTGGGCAAAGCATAACGTTGCACACTTACCACTATGTGGATTTTAGAATGTCCATATGTAGATGGATACAACCGTTCTAGGGGGTTCTCGTGGCACTTCTGGAGGGCAGCCTATAGATGGAGCTCTGAGTAGTCATAAGTCTCACCTACGGCTATCACGCTGGCATGGCTAGCCGCGAAGCTGTAGCTGAGGGAGCAGACATCCATTCAGCGGGAGCTCGACTTACAGCACGTTCCATTGGTGGAACAGCTAGAAGTTATCAGCTGGGGGAGCAACACGCCCAGTTCTCTCCGAGAAGGGGACTCGACCCGCAGCATGTTCCAGCTAGCGGAACCAGCTAGTAATAATCTCGGCGTGGGAACCCACGCCTGGTCTTCAGACGCCCAGGGGGCTCGACCCTTGCTAATGCCGGGTTTTCCCCGGCTGGCGGTAGCTCATTCTAGCTGGGGATCCCAAACCCAACTCTCACCGAGAGGGGGGCCCCAACCAGCAGCATCATTAATAATCAGAGGGGTAGCGTACTGCAGGCTAGCCACATCGCCAGCGCATCAGGGAGGAGGAGGACGGCCCAAACCTACTGATGCAGCTGGTACGAGGTCTTTCTGGAAGACAGCGAGCTCAAGCCTCTCATGAAAGAGGCACCTCCGTTTTTCCTCAGCTGAGGAATACTGTCCCCATTCCAGGTGACCCTTTCATGAAAGGGGAGCAGTGCTCAACATTACCACGAGGACAGCCCAGGGAGCGAGGGATTCAACTCCTCGGAGAGGATCCTGCCTCGTCAGACGACACCCTCGTAGTACCCCTTGATATCGAGGGGGGCAGTGCCTTCTAAGTGCGTCGATCGAGACACACTGGTTGAGAGGAGCCAAGGAAATCGGGGCCTAACCCTCTCCGAAACAAGGAACGAAGTCCGAAACGCGTAACCCACACCTTACAGGATTTTAGAGAGGTGGGCAAAGAAGAACGTGCGCACCTACCACTTTCGTGGGATTTTAGAGAAGTGGCAAAGCATAACGTGCACACCTACCACCTAGGTGGAATTTTAGACGGGTGGGAAAGCCTAATGTGCCCACCCACCACTTACGTGGATTTTAGAAAAGCGGCAAAGGATAACGTGCACACTTACCACTCACGTGGGTTTTAGAAGGTGCGCAAAGAGCACTCTGAGGGTTCTATTGTCACCCGGACGTAACGGGAACAACAGCTCCAGCACCCTCCTCAGAGGTGAGGGGAGTGCTGTCTCCAGGGTGTGTCGCCAAGACACACTATTTGAGTGGCACCCAGGGTACCGGGGTGTTACTCCACTTTGAAACAAAGGGAACGAAGACAGCACGCGTAACCCTTACCTTCACAGGTTTTAGAGAAATGGGCAAAGAATCCCTTGCCCATTTACCACCTAAGTGGAATTTAAGAAGAATGGGCAAACGCAAACGTGCCCATCTAACAGCTATGTGGATTTTAGAGAAATGCGCACAGCCTCATGTGCACATCCCCAACTCACGTGGTATTTGGAGAGATTTCCTTGCAAAGCCTGCTTCACGTGGACACTTATCATCTTATCTGGATTTTAAGTTCATGGAGACCCGACCATATCGGCCTGCCGGAAGAGGCCGGCTCGCACATCTCAGTAGTGATGGGAGCCCTGCCTAGGACAGCTTACACAGGAGGATCCTGGTGATGCCCCCATACCTCCCGTTCGTTGCCTCAGCAAGAAAGAGTACGCCAGTGGCCAGGAAGCCCCTCGGGGTGACCAGGCCCGTCCGGGTGCCTTGCAGCGTAGCACCGGGGGCCCGATGTTCACGAAGGCTCCCGCAAGAGCCCGTAATCGGCCGCATGATCCAGGAGGTATGAAGCCGAAGCCCGGCTTTTCTTACCGTCTGGATGTATGTCGACGAGTGACACGCCTACTGCACGTAGAGCACCTGGCTTCTGAGCCCAGCAACGGCACCTCATTGAGGGCGTCTAGCAAGGGACAAAACCGCACAGGTCCCGGGAAACACTGCAAGGAACTTATAGATGGTTACACACACACAGCCATCTCGGTCTGTCCTCGATATACAGATATCATGATATTTGGATCGTACTAACCCCCATGACCTCTGTGCTGGAGCTCTACTCCGAGGATCTTTCTGACCGGATCACCCGCTGCAGGTAACTTTACATTTATTACACATGACCACCTCAGTCTCTCATTAGTATACATGCTCTCATGACATATGGATCATACTCACCCACCACGAGCCTTGTTGCCGGGGCTCTGTCCGGGGATTTTCTGACCAGACCATCAGTCAGGCGGTTACTATGACCTGGCCATAGAACCACCAAAACATCATGGGCCCAGTAGGAGACTGCTTGAAAAATGTTTTACAGCTAACCACGGTCAGCTGGAGATGGTGGTCATAACAGGGGAATTGGAAAAAGGGGAGGACAGGGTAGATGTTGCACCCTCCGCGGGAGAGCGTGAATACCTAAGTATTACTCTGACCCGGACGAAAAGCGCTGGCGCCTCGCCCAGGTCTCACCCCTCGGGTTTCGCCTGCCTCCCCTCGACCCACGATACTTCCCACCACCACAGGTGGAGGCGGGGCGCGAGTCGCGACGCTAGCCCTCTGTGCCCGTCTCTGATCCTCGAACCGAGACGGGCCCGGACCCCTGGTTTGTTCGGGCTCAGACCTAGGCCTTCGTGGAATGAAGGTTTTGAAGGCAGCTGAGCACGCCTTCGCCTCCCTGAACTTCTCGACCACCGTCTCAACGGAGGTGCCAAACAGTTCAGAGGGCGACACCGGGGCATCGAGAAGAAAGCCCCTTTCTTTCTTCCCGATGTCCGCCAAATTCACCCACAACTGCCGCTCAGTCACCACCATAGCAGCCATCGCTCTGCCCATGGCCGAGGCTGCCCGCTTAGTAGCCCGGAGGGCCAAGTCTATGGTGCGCCGCAGCTCAGCCGTTTCACCAGAGGAAAAGCCCTGCCCCCCATCCTGGTCCTTCAGCAGGTCAGCCTGATATGCCTGGAGCACCGCCATAGTGTGCAACGAGGCCACAGCCTGACCTGCCGCTGCGTATGCCTTGCCGTTCGTGCGAGATGTGGTTTGAAGGGGCACGGATGGCAAGGAGGGAGTTTTGAGAGATGACGTCTCACCCATAGAGAGATAGCTGGCTAGCGTCTCTTCCAAAGGGGGCATCATCCCATAGCCGCTTTCGCGCATCGACTCGATATTCACATAACTCGTATGCTGAAACCGGTATAAGCGTGAGGAAAACGGCCTCTCCCATTCCTTATCGATCTCAGTGTGGAGATCAGGAAGAAAAGGAAGGCTCACATGAGCTGGAGGGCTATGGCCAGAAAGAAAACATTCATCGAGACAACCTCGTGACGTCACTTCCTTAGTCCGCTTCCAAGGCAAGTCAAGCCTCGCCGTGGCACGATCCATAACCTCTAAGAGCTCATCATACGCAGGGCAGGAGGATTGGGAAGGCTCAGCCTCAGCTTCTTCACTCCCCACATCCATTTCCTGCTCTTGTTGGCCTGGGCCCAACTGAGCACTGGCCCCTCGATCAGATGATATCAGAGAGAGGATATCATCGTCCAGTGGCTGTATCTCGCCCGACACCGATGCGCGGAAGAGGGGAACCCCCCCTTCAGCTTCATCGGCTAGGTCCACCTGAGATCCCCTCGAGCTCATTCTCCTCCGTGCCTCAGGAGCGGCGGGTCCCGAGCCGCGGGAAAACGATGGTTGTCCCTCTCCACTCGAGAAAAGAGACAAACGAGAACTGAGCTTTTTCATTGAAAAACGCTCGCAATGCACGCAGATTGCCCCCTCGAGGACATCGCGTGCGTGCTCTTCGCCCAAACAAACAACGCATAGATCGTGTGTGTCATCGGGTGTCAAATAGCGATGACACGGATGCACACATCTTTTAAACGCTTTGCTAGTGCTCGCCATAGTAGGAAAGAAAGCTCTTACTTTACTTTTGGAATGCACGCTTCAGACAAAACGGTCAGTGAAGACGAAGAAAGTGATGATGTGCGCTACCGGCGCCTACTTTGTACTAGTCGCAGCGGTAGTGACGTCATGGCTATTGCCGGCCAACGAGTTGGTGTTTTTTCAATGTAAGCTTCAGACACGGGTCACGACGAGGCGTCCCCCCCATAGCGACCCCTAGAGGACACATTTCGAAGTTCCCATGAAAGGGAACCACCATACACTGTAAACTCAATAATAATAATAACTGAAAATATTTAAAAAGCTATCAAAAAAAAGATTATATTACTTAAACACTATAATAGTATATAATAATACTAAAATAACACTGATTTCTTTCCTGAAAGGTAAATAAGAATAGATGTTTGTTAATTAAAACTGCACAGTTTCACACACTATGTGTTTGCGCTTTGTATTTTATTATTAGAGCATTATAAGTGCAGGTGTATTTTCATGATGACTATTTGGTTGCTAGAAAGATTTCCCTCATGCATGAGGATGAGCTGAAGACAGAGCTGATCTGTTTTACATCAGTGATCCCTGCGCTGAGTCTGAAGCTCGAATCACCAGCTGTGGAATTCAAAGGCAGATTGAGTTTAAAATGACCGCTTCGATTAATTAGCATGAAGAGTGTGACGGCCTCGTCAGAAAGTGTGAGCGTGACGCGCGCTGATGGCTGATGGCTGCGGCGGTGGAAAAGTGAAGTTTGCAGAATTGTGGGTGGAAACTAAGTGTGAATTTCGCAGAAGATGCGTGGAAACAGGTGTTTGTGCTGCTGCACGCTCGGGCGTCCCGATCTGAAAAGTGACACTCTTAAAAGCCAAGTTAATTAATTCTGAGCTCAGACAGTACAGTCACTAGAAGAACTTAGATGATGGGTTTGATTAAACTGATACATGTTTACTTTGAACGCAGTGTAAGCCTTGGATGAAAGTGACTGCTGAACACGTACAGTTTAATTAGCAACATATTACTCCACAGAAACCAGAAGCAGTGCTGTGAATGTGTGTGTGTTGTCAGGATCCAGCATTTACTTGCTAATAGTGGATGAATTGAGAGCATTTTTTGAGCAGCAATAAAACTGGACTTTGGATTGTTATTGAATGGTTTATTAAATGGCTTGAATCAATAAAATTAAATTAAATGAATAAAATTAAAATTAAATTAAATTAAATGAAGAAAAAGTAAAATTACAATAAATTAAATTAAATTTAAATTAAACAAAACAAAACAAAAATAATAAAATAAATAAATAAATAAATAAATAAATAAATAAAATAAATAATAAATAAATAAAATAAATATACCATACAGTGTGACATCTTCGATGTACACAAGCGAGGGTTCATTCTATCATCATTCATTCAAAGGGTGGTTTCAAATTATACTTAAAAAATCTTTGAAATAATATATCGGTCAGGTGTTGTCATAATTTTAATTATCGCATGATTATAAAGATAAAGTAAATTAATAACATCCAGCATACAAAAATTTAAAATTGCAAAAAAAGATCAAAACAGTGTACTTTGTAAATGCAAGAATTGGAGAAAAATGTCCTAGAATATGTATTACTGTATTTGACCGGTAATGAATATTTGCATTTTTATTAAATTAGTATTATTCAGTATTATTATTATATTATTCTTATTGTTATTATTATTATTATTATGTTTGGATAACTAACTAACTAACTAACTAACTTACTAAATATTGATATTTTAATTAATCATCTTTTTTTTTTTAAATCGGTACATTTTAACTATTGCATTGATTTTGATTGAGTTAAATAAATATAACATTGAGGATCCAAAATGAACACTGCAAAGATCACCAAAGGCGATAAAATTAATTATTTTTGTATAAATGGTGGTCAAAAAACAAACAAATAACAAACAAACAAAAAGAATGCATAAAAAGCTATAACACAAAATGTGGTGATTGAAATTAAGCTGAAATAAAATATTTTAAATATGTTTAAGCACATGACAAAATTACCAAGACTTAAAATAAAATAAAAATAAAACTGAAAAGGTAAAATATAAAAGATCATTCAATATATAAATAATATCTCACTGAATTAATCAACAGCCTAAATGTTGCAGTTCCTAACACAGTTATTGGACAACTATTTGATTTACTCTCCAAAGCCAAGTTTTACTGGCACTCGGTTTCTTGTATTGTTAATTTTAGACCCTGCGTGTATTATTAATACACACAAACACACACTCACACACACGTCTGAATGAACTGTCTTTGTTCTCTGAGTGTCTGAAGACAAACTACACGCAGGTCTGAAGAAAACAGCGTCAAAGCGAAGCTCTTTAACTCCGCAGAAACTTTAATAATGCTGGCGATTATTCATGCCGCATAATGTCCTCAGAGCGATAGGAGCCTCAGGACGGCGAGAGTTTCTCTTCACCCAAGTTAAACCTATTTTTAAACAGACGGCTGACTGCGGGGAGAAACACAGGGGATCATTCATCCTGACAAACACGGACATCATTAAAAAAACACCCACTGCTCTCCTCCTCCTGCTGCTCTCCATACCGACTGCATCAAAGAGGACGCTTTATCTGCCTCGCGCTTCCTGTCCGTTTCTCTTCTGGTGAAGTCAAACATAATATTAATAATAATAATAATAAGTAGGGCTGTCGATTTAATGCAACAATATAGTGTGATTAATTACTGAAAAACCCGCCCCACCCAGACATGTCTATTATCTTACATTGATGCAGTTGCTGATGCACACGATGCAGGACGACTGACTGTGTGATGTAGCCTATGAATGCAGTTATATGCCCTGAAATTCAATATATGTGTGAGTTTTTGTCTTATATTCATATCATATGATATAGTTTAGCAATATCATACGAGCAAGAGAGCTGTTTTCCCCGAATATTTGTACAATTGCAAATGTGATATTTATTTGATAGCTCAATAAACATGAAGTTAATATTGTGTTATATTTTAGACACAGTATTGTCTGTTTCTGTGCAATTTCGCCAACGAAAATGGTTCCAAACAAAGTCATAGCAGAACCGTTGCAAGTCTCAGAGCAAAAAGCATTTTTTTAACTAAATTAATCCGATGTTTTGAACAAATCAAGTGAGCGAATGATTCAATGACTCATTCATATAGACAGGTACCGTGCTTAAGTTCGGCTGACCAGCGATTTGAAAAATAGAGCTAGTGGTCAAATGTTCATGTGATCTGGTTCATATCGACAGTCACTTGCTCGTTTCTGACTGAACAGGCCGCATTTTGAACGATATCGGGAGTCAATGATTCAGTGACTCGTTCATTTAGACAGTCACTTGCTTCGTTTCTGACTTGAATCAGCTGTTTAAACAAATCGAGTGAGTCAATGATTCAGTGACTCGTTCATATAGGCAGTCACTTGCTTCGTTTCTGACTGAATCAGCCATTGAACGAATCGAGTGAGTCAATGATTCAGTGACTCGTTCATATAGACAGTCACTTGCTTCGTTTCTGACTGAATCAGCCATTGAACGTATCGAGTGAGTCAATGATTCAGTGACTCGGTCATTTAGACAGTCACTTGCTTCGTTTCTGACTGAATCAGCTGTTTAAACAAATCGAGTGAGTCAATGATTCAGTGACTCATTCATAAAGACCACCGCCACCTACTGCCACTGTTTCATTTCATTGATAAAAAATAATTTCATATTTTAATATTTTTTTTAATAAACCCATTAATACCCATTTATTATTATTATTTATGCAATGTTGAATCCAAACATTGTATTCTAAAGCTGCTTTTATGTAATGTCTACCAATGCTTTTCTCATCTAACACAATAATAACTTTAAATTATCTATTGGGGTGTAATTTCTCGGACCAAATTAATCAATCGGAACATTATTTAATTAATTAGATAAATTTTAATCTCTTGACAGCCTTAATAATAAGTGATGATTAGCTGCTCCAAGCCACTGTCAGACTAATCACATATAAACTCATGCGTCATGTGTCCACTGCAGTCCAGATCCATCAGACTGCTTTGCCTCATAAACAGCGTTTGGTTTTCTGCCTCAGACGACACGTCCATCAACTTTTTGATGCATATTGAATGTAAAAATGACACAAAATCCACATGCTCCAACCTGATCGGCACAGTTTCCATTAGGTAAAAATAGGGTCGCGTACCATTAACATCTGGAGAAACTGAGCAACCATTTTATTGAAAGGCAGTATGACGCGGTATGAATGATTTCAGAGCACAAAATGCAACTATGTAATCGCTCGGCTCTAATCTGCTAAACACGACTTGAAGACATTAAGATTTTCAAAGCTGCTCTGAAACAGTATTGTGTAAAGCGCTATACTAATGCATTTGGCTTGACATTTATTGACTGATATTATAGTGTTGTATGACAGATGCAGTACCTTGTTGAGGCTCCGAGCAGCGCTGTCCTTTCCCCCGGGGGTGAGATTCCTGAGCTGGACGTCCAGCAGGTCGATCAGGTGACCCATGGCCCGGACGGTGTAGGTGATGTCACCTGCGTGCATGTGACCCTTGGTCTGTTCGGAAAGCTCACGGGAGATTATGGCTGCAGGTTCACCCGCCTCGGATTCGAACAACCCCACAACACACACACACACACACACACACACCACACACAAACACACAACACACACACACACACACACACACACACACACACACACACACACACAGCTGATCACAAACAGGAGTTATTATCAACCAACAAACTGCTTAGTTCCAGCACTCTCCGTTACACTCGCATAAGAGAATGTTTAAGATAAAAAAACTGTATTTTTTGTTTGTTTATCGGGTTCATTTACACCAAACCTCTGAATGAAGTGCTTGAGTAAAGCGATTATTCTGCAGGTGTGTGTTTGTGTTGACGACGGTCAGCAGAACTGAAGGTGTTGGAATAGGTGTTATTGTTCCTGCAGCTCAAACAGCAGAGCATGACGATAAACAACACCAAGGTCATCATGGGTTTGAATCCCGTCAATGCATGGATGATAATATGAATGGGAGTAAGTTAGTTATTAATATCAGCTTTACAATTGTCAATTTACAGTCAATTCTACCATAAGGATACAAGGTTTGTAGTGTTTTTTTTTCTCCATAGTTTAGGTAGAGTAGTGATGCTACTGTTCTCCACCAGCACTATATATATATATACATATATTTTTTTTTAACCAAGTAAAACACTAAAACATGACAGCCAAAAAATAAATAAATAAATAAAACCAGAAATGGACTTTAAGTGTCAGTGCTCCGGCTTTTGTGACTATTATGTGTAGCTTTTTATAATAAACTGAACACCTGTTTATCATTTATTATGTAAACATCCTTTATTCTTTTTTTAAATGCCACAAAAAGCATGAAAAACCACATATAAACCATATTCTATCTTAATCGCATATTTATTAGCTTCATGTTTCATCTGTATTAGTCATGTATAGAGACAGAATGCAGAAGTTTACCGTCATCGGAGCTGGAAATTATGATCATGCAACACTGACAGATGGATCTGCAGAGAATCGTCTCTCTGTGAGTCATTAAGAAATTATGATTCTATCTAAAGAAATATGAGCGCACTATTAGACTAAACATATGTTTGCATTTTAAGCTATTTCTGTGATCAGAAATAAATGGGAGCAAACGCGAGTGAATATGTGCAGTGTCTCGTTAACCTATTGGAAATATCAGTAACTACCAACTGATATTGCATGAGTTTGCATTCCCGACAGAAATTATTACTGTCATTGTAACCAAGTATTATCATAAATACTGATGGTGGTCAAATATCAAAGCCATCTAATCTGTCTAATAATTCAAAGCTTAAGATCAAATCAGCATCCTTATTCATTCTAAACGTGTTTCTGTAACAGCTACCAAAAAATAGCCTGTATGGTCCACGATATAGTTCCACTGTGGTTTGTTATTTATTTTCAAGCAAAAAAAGGAAAACTTTTCAAAGCATCCACACACACACACACACACACACATATATATGTAATATTACATTTAATTTTATTTCAGCTTTATTTCAATGAGAGAAAAGGATTTGTAATAGTTTTAGTCATGTCCAACAAGAGAAGGTTGCACACATAACGTTCTTAAAAATATTTATTCAGAGGCCAAAAAGTGCAAAAAAGTGAAACATACTCAGTGCAAAGGCAAAACATTACTGATTCACAAAAAAGTGAAAAAAAAGTGGAGCATGATCAGTACCAAGGCAATAGGCAATACGCAAAAGCAAAGCATATAGAAAAAAGTGCAAAGAACAAACATTACAAATCCTAAAAAGTGCAAAAAAAAGTGCAACATGCTCAGTGCAAAGGCAAACCAGCACTGATTCACAAAAAACCTGCAGCACGCTCAGCGTAAAGATAATAGGCAAAAAAAAACAAAAAACAAAGTAAACATTTATTTAAGAAGTGCAAAGAGAAAATGTTACTGATTCACAAAGAAGTGCAATATGCTCAGTGTAAAGGCAAAACTTCACCAATTCACAAAATAGTGCAAAATAAAAAAAGTGCAACATGCTCAGTGCAAAGGCGAAATGTAATATGAATAAAAGTAATTGATCATTTCTTATGTGTGCGAGCTTCTCCTGTCGTTGGAATTGTAGGTTATAATTTTTGAGCTGACGCAATAAAGTATTTTCCATTTGCAAACTTCTTCAGCATTTGGTGTGGACATTTCACGACTTTCTTACTGGTCTTTAATACAAGTTTCAGTTAACAATAACAACACTGGCTTGGACCAATCAAATAACAGCTCCAACTGTTTAATAATTTGTCAAAATGAGGCTAAATGTACATTATCCCATACATATGTTTGATTGGGTGTTTCTCAAACCTTCTGGTTGATGATGTTGACCCATGTGGAGGTGCAGTTGCTGAGGTCGGGCCCCTGCTGGTCCCAGAGTCCCTCGGGCCCCTGACAGGTGAACACAGCCATCCCTGCACACAGAAAACAGCCGTTACTGTGTGTTCATAGCACACCGCAAACACACACATCAACGTCCTTCACTGCTGCTTCCACAGATGACGAGAAACGCTTTCAAACGTCTGTGATCATAAAAGAATGTGTAATTACTTCCTCTGATGGAGATAAAATCACTGCAGCGTGTTTGTGTGTGTGTGTGGTGTGTGTGTGTGTGTGTGAGAGAGAGAGTGTCAGAGTGTGTGTGTGTGTGTGTGTGGGTGTCGTTCTGGATAGGCAATGGTAAAGGTCAATTAAAGCCGTGGAGAGAGACATCTCATTCTCAGCTCTAATTAGAAGGACAGAAGAGAGAAAAAAATGTCATATTCTTCCAGTCGGGTGACTGTATCGGCCACTGGGTTGAGACACTGACACCAAACACCACACACCACAACACACACACACACAAACACACAAACACACACACCAAATACACTCGCACACACAACACATACACCGCACACACACACACACACAAACTACCTCGCAACACGTACACACACACACACACACATCCCTCACACACACACCACACACCACACACACACACACACCAACACACTCCGACCACACACACACACACACACCACACGCACACACACACACACACCACCCACAAACAAACACACTCACAGACACACACACACACACACACACACAACACACACACACACACACTCACACGCACTCAAGATGTAAGGCGGCTGCAGACCACACAAACACGAACTCGCACACCCGACTCACACACACAAACAGACACACCACACACACACACACCACACACACCCAACACACACACACACAAACACACTCTCACAAACACAAACACACACTCCCGATGTACGGCGGCTGCAGACCACACAACACACACACACACACACACACACTCCAGACGTCCGGATGCTGCCGCAGACACACACACACACACACACATGATCTTCAGAAATCAGTATAATATGCTGCTTTGCCGCTTAAGAAACATTTCTGTGTTTTTTTTCAATGTTGAAAACAGTTGTGCTGATGAATGTTGTTGTTGTTGAAAACGTGATAGATTTTATTTTTCAGGATTCTTTAATGAATAGAAAGTTCAAAGTAGCAGCATTTATTTGAAAGAGAAATATTGTGTAACATTTTTTGTAACATTATATATATATATATAGGGTATTAAAAAAGTAAAAAAAGTTGTCAATCAAATGCTAGTATTTTGGTTGCTGTTGTTTTGATGAATGAGTTTATGAAGATGTGAATGTGAAAGTGTTACTCTGAGAAATGGCCAGAGGATGAATCCAGTCTGGCGCTCTGAAAACTTCAAGAACAACCAACTAATCATGAAGAAACTGCCAATCAACCGAAACCATGGAAACAGACGGAGGACTGGAAGTGTTGATATGAGCAGAGAAAGCAGGAGAAAAGCTGAAACGTAGAGAACGAAAGCGAGAGGAAGAGGAGCGACAGACAGAGGTGGAAGAAGAGCGGGAGCTGCAGCAGCGTGTTTGATGCGTGTGCTGTGTTTGTGTTGTTAGTGCTCACGCTGAGCTGCACTTCCACACACTCACTAACAACACAGAGAAAAACACCACACCCGGGTTACCAGAACAAGCTGTTAAACATGTAGAGACGAGGGCTTATTTGCTCTGTAGAAAATGGGCAATGCGTCGCTACGCGGTTGCTAGGATGTTCTTGGTTAAGAGCAGATCTCTGAAATGAAAACCAGGGATGTCTTCTAGTTCAGTGGTCAAAATATCTCTGAAAACTCATGTGCTAATATCTATGAATTAAAAACAAGGAAAATATATATTTTTTTTGTTTTTGGCCAAATAATAATGACAATTTATTATTATTATTAGTTGTGTTAGCAGGTCAAACTGACCCTTACTGGTTATAATAAAAATGTACCAATAATCACACTATGAAAAACAGTATTATAACACAATTATGACTTGTAAAAAAATCCATTATATAAAACTAAATAAATATATGTGAAATAAACATATGACAAATAATACTTTTTTAAAACTTTTTCTAATTGTATTAAAATGTTATTTTCACAAACTGAATATACTGTATACAGTAATTATGATGTTATTTCATATTTGTGATTTTGGAAACAGGTCTGTACTTTTCCTAATTAGGCTTGATATTTTGGCATTTCAGGTTAATTTTTAAGCATGAAGTCTGTGCTTTCTGCAAATGTAAATGTTTAGTTGATTCATTTATTTATTCATATTTGGTGTGTGAGAGAATTTGTCAGGACTGTTGAAATGCATTCAAAACAACCCATCATGCTGTTCAGTCCTTATTATGCATTACAACTATGGAAGCGTGGTAAATGTAAAATAATACAAATTTTAAAAAATAATGTAATTTATGTAAAAAAAAAATTAATGATTCCGACTTTTTAGAAAGAAATAAACACAGCATTGCCTGGGGGGGAGGGGGGGGGGGGGAGTCAGAATTGAGAAACGTTGCAATTACATTATTTATATTTTTTCATTTTGTGCTGGAAACAAAATAAGGAAATTGCAAAATGCTAACTTAGAATTGCGAGAAAGAAAGTCAGACTTCTGAGTTTATATCACACAGTTATTCTCTGAATTGTGGGGGAAAACAAAGTATTAATTGCAATACAAACTCACTTCTGAGAAAGAAAAGTCAGAATTGCAAGAAAAAAGTTTGAATTGCACGATAAACGTGAGAAACTCAGAATTGCAAGATGTAAACTAAGTAAGTCAGACTTTGAGTTTCTATCTTGCAATTCTGACTTTTTCCATTTTGAGTTTATATCTCAGTTTTTCTCAGAATTGTGAGGAAAAAGTCCGATTGGTGAGATATAAAGTGAAAATTGCGAGTCAAAATTAATTCTGAGAAAAAAATTAGAACTGAGAAAAGCTCAGAATTGTGAGATGTAACTCAGAATTTATAGAAAAATAGTCAGAATTGTGAAAAATAAAGTCAGACTTCTGAGTTTATTTCTTGTAATTCTGACTTTATCCTCACAATTCAGAATTTATATCTCCTAATTTTTCTCAGAATTCGAGGGAAAAAAGTGAGAAATGCGAGATATATGTTCTGAGATGTAACCTTTCTCGCAATTCCATTTTATTCCATCTCACAGATCTAGATTTATTTCTAATTAAGTTTATCCCACAATTCTGACTTATTTTATTTATTTATTTATTTTTTGAGTTTCTCACAATTCTGACTTTTCTTTCTCAAAATTGAGTTTATAACTGACAATTCATACTTTTCTCTCACAATTTTGAGAATAACTGAAATATAAACTCACAATTTCTGACTTTATATCTTGCATTTCTCAAAATTCTGAATTCATATGTAGCAAATCTGACTTTTTTTTGTCCTCAGAATTCTAAGAAAATGTGTGAAATATAATTTTATTTTAAAAACTTTTTTTGAGTTTAAAATATAAACTCAATTTTTTTTCAAATTTGAGTTTATATTTTAAAATTCTTTTGAGGGATATTAAGTTGTAATTACCTTATTCCTTTATCTCGTGGCAGAAACAAAAAAATGCTTGCTTGCATAAAAAAACAAACAGTATTACTTTAACAAATAGTTAATATGTTAATAATTAATAAGTTATTTCAGCTTGGGTGTCACTTTTGATAAACTGATGATAATAGGGTATATGTCGAACGTCACCTCACCAAACCCAGAAAACAGGTCTCATCGCTTCAGCTTGTCGGAGAACGTGTTAACAGCTATATTAAATAATAGCGATATCTATGCACTTTTAAGATAATCAGTTAAACTAGCTAGCTATTTTTATTGTTGACGTTTTATTCAATTTTTATATCTAAATGTTAGTGAAAAGAATACAAATAAAAAAACTTTTAGAAATCATATGTGATGGACATTGGTTATGATCATCATTGGTATCTACATCTTGAGTAAAACCGCTTCATATTTAACGAAGCGTAGGCAAAACGCTTGAACCGGAAGCGACGAGACCCGGTTAACAGAATCGGTCTGTTGTGTATAACCCCAATAGCACTCTGTTCCCGCCTAAGTTTTGGCGCTCAACTAAGTAGCCAGTGTATATCGCCCTCTGCTGGTGAAAATAATCCAGTGTATCCTTGTATCAGCGCCCTCTGCTGGTAAACGTAATCACTACATGTCTACTCTGGACAGTTGTAACTTACCGACGGTTCCCGGTGGGCAGGGCTGCTTGGCGACGAGGCCCTGGCGTGTTTTGGGCCAGGTGACGGAGGAGTCGGTGACGGGGCTGCAGAACTCCACGGCGATGTTGGGCAGGACGGAGGACGGGTCGGAGCGTGCCGTGACCTCGGGAAGAGCCGCCGGCTGCCGGTCTGTCGTGGTGCTGCGCGGGGCTACTGCCGTCGTCGAGGCGGGAGATCTGCTGGTGGTGGTTGTCATGGTGACGGTGGTGGAGGTGGTCGTCAAGGTGACGGTGACCGGGCGAGTCGTGGTGCGTGTCGTTGTTGTGTCCATTAAAACGTTTCCTGAGGAGGAAGATTCTGAAATCAGAAGAGAAAATAGAGTTAGACATTTATACCAGAACATACTGACTTCAAATGATATTTCCTGTAATAATGATCAACATTATAAATATACATAGTAACACATTATCTAGCAGCATATTGCTTAAAGGAAAATCAACCAAGCAGCGTCCTGAAGAAAGTGACCTCATGCTGAGATAAAAAAAATCACACAATTCTATAAAGATCTACTGGCTCTAATGCAGACATTTCTCTTCTTTATATCAAATTGACTGCTGAATTTCTTCTGTCAAAGTAAACTCTCCTCAAAAAGCACAACAGTTTGAGTTTAACCTTGGAAACCGTCTCCAGAAGCATTATTAGATGCTCAAGAGCGAAGCCGTACTGTCTGCATTGTTAGGGATTCAAGGAATATTTTAATTTAATTCATATTTTTATTATTATGAGTCCAAAAAGTGCTAGAAACCCTCTTGTTTTTTGCCATGATTATTATTACTAGAGGTTCAAAGGCAAAATATGTTTTCACTGCCTACTGCTATTATGCCAGACATGTTGCTATTGTAACTACACCTTCAACTCTACATCTATAAATTAAATAAACCACCACAGGTTTCTATGGTAACAACACTCTACACTTCACACCTGCACAATGAGCAGAAAACATCCACACCAGAGTTACTTTGGCATCATGAGGATACTGTTATATTTTATCAAATATATTTATTTATTACATGTTAATGTAAATGGATATTTTTCCTAAGCATCAAGGTGAAATCTATCTATCTATCTATCTATCTATCTATCTATCTATCTATCTGATCTATCTATCTAAAATATTTGAAGGTTTTTTATGGTTTTATCTTTACTGTGAGTTACCAGTTAACTCATGAAATGATTGACAAATAAGCATATTTAAATATGAGAAATGTTGTTGATATGCAATGGAAGTTAAAAAAAATACAAACCTTCCCCCCCCCCCCCAAAAAACATGCCTAAAATATGTGATACTTATTAAAATACTACACTCTATCAGGTAAAGAAAAAAAATTATAGATTTTTTTTTATAATGTTAAAGGAATGGTAGAGGTTTGGTTTCATCAAGTACAGAGCCACCACAATACTAAATAATAATAAATACATAATAATAATAATAAGAAGAAGAAGAAGAAGAAGAGAAGAAGAAAGAGAATGAAGAAGAAGAAGAAGAAGAAGAAGAAGAAGAAGAATACATTTTAAAATGGTGAAATGGAAAGTTTCCTTTATGAATAAGTAAATATAAATAATAAATCATAAAGATAAACACGACCAAACGGAACCCTATTCATCAAAATAAGTGCTCACGTCCATAAACACAGAAACATGTTGTTTTCCACAGTACTAGTGCAATTATTAAAGATGAAAGCAAGCAAATAAATAAATAAATACATTCTGATTTTATGAAGAATGGTTTCCTGCCTCCAAAACACATATGGCTTAATATGAGGTATTCAACCCGCAAATCCCTAGCTGCAAACATGCACACATGGTCAATATATCATTTAATTTTCAATATACAGAGTGATATATTTCACAGTCATCACATTATTTGTTTGCTTAAAACAATTTCAGCAATATACAAATGTATTACTCGCATAAACATGCACTGATGAACGGATCAGAATAAGAGCAGAAATGTGCATGAAGTGAGTAAACAGAGCGAACGATCAGCTGCTGTCAGTTCTCCAAACACAAATAAAGGGCTGAAATGATCTGGCTGCTTCTGTGATGCTCGGAGCCTCCAAGGAGCTCATGTGCTAATAAACACAGAAACCAGCGAGAGGGAGGAAAACAAAGCAATAAGCCAACACAAGAGACTCGGGAGGAATTATGGGAAAGGCCCACGACCCAGGAAATAACACACACACACACAGAACACAAAGAGACACACACAACACATCAAACACAGACACAGACCCAGACACACTACTCTTTACGCACACACACACACACACAAAGACCACACACACACATCACCACAAACACACACACACAGACACACGCCCACACACACACAAACACACACACCCCCACACACACACACACACACACACACAAACCAGAAAGAGACACACACACACACACAAACACACACATCACACTCTTAATCACACACACACACACACACACACAAGAGGAGACACACAAAGACCACACAGACACACACCATCACTATTTACTCACACTACACACACACACGTGTGTTGGTACACACACACACACAACACACACACACACACCACACACACACACACACACACACACACACTCTTTCCTCTCTTCTCACACACACACACACACACACACACACACACACACTACAACAGAGACACACACTACAGTAACCACTCTTTAATCACACACACACACCCACAGTCAGAACACACACAAGCAGACAACACACCCACACACGTACACACTCTTTACTCAAACACACACACACACAGAGACACACACACAGCGACACACACACACACACACACTGTACACACTTTTACTCCACACACTACACACATCCACAGAGACCCACACACACAGAGACACAAACACACACACACACACTGTCCACAATCTGTACTCATCACACACACACACAATGGCCGGCTCTTGTGCTGCGAGGCGGTGATGTGATGATTTTGTGTTTGTGTGGGCAGAACATCGACTCCAATCTATAATTGTTTACATTACAGAAAATTACATTTCCTGTCATTTACATGAACTGACCGCGTACGGCCATCAGCGCTAGCGCTAACTTCTCTGGTAAGAGAGTCTCCCGCGGTCTATTAGCAAAGAACTGCCCATTCAGAGAGGAAGAGACACCTGACCGACATGCAAACCTGTCAACCACAGTCTGGTGTCGGTTTAACACACCATTTAGAGACATCAATGGTCCCACAATAGAGCCATGAAAAACGAATTCACCAAACGGCCTTACAACAATGGTCTGCCCCATGAACATGACTAAACTGTAACCAATACGATCAGTTTTGATTCATTAATATTATGTTTATTAATTTCCCAAACCTCTACACCTAAGGCAACTCTTAATCTATTTGCCACTGAAGCAATTAAAGTTCGCATCACCATGCTAATGCCCGATGAAGTTAATCTCTTTGCAAGAACAACTGCAAGTAAGTCGTGCCCAGAGGCTTCTATACTTATAAAAAAGCAAATCAAACCTGATTATAAATTTTTCTTCCTAATTGTTGCGCCTGGCCTCATTTTCAATAGATACAGGATAGCAGATCAAGGACGAAGAGGCTAATGCGGCCCACTCAGCATGATCTTCAACACGCGCATGTAGTTTTTAACAAGGTAGGAAAATTTGGCCTGCAATCCACCCACATAAGCCTAGATAGTTCATATCTGTTTTACAGATTGGAAACAATACTGATATTTTCTGTAGATAGTATCTATAAGTGTAAAGACACATCTGAGTAATTTTTTAAATCATGTCTGCATTCCAGAAGAATGACACTTAACTATTTTAACATCAAAGTAGCAATAAGTAATTAACGTTTGAACATGTGGTTCCCTTTCTAAAATTATAAATAATTATTAGATTATTATACTAACACATGATGATGATGGAAGTTGATACTATAATAATAATTATATAAGATTAAAAAACACCATTTGAATTATTATAAATTAAATTTTCTCCACTCCAAGAAGCCATGTAGGATGAACCCTTTTTAACATCAAATAAATACAAGATAATTAATTAAAGAAATAAATAAATTCAGTTTATTGTTTATTTGATTTATTATAAACAATAAATATTAAGTATATTATAATAGTAATAATAATAAATATTAAATCATAATAATGAAAAAAAAAAAACGTTTTGCAATGTTATTCAGTCTAACACAGAGCAATTACTGAGCGAACAAAACAGCCACACACAAACAATCACACATGCAAACACACTCATCCGGAGAACTACTCGTATAAAACATGCACTAAGCTGTGTGTAATCAATGACAGCCACGAGCACTCAGTTTCCAGCAGCTCTGCGTCATTAAAGCACAAATTGCCCCCCCAGAGAAGCTTCATCAAGCAATAGAGGGTGGACATGCCTTAAAACCTCCACAAGCCTAGCCAGAAAGACTAGATCCCGTCTTATTCCTCACAAAACACCTCGACCGACGACAGATGACACCTCAAGACACTCAGAACACGCCTTGAATGTTTCCGGAGCCCAGGATCTCTGCGACAACTAAGATGACACTGATAAATCAGGATGATATATATATATATATAATATCATATATTATATATATATATATATACTATACATATATATATGACAGTATGATCAGGCATATCTTTTGTTACATCAATTTAATTTGTTAAATTTCAACTGATTATCATTTCAATAGGCTGCTTAAAATGAATAAAGATCATTTATAATAGTACACACTGCTGTGAGCCTAAAAGTCTGATTTTAATAGAAATAATTTTAATTTACTGCACTAGTGTCATTTCATCACGGCCCCAGAGCTACATGTTAAAATCTTTCACTAAATCCTTGCAATCACCCAGAACACCCTATAGCAACCATCCAGAACACCCCCCATATGGCCCTAACTAGCCTAGCCCAACCTAGTGCTATTGATTATGTGATATTACCTAACTAGTGGTCTTGCCTAAACACACACGACTGTTCTGATGCTGCAGCATGAAGAGGATCTGACAAGCTGACAAATGAATCAGGTGAATCGACGGTGAGAGAGAAAATCCAAGCTACAATTACGCAAGCCCCCCACTGGACCGGTCAATCTGTAAATCTGTCTGTAATTTCCAATCCACGCAAGAAACGTTTTTAAAACATTATGTCAATTATCAGGATTGACGGCAGATGCGACGGCAGATGCGGCAATGCTCCGCATTTTAGCCGGCGTGCTATTACAGTTAATTTGAAGTGCTCGTCTTGTCATAATTATCTCTCGTTCGTCTTCTCAGCACCAAAGAAAATGAAGAGAAGTTTCTCTGGCTGTCAGAAAGAGCTCATTACTTTGAATTGTCTCTCTATTCTGGTGTCTTATCAGTGCGAGTGAGAACTGGCTCGATCATTAATGTCGCGCACAGAAAGGCACGCATCATATCACTGCTCATCGCCCCCCCCCCCCCCCCCCCCCCCCCCAGGTCATTCTTAATTAACATTTGGACCGTTTTCACTGTTCACATAATGCCTGGTGATGCTACTGCACACACACACACACACACACACACATACACACACACTTGTTTTTGATTGTCATGGCTTTTGAAGTGATTGTGAATGCTAGAAGTCAGCGCTAACTGATTTACAGGACAAAATCTGCAAACCTTTCACGGCTAGTAAGTTTTAAATACCAATATTTACACTTTGTTATTAAAGCAATTGTCTTTCTTTGTGTCTCTCTATCTAGCAACCACCCATAACACCCTAGGAATCACAAAAAAACTACCTAACAATCACCCAGAACACCTTAGTAACCATCCAGAACACCCTAGATACTGCATAGCAACACCCTAGCAACCACCTGGAACACCCTAGTGGCAACTTCATAGCAACTTTTCAGCAATCACCCAAACACTTGCATAGCAGCTAATCAGAAAACCCTAGCAACTACATGGCAACCACCTAACAATACCCCAAAACACCCTTACAATCGCACAGCAACCACATAGCAAACCAGCCAGAAGCAACCGCATAACTACCACCTTGCAACCATTCAGAACACACTAGCAACCACCTAGTAACCATCCAGAACACCCTAGAAACTGCATAACTCTCCACAAATAGCATAGTAACCATAACACACCACCACCAACAACAACAACACAGCAACCACCTACAAACCACCAAGAACATACTAGCATCCACACTTAGCAACCACATAGTAACCATTGATAACACCAGCAATCACCTACAACACACTAGCAACCATTCAGAACACCCTAGCAACGTCATGGCAACTTAGCAACCACCCGTACACCTAAGGAACTGCATAGCAGCTACTTGGAAAACCCTAGCAAACACACTAGCAACCACTAGCAATCCCTCATAACACCCTAGCAACCACATAACAACCAACCACATAACAAATAGAACCACTCCCAGAACACCCCAGAAATAACATACCACCCATAACATACCAGCAACCACATAACAAACAATCAGAACACCCTAGCAATCGCATAGCAACCACCTAGAAACCAAACAGAACACTCCACAAATAGCATAGTAACCATAACACACTGGCAACAACCCAGAACACCCCAGCAACATAACAGCACAAGTACACATTGGCAGCAACACAAAGCATTTAGCAATCCCAGAGCACCATAGCAAACCCATAACTACCACCAATACTACACCAGCAAGCAAGCACCTAACAAACAGCAAGCACCAAACAACCAAACCAAACACCCAAGAAATAACCAAGAAACCACTCATAAAATACACAGCAAACATTCAGAAACCGTAGCAATCCCATAGCAACCAGTGAGAAGCAACCACATAGAAATCACTTGCAACCACTCATTACACCCTAACAATCACATTGCAACCACCTAGAAACCAAACGGAATGCTCCAGGAATAACACAGAAGCCATAACCACCCAGAACACCCATCAAAACCGCAACACTAGGAACAACCCAGAGCACATTAGGCACCACACAGGTAGCAACCACTCAGAACATCCTAGCAACCACTTAGCAGCCACATAACAACCACCGATAACACACCAGCAACCACCCAGAACACCCTAGCAGCCACCTATCAACCAAACAGAACACCCAAGAAACCACATAGCAACCACTCAGAACACCCAATGACCTAGCAACCACCCAGAGCATGCTAGCAACCATATATAATGACCTGAAAGCCTTCAAACTTCAAGTTTTTAAACTACATCAAACTTCCTGTCTAGGAAAGTTTGTCTTGACCAACTTTTTTTTAATCCTTTTGACAATGAATGAAACCAGGTCCTGCCCTTATGCTTTTGTCTTGTTCAATAAATTTCATTCCAAAAACTTCTGTTTCATGCCAAACTTCAACATAATAGGAGATAGATGAATGCATCTGAACACATTTAATAGATCAAATCCCAAATCCTCTGGACGTAAGCTTTATTATTCAACTTCTGCGGCCTGTTTTGTGAGGGAATTGCAGGAGTCTGCAGGTCTTGACTCCTGCAAGTGTGTTTTATTATACCGAATGCCAGAGAGAGTAAAAAGATCTCTAGTAGTCATCATAGCACAAGGCAGTGCTCCTCTGAGGTCACGGCTAAACATATTCCACTCTTCATATGAGCCAGATTAGGTCAATTACCGTCTGCCTAAATGGGCCCTGCAGAGCAGAGCGCACCGGTATGGCTCGCCAACAAGCATCCCCCCCACCAGCTCCAAACATCACTGCGTTTGACGTTCCCGCACATGTTCTGAATATCAGCAAATTTAAAAGCTATAAGGAAGAGAACTGCTATTCCACACAGCAGGTCAGAACGGGAGATCAGTATCTCACACGGAATTATCCGTCACAACAGCTCAAGACGGACGCCTCAGACATGTTAAGTTTCACAGGAGCCTGAAGAAAAACAAGGCCGTGTTCAATAACGTTCACTGTTTTGAGAATTCATAACTAAAGCATAACTCGATTTAGTGTGGCACAAAAATAAACATCCAATTTCAAGAGAAATTTCATTAGATGTTCACATACAGAATGTCATGTTTATTTTGGTGTGACACTATCATCTGTACCATATAAAGCCCAGAGAAAACGTTCTGCACCTCATGTGGGGTTTTCTTTACTAATGTCAGTTGTGTTATCTAATGCTGATTTCAAGGTGATTCTGCTATGTGTGATTATTTTGGAGGCTACATTAAAATTTTTATTATTTGATGCTAATTTTGTTGTTTTCTGATGCTGGTTTTGATGATTATATTCCATTTTTGTCATTTTAGGCTGATGATTTTGTATTGTGAAATCGAGTGCAGATCTGATGCTGATTTATGTGCTAACTTCGTTCTCTGATGCTGATTTTAGAGATTTCAAGGTAATTATATGATCTCATGCTGAATTTAGAAAAATCAGTGTGATTCTGTTATCTGATGCAGATTTTGAAGCATTCTTGAGTATTCTGTTATCTGATGCTGATTTTGGAGAACTACTATATACTGTTTATGTTATCTGTTACTGATTTAGATTTTTTTCATGCTGATTCTACTATCTGATGTTGAGTTCGGAGATTTAATGTTGATTCTGCTAACTAATGCTGATTCACACGGATTATGTTATCTGGTGCAGATGTGTTGTTGTTATCGAATGGAGATTCTGTGCTGATTTATGCAGATCTTTTTTAATTATAATTTTTTGAAGATTATATTCCAGTTTTGTAATGTGAGGCTGATGATTTTGCATTATGAATCTGAGTTGCAGATCTGAATAGAATGTCATAATCAGGCATTGGTTGTATGACCCGGTAATAACTTTGTTCTCTGATGCTGATTTTGGTCATTTCAAGGCAAATCTATTATCTGATGCAGATTTTGAAGCAATTTGGTTATCCTTTTATCAGATGCTGATTTTAGAGATTAACTTTGTTCATGTTATCTGATGCTGATTTAGATTTTAGATTACATGTCCATGCTAATTATGCTATTTGATGCTGAGTTCAGATATTTAATGGTGATTTTGATAACCAAAGCTGATTTTAAAGATTCAATATTGATTCTATTTTCTGATGCAGATTTGTTGTTGTCTGCTGGTAATTATATTATCTGATGCTGAATTTGAGCAATTCAATGTGATTCTGTAATCTGATGCTGATTTTGGAGATTATAATATTCATGTTATCTAATACTGACTTTGAAGCATTCATGCTGATTTTGTTTTCTGATACCCATTCCAGATTTGAAACATGAGGCTGACGATTTTGCATTTTTAAGATAAAGAGTTACAAAACTGATGATGATTTCATAATTAGACACTGGTTTCATGACCCTTGATTTTATGGCAATTTATGATTTCTGTTATCTGATGCTCATTTTGGAGAATGATAATTCTCATGTTATCTGATGTAGATTTTTGGGGCGTTCATGCAGATTATGTTGTCTGATTCTGATTTTTGGTGATTCCATGCTGAATCTGTTAATCTGTCATTATATTCTGTCATTTTACACTGATTTTGGAAATTCTAAAATAAGTCTGTTATATCATGATTCTTTTTTAGAGATTCCCTAAAGCTTCTGTTACACAAAAACACACGAGACAAGAGTGAAAACACACACACACACACACAAGGCCAGTGGAGCAGGGCATAGGGACAGATGTTGTAAGCACAGTGTATGTCTCTCTCTTGACTGCCTCTATAGAGGAACTAAAGCTGGAAAGGGTACTCGGGGAGGGGGGTGATAAAGTGTGACACACTTGTGCCCGCAAGTCAGGGGATTTTCAGCAGTGAGTAATGGAGCTGTGTGCAGTGATAAAACCAGTCTCCAGCCAAATGCTGCCTGAGACCTAAAACACATAGAGGACCTAAAAATAAACTTACAATGCTATATGAGTTATATAGGTGAGTCGAGATCCTATCCAAGCCATATTTCACCTGAAAATCAACAGAAGCCTATTTCAGGATCATTACGATCTTTTGCATTCCGATATAATTTTTTAAACATTACAAATTATCATTACCAAAATGTATCAATAGTAGTAATGTCGTTAGTAAGTCTCTCATTTGATTGTTGTTGCCCATTAGTTTTAATTAGTGCATAAAAAAAAATATAATATATATATTATATATAGATACAGAGAGAAAACAGTCAGCACGGCCCATCACAAGACCACAAGTTGCCATTTAGCCAGGGGCCTAGGCCCTGTGCTAAAGGGCATCTTGTGGTCTTGTGATGGGCATTGTTGGACGTTTCTCAACTCCAGTCTTGGGGACCCACCTTCCAGAATGTTTTAGATGTCTCACTAATTAAAGCACTCACCAGATTCAACTTACATCTAAAACATTCTGGAATGTGGGTCCCGGGGACTGGAGTTGAAAAACACTAGACCGCAGTGTATCTCATTTGCTATGTTATGACTCTGAAGTGCCTCACGCTCCCTTTTTGACTGCTTTTGGATGCACTGGGACTTTTCACTGTTTGTGTCACTCTGTTTGCCCCAGTCAAATAACCACATCAAAGAGTCACCTTCAGATGAAGATTAATTCCAGGAGAAACAAGCGTTCACTCACACACTCACACACTGCTCTCTCTGCATGTGTGATTTAAGAAAGCTCTGCGTGGGTCATTTCCTGACTCTATGCACGTAGTGTCTAAAATCACACTATCACTTAATAAGAGCAACTTCACCTCATATTATACATACCATTATGCAATGCTACACACAACAGAAACATCCTCTATGCAAGGGTAAAAATGCATTGCAAGCATGTCTGCGGCATTAAACTGGATGTACTATTACTCAGGTAGAATGTTGTAAACAGTGTATCTAACTTGCTCAGCGATATTCACTTCAAACTATTGCTCCACAGAAAACTGACCGTAGAAGATGACAGTTCACACTAATGCGTTTAGATTATAATACTAGCATATTTGGATGCTGAACACTGTCCAATAGGCTATAAACTATATGCTGCCTAATAAAAAATAAATAAATAAACAAGTAGCATTTGCAATTTATGTCTGAAAGCAGTGGTGAAGAGCAGCAGTTAGCGTGCTGACGGCTCATGACAGGCTGAGAGTGTAAATGTGAAGTGGCCGCAGCTGTTACCTCTCTGTCAAAAACACGTCCATTCAACTGTGCCCAAAACGTTCTCTTA
Organism: Sinocyclocheilus anophthalmus; assembly: GCA_018155175.1. Taxonomy (NCBI): domain Eukaryota; kingdom Metazoa; phylum Chordata; class Actinopteri; order Cypriniformes; family Cyprinidae; genus Sinocyclocheilus; species Sinocyclocheilus anophthalmus. The sequence continues at coordinate 130,046 of JADLZN010001633.1, forward strand.
CAGATCAAGTACACCAGGAAAATGAAACAAAATGCATGCCGTCCAAACCGCTGCTGTCACCAGGGACACATAATTGTGACTCTGAACACAGATTCGTCTATCAATGAAAACGAAACTTTCATTAAGAGAATCCTCTTCTTGTTAGAGCTTGCTGGCCAAGACCAATATCAAATATCACTACTACTTATTCTCACAATTAGATTTTGAACTCCCTATTTTACAGTTACAAAAGATTAGATTTTTGTTTTAGCAGTTTATTTATTTTTGCAATGAAATGTAAAAAAAACAAAAAAAACAGTGAATTTGATTTAAAATAATTAACATTTTTGCATTAATATTTAAAATGTAATACATTTGAATATAATATAGTTGGATAAAATGCAAATTACTTTTGCACACGGCCAAAATCAATTAAGTTCAATTGATATACATGGAAGGGTTTATTGTCTTTTAAATCACTTTTACGGTATAAAAGATATAAATAGGAAATAAAAAAAAATATTAATAATTTATATTTTGTTGTAACATTTATTTTTGTTTTATATTTGGAATGAACTGTCAAACAAAATGTAACATTTAAAAGAAAATATCACCAAATGTCCTTTATTAAAATTGAATACATTTAAAATATATTTATATATATAGTTGCTATAATAAAATAATTAGAATAGTATATGATATAATAGTAATAACAGCTTTGCAGCAGAAAACAATGTGGTGGCAATTAGGATACTTTGGCTGGCAATGAGGGTGACCGTGAACAAATGGTGGAAAGCAATTAAAAAACAAATTTACAAATGATTTCAATGATTATTTTCTCCTAGTGATGAACCCAATACGACTCCTGCATATTACTGTGCGGCAGAAACAGTGTTCTTCCCACAGTGTTAGTGAAGATGTTTATGAAAGTTTTCTTTCTTCAAAAGGCTTTTAATTAAATAGCGAAAGAGTCACACAATTTTGAGAAACATTCGCATCTGTAAGTAGTGCTGGTCCTGTCGGACGAAATCCCCCGAATTTCAGAAAGCGAGCCAGCCCATGAACTGAAACTCCACAAACTCCTCTCAATGCTTTTCCAATTAAAGAGAGCATTCCAACGTTTCTGGTCCGACCACTAACTCAAGCAAACAGCACTGAAAATCATTCGATCTGTGTGCCGCCCGCAGACACCAAACAACTCATTTCACTAAATCAAAAGACAAAGTTTCCATTTCACAACCACAACATTCCCACCAGCAGCTCCACCCGCGCATTCACCAAAATGTTATTAGTAGTTTTAAGGAGGCCACAGTGAATCTCTTTAAAACATGTCAGATTCAGACTTAAAATTGTAAGACTACAAGATCATTATTTTGATAACAGAAATAAAAGGTTATTTGTAAGACAATTAATTATTACTTTATATTATTATTATGATTATGTTACATTCCATAAAAAAAAAATAATAATAAAAATAAATATATATATATATACATTTCCACCAAAATATGTCAGTTTAGGGTTTTGTCATTATGGTGATACTTATTGTTGTTGTTGTTGTTTTCTATAATAGTCACATTTTTATTTAAATACAGTAAAACTAATTTATGGATTTATTTAGAAATCAACAAAAATTAATGAAGTGGCACAAATAAATAAATAAAAAAAGTAAAAATGTAATGTTATGTATTTAAAATGATTATTTCACAAAATGTTTTTTTTTCACATTCACATAGTAATGAGAAGTTAGGTGTGAAATATGCTTAACTTTCATGTATTCTTTCAAAATAACGATAATTCTAAAAATAGGCTTAATTTTCTTCTAAGGCCATGTCCACACGTACACGGGTATTTTTACTTCTTCCGTTTAAAAAAAAAATCTCCGTCCACATGAAAACGCAAACGCAAGCTATGAAGCACTGTCAAGAGCATGCCAAACCAATAGGTGGCGATATAATCTCAACCCTAAAGCCATGTTGGCCAATCAGAAGCCTGAAAACGTCTCCAGTAGGCGGAGATAACAGCGCAGGCGCCGACGTCACAAGCCAAAAACTCCGGTTTCGCTGTCTACACGATAACACTGCAACTGGAGTTTTTGAAAATCTTCACACTGGCAGGCGTTTTCAAAAATGTTTGGTTTCAGTGACCTGGTGCTGCGTTTGCGTGTGGACGAATGGCCAAACCATGTAGAAAAAGCTGCGGTTTTAAAAATAACCGCATTCGTGTGGACAGGGCCAAAGACCCCATGAAATCACTTAAGGAGTGCAGCGTTGTGTTTCTCGCACTGATGTATTTCCTTTTGAGGAATGACATAAATGGAAGGGTTTCATTGCTTTATATACACCAGAGGACCCCCCCCCCCAAAAAAGTTAAATGTTAATTTTTTTATTATTAATTAATAACAATGTATGTATGATTATTATTGTTGTTGGTTAGAATAATAATAAAAACATAATAAATAATTTTAATAATGTAATTGAAGCATATCTCCATGTATAATTTAGTTTAACTTTTTTTTTTACTTGATTCAAATGTAATCTAAAAATTAAAGTTGTGTTACGTTTACGTTAAAGCTGTGAACTATGATTGTATCAACTTCTAAGAGTACGCCAGCAAACAGATGATCAGGCATGAGCTAAACGACACAAAACTTGAACAATTTTGAATTCATAGGATCTTTCTTACTATTTTCCTTTTGAAACACGTTTTTTTGTGCGATTCACAGATCACAGTTTAAAACTTGTGCGAATAAATGCTCCAGCTCTTACCTAGCCTGTTATCCAGGACTGCAAAATCCAGCGAATACTTGACCACGTGGTAGTTATTCCACACATAGAGCAGATTGTCTCTGGGATTGTAATCCACGGCAGCGATGTACTGGTACGAGTTCGGGAAGGGAATGTCCAGATAGCCATCTTTGCTCAGCTCCGTGTTGTAGATGTAGTCGATTTTATTCCCGGTGGCTTCGCTATCGTCGTCTTCGTAGACGGTCTTGACGACGTACAGGATCCCACAGATCATGAAGGCGTTGGAAGCGGAGCGTTTGTCGTAGGCCGTATCCCAAGTTCCTTCCACACGTAACGTATATGGGTTGAGCTGGCTGATCACGATCCGGCCATTGTTTTGCTCCGTGGCGTAAATCACCCAAAGACCATTCTCGTCCACCGCCAAATCGATATCCGACTTGCCTCCCCAGCGATATGGCGAAGTGTCGTGGTAGTTCGCGCTAGCAATGATAGCCTCGCCACTCTTGATGCGAGTGCGTAAATCGAACTTGACGATATTCCTAGTTCGCTCCTTGTTGAAGAACAGCGCGCCGTCGTAGACGACAAACCCGGTGCCGTCGACCCGATGGGGGAGCTTGTAGGTCGTGGTGGGTCGTCCTGCAATGAAATCCTCTTTGCTGGAGTATTCGGTGAGGGTGTCCGTGCGATACGGCGTCCAGGGCATGTAATAGATCTTATCCGAGGCCTGGAGGGGGTCTTTGCACCAAGCTCCCGACTGGTGGTCCGACTCGAACAGATGCTCGCTCTGATAAACGCCGCGTAAGAGCCCTGGGCACAGGAAAACTACAGACAAACAGAGAGAAAGACAAGTGAGCGTGGGTTTGAAAGCACTTCATGCTAATTTTCATTTGATATGACGGATAACAGCTCACTGCTGGGCACACGATCACATTATATGATAGAAATGTGTTGCTGAGTAGCCGCATATTTGCACTCTAAAAAATGCTAGGTTAAATTAGGACAAACCCAGCGTTGGGTAAAAAATGGACAAACCCAGCGTTGGGTTCTTTTGACCAGCAATTTCAGTAACACAAATGCTGGGTTAAATACAACCAGAGCCGATCCTCCCTATACGCAAAATACGCAAGCTGCATCCGAAACACCAGGGGGCCCCCTTGCTCTCAAAGATGATTTAATTTTAGTTTTGTTTTTGAATTTGGCCAGCAGTTATGAAAGCATGAATGCTAATTTATTTTAATGCGGTGCGCTGTCGCCCTTTCCAGGTAAAAATCAGTCAAATCATGTAATGTGAATGTCATACCGTCTTGCTCTGAGAATAAAAAAACGAGTTGCAAAGCATAAGAGCCGCGGAAAGAGCCACGGTTTACAAGCACTTTCCTGAGCGCGATTCGAGAGAGGAGTGAAACAGGACAAATTAGTTAATTCAGTATTCATAACCCCTCGCTCCTGTCCCGCCCCACTGCCCCGCTGAACATGTGTAGGATCAGTTAGGACACAGAATCTAGGCTCAGCACGGAATACAAACCCAGACGTTGGGTTAATATGGAAAACCCCAGCGATTGGGCTTTTGACCCAGCATGGAGTAAATATGGACAAACCAGCGAGTTGGGTTCTTTGGACCAGCATGGCGTCAAATTGGACAAAAACCACGATTGGGTTTTTTGACCCAGCGGTGGGGAATATGATAAACCCAGCGATGGGTTCTTTGACAACACGGTTGGGTTAAAGATGGATCAAACCCAGCGATTTGGTTTTTTGGACCCAGCGGGTTGGGTAAATATGGATAAAACCAGCGATTGGGTTCTTTTGACCCAGCGGTTGGGTAACTATGGATAAACCCAGCGATTGGGTTTTTTGGGACCCAGCGTTGGGTAAAATAGGGACAAACCCAGCGATTGGGCTGTTTTGACCCAGCATTTGGGTTAAATATGGAGCACACCAGCGATTGGGTTGTTTGGACCCCGCGGTTGGGTTAAATATGGATAAACCAGCGGTTGGGTTGTTTTGACCCAGCGGTTGGGTTAAATATGGATAAACCCAGCGATTGGGTTTTTTGGACCCAGCGGTTGGGTAAAATATGGACAAACCCAGCGATTGGGTTCTTTTGACCCAGCGGTGGTTAAATATGGAATAAAAACCCCAAGCGATTGGGTTTTTGACAGCGCGCGGAAAATATGGACAAACCCAGCGATGAGTCTTTTGACCCAGACCCCCCGGTTGCGCGCGCTAAATCGGAAAACCAACGGTTGGGTTAAATGTTTAACCCAACCTTCTGGGTAGTAACCCAAATGCTGGGTCAAAACAATGCAATCGCTGGGTTTGTCCATATGTACCCCAGCCGAGCGCTGGGTTGATTTCACCCCACAGCCCCTTCATCCTCGAGACCCGCTCGAGACGCGCCTTTTGGTGATCCATCACGTATATAAAAGGAAAGCGATCAACACAGATTATGGAGGAGAATGAAATGTTATTCACTATGCTTTCACATACCATCAACGTCACCGCTCTTGTATTTCTGCTCGACACATTGTGCTGCATCACTTTCACTAGACAATGACTGATGCTCTTACAATGCGACACATTACATCTGCTGCATATTATGCTACTGTAGCTCATTCTGGCCAGGAAGCATTCATTTAGAAATGAAGACACTGCCTGACTGACATGTTAAACTACCGGTTGAGTTAAACTAGACTAGTGTGCATCCAGAAAGCACTATAGTAAGAGGACAAACAGCCATATATTGCAGCTATTCGAATTCAATTTGTACATTATTATTAGTAACTTTTTTAAAGTTAAATTCAGATTTTGCAAAAATATAAAACATTTATATAATGCATACACTGAAAAAAATGGTGTAAGATTTACTTTTAAATAATTTTCACTCAGAAATGTCAATACATTTCACAAAGAAATGCAAGTAACACATTGAAATTGTGAAAGACTGATACAGTATTTTCATGTAACACATACTTCAAAACTAAAAAACACTCAAACAGTCCTGTTAAATGTTTCACCTTTAGTTTTCATTTTTTGCTACGAATGCCTTTTATGTGGATCTTACTGCTTTACGCTGTACTTTCACTTTTAATTTAACTCATCACATTACAATACTGCCGATATATACACAAAGGAATAGTTAAGACTTTCATGATTTATTACATCATCCCAAACTCTTTGCTTTTCTTCCGTGAAGCACAAAATAAGAAATGTAGAAGAATGTTCATGCTGCGCTTTTCCATATGCAATTATAATTAAGGTTAACAATCCATAGAATTTGTGCAGAAATTCTCTATACATTGCAAAGATTTGTAGCTAAGTGTGGGAAAATAATACGAAATTAAAGATTATTCTCTGAAGCTCTTGCATTCACACCAAGTTTGACGTCCATGACACCAAATGTCACTGATTCAAGTTTGAATATTCACATGAGATTTCAGAACTTCTGCGGGTTGTGTGTGAAGGAGAATTTCAGATATCGGCTGGACTTAGGAGAGTTGGAAACAGTGCAGAGCTCATAGGAAACATTATTATGTATTGTGTGTGTGTGAGTGAGAGAGAGTGTGTGTGTGTGTGTGTGTGTGGGTGTGCGCGTCAGGTTTCTGTGACAATGAGGACATAAAGGGGTATAATGACAAAGAGTGTATGACAGGTAGTTACAAGAGAAGGTGACTTTGTCAGGACATTACCACATGTCCCACTTTTCTAACGATTATAAATCCACAGAAGGAGGGTATTTAAAAATCTGAAATAGAACAAAGTCCTGTGAGGGGGTTTAGGGTAGGTTTGGTGTAGGGCAGTAGAATATACGGTATGTACAGTATAAAAACCATTATTCCTATGGGATGTCTCCACTTTTCACAAAAGTAAACCGGTGTGTGTGTGGTGTGTGTGTGTGTGTGTGTGGTGTGTGTGGTGTGTCTGTTTGTGTGTGTGGGTTTGTGTGTGTGTGTGTGTGTGTGTGAGTGAGTGTGTGTGTGTGTGTGTGTTGTGTGAGAGAGTGTGTGTGTGAGGGTGTGTGTGTGAGGTTGTGTGAGTGTGTGAGAGTGTGTGTATGTGTGTGAGTGTGTGGTGAGATGGGTGTGGTGTGATGTGTGTGTGTGTGGTGTGTGTGAGAGGTGTGTGTGTGAGTGTGAGTGTTGTGTGTGTGTTGTGAGGTGTGTGTGTGTGGTGTGAGTGTGTGTGTGTGTGTTGTGTGTGTGGTGTGTGTGTGTGAGAGCGTGTGTGTGTGAGGTGTGTGTGTGGTGTGTGTGTGTGTATATGATGTGTGTGTGTATGATGTGTGTGTGTGTGTGTGTGAGTGTGAGTGTGTGAGTGTGTGTGTGTGATGTTTGTATTTGAGAGCTGCATCCATGCTGACTAGTTAACAGCAGTGTGAACCAGAGTCAGAAATTAACTTTTACATTAAGGGACAATATTTGACCCCTGGAATTTATTTCCAGAGGCATTTATTATTATTTATGTATATTTAAACTGAATCAATTACATAAATCAATCAGAATGCTATACATCAGTGGTTCTCAACATTTTCACTGGTTTCCAACATGATATTTGAAGGTTCCTGCTACGCACCTTTTACGGTGTTCCTGCTGTAATTATGACAAGCTGCTTATTTTCAACATTTTGTGGTATACTGAAGTCAAATATGAAATAAATTAATGAAGACTATTTTTTTTATTCCAAAAGTAATGCTTTATAGTCCAGAACTTATGGTCTTCAATAAAACAATTAGTTATTGAGAAAACTTATTATATATATGATTTAATTTTACGGTAGGCTACATCTAGATTTTGTGTGTCTATTTGGAAAAACATGACTAAGTAAATATTTGTTTTTCTGAACTATGAACTAACTAATGAACTAGTCCTTTAGAAGCATGTGCATCTACTCCAGGAGTGCCCAACTTTAGTCCTGAAACACTGAACTATCCAGCAGAGTTATGAAACACACCTGAAGCGGCTAATCAAGGTCTTCAGGGTTTCTGGAAGCTTCCAGACAGGTGTGTTGTATCAAGCTGGATCTGAACTCTCTCCCTCGAGGAGACGGATTGGACGCATGCAGAAAGATTTCATTTCGACTTGAAGTTGGCATTTAAAATGTTGATAAATAAGAGGCGGCTTATTAATGACAGCAGGTCAAAGGGGCCAGAGGCCGCGGAGACATAATAATGAGCTTATATTTATTACAATCCGAACTGATTCCATGCCGATGCTAAGATATTGTCAATTTGTGTCAACGTGATTTATTGCGTCTGCGCACACAAAACTAATAATAAGCATATTTTGCTCCATTCGGCTTCGCTCTAAGCAGCGGCGCAGCATCAGAACAGAAAGATTGTGTCTCTTTCCAGGGCTTTCGCTCCGAGAAATTGATTAAAGCCCAAGCCTGACTGCGGCGATCCATACACTTAACCAGATTAGGTTAGAAATATATAAACTCATTCCAATTAATTTCCTGCGAGGGTCAAATCTGTTGATACCACAGACAGTGTAATGTACAGAGACGGCGGCGTGTGTCTGTAAACGCATGAGTAAATCTGTGATGTTTACGATTGCAGAAACGCTCCGAACGGTCAGTAAATGAAAGCGAAACGCTGCCGTTCTTACAGCTGGAAGCTTTTATCATATCTGGCTGTTTCTTCCACTTTCTTGTTCCGGCGGTTGACTTTATGAAAACAGTAAAAATCACTCTAAAACGGTCTTGTTAAAATGTTTTACTTTCAGCTTTCATTTTTACTACAAATGGCTTTTATGCAGATTTCACTGCTTTACTCTTTGCTTTCAATGCTAAACTATAAAAATCCATTATAAAAATATAAAGTGTGAATAATTAATACATGTGAATAAACTAAACAGGATAAAATGACCCATTTCAATATATATTGCATGAAAATGATTTGTGTGAAGGTTATAATTTTGTAATTCTTGAATAGGTGTATTCCCTAATAAAGTTTATCTAAAGTTATTAATTAAATGATGTAGTATTTATTTATTTGTTGTTTGATTGTATGTTTTAACAAATAATGCAAGAAGAGTGTAAACATAATTAAAATATATAACATATAAACTGAATAGAGTAAAATATACCAATTCATTATTTATTGTATAATTTCTTCTGATTTGATAGTAAATTATTCCTTTAAAGGCTTTCTCTAAAGTTTCTTCTACCTCTTTTAAACCAATTATGGCTAAGAATAAACATATTAAAAATATTGGATATAATAGGGATGTATAAACACAAAGATTATAAAGGAACCATTAATATTTATGTGGAAATGATTTGTGCGAAGAGAATAATAATTCATAATTTATAAAATAACGTATTCCCTAATAAAAGGTTATTAGGTTATTTCTTACTGTGCTTCTTTTACCAAATTACACAAGTTTGAAAAATCTATTTAAAATAAACGGAATCTAATATATTGTAAATCTATAAACTGAACAAAACTAAATATTTCAAACTTATGTGCCACAAACTGATTTGTGTGAAGGATAATAATTTACTGGACTTATTACAATTTATCCTAATCAAGCTATCTAAAGTTAATCTTTTCTTTTCTTTAAAAATTATAAACATAATGAGCAACTATGTTAATCTAATTTACAATATATAACATATAAAATAAAAACCGGGTAAAATCACTTGTCTATTCATTGGTGTTTGACCAATAATTTGGTGCAGGAAATGTACTCCTTTATTGTCTTATCTCATCATGCTGCTCTGCTGAAAGCCTTCTCTCCACGTTAGTCCTTTTTACAATTCTGCACCACAGTACCTGTAGTAGGAAGTATATAATTATATCTGAGACCCCTCTTAGAGTCTATAACATACCGTCTCAGTCCCGGCTGCGGTTGAGGAATAATTACATGTCTTTGTGACCGAGGAAACGTCCGAGTTCTCCGCGTTGCCTATGTTCACATTCTTAGAGGCACCATGCCGTGCGTTGGGCCAGTGGGGGCAAAGGAAGGGAAGGTCCCAGAAGGGGCCAGAGGGGAAGACACAAGGCAGGCCGGGGGGGGGAAAACGGGAAAGGCGGCGCGGGCGCCGGGACCCAGGCGGGAGGCGGAGCGGCGCGGAGAGAGAAAAGACGCGCGGCGCGCAACGCGGACACCGGGGGAGAAAGCGGAAGGAAGGGGCCAGGCGGCGCCGGCGGAGCCTCCCGGGGGGAAGGCGGCCACACACACACACAACGACACAGCAACCGCACACACACACACAACAGCCACACCACACACCCACACACCACACACACGCAAGACACACACACACACAAAACACACAACACCCCACGCAAACAGCCCACACGCCAGCACACACACACACACACACTACACATCACACACCACGAACACAACACCGCAACACACGCAACACACAAAACACACACAATCCCCCAACACACGGAATCACACGCACACAAGCACGCACACCCACCACACACACACACACACACAAACACACACCACAAACAGCACACAAAGACGCGCAACACCAGAGGCAAAAACCAACCACACAGCACACACGCACGCACGCACGCACACCCACACACACACACACAAACCACCACACCAACACACCACACACACAAGCAACACGGCGCAAAAAAAACACACACACACTACGCAAGCAACAAATACACACAAACAAACACACACAAACACACACACACCACACGCACACACACACACCACACACACGCACACACACACAGCGACTAACTACACGCACGACACACGCAAGACAACGCACGACACACACACACACACGCAAGCACACACACACGCAACACACGCAACACACACACACAGAAAACACACACACACACGCAACATCACGCAACACACTACAAAACCCCAAACACCACACATAACTATCACAACCACACCACACAAAAACACGCAAGCAAGCACGCACAGGCACACACACACCCACACACGAATACACGCAGCACACACACACACGCACACCACACAAACACACACACAGGCACACACACGCACGCCACCACACACACAGAGCGCACACAAACAAACACACACAACGCAAAACACGCAACACACACATCACAACACCATCACACACACACACGCAACACACTGCAACACACAAACCACACACCCACACACACACGCACGCCACACACACAACACACACACCATCACACACCACACACACACAACAAGACGCTCACCACACCACAACACACCACTAATCACGCACATCACACCACAACACACACACCCAAAAACACACGCACGCACTCCTCACACACACACCACACCAACACACAACACCACGCACTCAAATAAACACACACAAACAAACTAACAACACAAACACACGTGCACCACACGACCCCAAAAACACACGCATCACACTACCACACGTCACACACATCACTCACACACACACTGCAAACACACGCAACACAACACACAACCCACACTTCAACACACGCAAACCAACAACACACACACCACCACACTCAAACAATCAACACAGCAAACCACACACACACACCACCCACAACACACACACCAACCCACTCATCACTCAACTCACACACACACAAATACACACTCCCACACACACTCACACACACTCACACTCACAAACACACACACACACCTCACACACACAAACACACACACACAAAAAAACACACACACAAACACACACACACTCACACACACACACCTACACACACACACGCACACACACACAAAAACACAAACACAAACACACACACAAACACACACTCACACAACACACACACACACACAACCTGAGACACAACACACACACACACACAACACCACACACACACACACACACACACACATCACACAGACACACACACAGGACACACACACAAACACGCACTCACACACACACACACACACACCCCCCCACCACCTCTCTCTACAACACACACACACACTGACACACACACACTCTCACACACAATCACTCTCTCACTAAACAACACACACACCGTAATGTTAACCGTCGTTTAAAGCGAAGCCCCGCTGCAATCAAGTTCAGAGCGCTGTAATGATGCTGACCGGAGCACAGCTTCAACACACACACATCCAGTCTTCAGAGAGAGTCTCTAATGAAAGAGGCAGAAGAGGCCTGAGACCAACTCTGGATGGAGGAAAGAGCTGAGAAGGGCTTTTTCAAAGGAATAGTTCAGCCAGCAAATCATTTGGTCTCAGTTTAGTCACTCTCATTATGCAGTCCCAAAGCCCTCGCCTTTTTTAAATAGGGAAGCACTAAGGAGAGTTTGAACAGAATGTGCAAGCTTCTCTTTTAGTAGTATTGTGCCACAATGGGTTATGAGTCTGTTAGGACTGCAACTAATGGAAGACGCACACCAGTGTAAATAATGTTACCAAAGTGTCATACAGAAAATATCTTGAATGAAGTTTATTTTCTTCCCCATTGAAACTTAATTGAAACATAAATTCAAAATATATTCCCTAAAAAGCAAAACAAGTTTAATATATTATATATTCCATGATATTAATATTTTCCTGAAAAACGATTTTAAAAATATGAATTTAATATATTAAATTAATTATTCATGATTTATTTTAACTATAACGAAGGGCGGACAGTAACTGCAAAAAAATAAGAACAAATCAATAAATTAATAAATAAATACTATAATATTAATAATTATTTGTATAGTTACACCAAACATCAACATTCACAACATGTTTTCAGAGGAATGAATCTTAATTAAGTTTATTTATTCTCCCATTGCAAATGGAGTTTGATTATTTTTAATTAAATTATTAAGAGTTTTTAATAATAGTTCCAAATAAAACGTTCCAAATAAACAATTAACTCTTAACATTGGGTAAGATAAAGGATATTCAACTGTAATTTACTGTTTAGATTTATATTAAACTATCTGCAAATTGGGTAAGAAAAGGAAATTAAAAATAAATTAATAAAAAAAAAATATTCTCAAAAAATGAACTTTAATGTCTTGGGCAAATTTGCTTCAGTAAATTTTAAGGACGTTCAGGTGTGTTTTTTTCTGGAAAACAAGAAAAAGACAATTTGCAGCTTTGAGCTTGCCAGAAACAGCAAAAAGCTCTGACGCTGCACAGCATATTCAGTTACTTACTAAAGTCAAAACTTCTTTTCTAGAGGACTAATGGAAATGAGTCATGCAAACCCCAGTTCACAGTGACCTTGTCTGTCAAGCTTCAAAACCAACGAAAAACACCATAAAAGTAGTCCATATGACAACTATACATGTCCACAGAAATCATCGGCAAAATAATCTCCCTCTACCCCTCAAACAACACATTTTATCTGAAAATATCAGTCTGTCCCTTATTGACACTTGATATATTACTGCACAGTACATATGGACCACTTGTATGATGTTTAATGTTGTTTTTGGAGCATCGCATGCATTTTATGGAAACGCACAAGGTGCATATTCTGCTAAATGTGTTCCACAGAAGAAAGCCACAGGGTTTGGAGTAAATAGTGAGAGGGTTCATTATTTGCTGAACTATTGCTTTTAATATGATCCAGTCCAGATGAAGAGGGCGAGAGGAAAACACCGGGAAGGGATGAGATGAGTGTGTCTATGAGACTGAACATACAGCATGTGTTTTAATGCTCATCTCTGATCTCAGATCAGCTGCTCTTACGGTCTGCAGCAGCGCTTCTCAATGATGCTCCACATCCAACAGCGCATCACGTTTCTGCTCTGATCGCAGGCGTAAAATAATAGCATGCAGCTAACCACATAATCATGCAGGACAGGACGATAAATAGCCAAATAAACAGGCCTGTCAACTTTAAAAAGGGAGAAGAAAACACTTCCCATTTGTTGTTGTTCATCTCAAAGACTGTACGTATTATTACTGCATTATTACCATTTAAAATAGCTGTTTACTATTGTAATATATTCCTGTGATGCAAAGCTGAATTACTATTATTATTATGATTATTATTATTATTATTAAAAAAATCTCCTGACCCCAAACTTATGGTAGCATGTTTACGTATTCTGTTGCAAAATAAACTGCTATTTGGTAGAAGCTGGTCAAATTAGATGACAATATCGACAAGATGTGTAACAAAAATCAGTGTGCCCCCAACTTCAAGAAACTGTTGATGAAAAACCAAAAGGTCAATTTCTCATCCAGCGTGCTAAATTTAATGTTTGGGAATAGTATTTTATGTCTGTGCATTCATGAAGAGTTAATTAGTTTGGATTTTGGTTTAGTTTGCACAATAAACTATTTGGTTCTTTTGAAAATCTGATTCATGAAGGCAAAGCCGTTGATAAACACGAATCGACGAAATCAAACTGCCTGAGAGCGAAAAAAAAAAAAAAAAAACATAAGACACGTGTGTAGTGCACTAATAGATTCAGCCTTGAGGAATGTGTGTCTGTTTCTGTGCGTGCGTCTGTGTGTGTCTGTGTGTGTCTCTGTGATGTGTGTGTGTGTGTGTGTGTGTGTGTGTGTGTGTGTGTGTGTGTGGGTGTGTTGTGTGTGTGTGTGCGGCGTGCGTGGCGTGCCTGTCTGTTTGTGTGTGTGTGTGTGTGTGTGTGTCTGCGTCTTGGTCTTGTGGTCTGTGTGTGTGTGTGTGTGTGGTGTGTGTGTGTGTGTCTGTCTGTCTGTCTGTCTGCGTGTCTGTGTGTCTGTCTGTCTGTCTGTGTGTGTCGGTGTGTGTGTGTGTGCTGTGTGTGTGTGTGTGTGTCTGGGTCTGTGTCTGTGTCTGTGTCTGTGTCTGTGTGTTTGTGTGTGTGTGTGTCTCTGTGTCTGTGTCTGTGTCTCTGTGTATGTCTCTGTGTCTGTGTGTGCGTGGCCTGGTCCTTGGCGTTTCTGTCTCTGTTCTGTCTGTTTTGGTGTGTGTGTGGTGTTGTGTGTGGTGGGTGTGTCTGTTGTGTGGCGTCTGTGTGTGTGTGTGTGTGTGTGTGTGTGTGTGTGTGTGTGTCTGTGTGTCTGTGTGTGTTTGTGTAGGTCTGTTCCTGTGTCTTGTTGTTGTTTTTTGTTGTTTTGTTTTTTGTGTTGTGTTGTGTTGTGTTGTGTGTGTGTGTTGTGTTGTGTGTGTGGTTGTGTGTGGTGTGTGTGTGTGTTTGTGGTGGTGTGGGTGTTGTGTAGTCTTGTGTCTGTTCTGTGTGTCTGTGTGCGTGTGTGTGATGGTGTCACCCTGAAGGTTAGCAGCACTATCATCATAATGATGTCATTTAAAATGCTGACAGCTCATTGGCCGGGTTATTGATTGGGCTTCACTGGATGTTTTAAATGGGAATTAGATTATGAATATCATTACTGTTAAAGTGCTAACGGGGATTTGCGAGCACTTAGCCGATACACTGATGCTGGAAGATCTAATTAGCTGGCAGATGAAAAAGGATGCATAATATTTATAGTCCCAAACAGACGAACTGGACGCGCGTGTGAAGCAAATTCTGCAGCATTTGAACCAAAATGATAAAGGTTTTGTAATAAATTCAGGATGATTCATCACATTTACATGAATGTTTTTCCGCCACTGTCTTTGTCTCTGATATTATCGCATAGTCAGCAATGCTGCATATCTGTGAGTTTGTTGTGCAATTTAATGCAATTATGCTTAATAACTTTAAATGATTTTATGATTTTATGAACAGAAACAACAAAATGTTTGATTTCACTCTGCTTATGAACACTTTTACTGCTGTTTTGGCATCAAAACCAGAGAAAAACTGGATCATTAAAAACCTTTTTGGTTGTTGTTGTTTTTCTAAATGGACAGAATGTTATCTTTTTTATATTGATAAAGTATAAAAAGCCAGTGCATGTTTATTAGTATTTTGTTGTGCATGTCAAAACACACAAACCTCTTTATTTTATGAATCGGTTCGTTTGGACTGTTCATTTAAATCACTTTCAAACGGTTCCAAAAACAAGTCATTTCTCAATAGTTTGTTTAATTTTCTATTACTGTCATTTCAAGTGTTCGCTCATTTGCATGTGGTTTCACGTTTGACGCTGTCTGCCTAATTAAGTTTTTTTGTGTCTGATAAAAGTGGCTTTTAATTTTTAAATGATGTAAATGTGTATACTTATATAATACAAAATGCTTTATAATTGCATTAAAATGCAATAAAATACATTACACCTTAAATTGCTTAAATACCCAATAAAAGCAAATTCAGTTATTTATTTATTTGTTTTTTTGTGCGTGTGTGTGTGTGTGAGAGAGAGAGAGAGAGAGAGAGAGAGAGAGACACTTTTATTTGTGAAGTTTAATGCTTTTCAGTCCGTCTCTACTTTGAGGTAATCTATAATTTAACAACAACAACAACAATATAATAGATTCATGCGTGTTTAAAATATTTTTATGAATGGTTTTAATCATTTTTATAAATTACTAATAATAAAATACATAAAACCATCTTACTTATAGCGTCTATAAATTACAAGTAATATAAAATTATATAGTTTTCTCTTCTGGAAAATCATATCACATTGCACTCATCTTCATCCAATAAAATTGCTTTTAAAATGAAAATGTCACATGAGTGTTTTTTTTCTGTGTTTTGAGCAGCACAGGAGAAGAGCATTATAACACACAAATGTGCAATTAAACTGAAAACTAAGAGAAAACATGACCCCACCACAACACCATGCCCACCACATACATAACATTTCCTCTGATCAAATATAATACTAACAAGCACACAGACCTCGACACTGAACGGTGTGTTTAAACATCATAAAGCCAGTGTTAAAAATAATATTTTAGGCATAAATACATTTTTAAAAAAGGATGGTTTACTTGAGAAAATGTTAAACATGTTGGCAGAAAGCCGACACAGAGACGCTATACGGGGTGAAAGAAACACGTCTTTACCTTTCTGTTCCACCTCTATTTTAGGCATGGAGGAGAAAAACAGAGACAGAGAGAGAAAAATCAGAGCAATGAAATAAAGATTCAACATTTTCTTCTTCTCCAGAACAACCTGAGGAACAACAAGCATCTGCTCTTGTGTCAGAATGAAGTCGAGTGCAAACTGATCGACGTCTGTCAGACTGCATGATGAACGTCTCAGCTCAGAGTTTGGTCCAAACCGACAGCGTTTACTCAAACTCAAGCGAGCAGATTTACAAAATGTGTCTAAGACGGAAAAACTCACACACTTTGCACCCGACTTAATACAAGAGATACAACATGTTTGAGTAGCAGCAAAACTTCCAGCAGAGACCTGTGGAGAAACAGAGGATCTCAGATTGTAGTGTGTGTGTGTGTGAGTGAATGTGTGTGAGTGTGTGAGTGTGTGAGTGTGTGTGTGTGTGTGTGTGTGTGTGTGTGTGTGAGTGAGTGTGTGAGTGAGTGTGTGTGTGTGTGTGTTTTGTGTGTGAGTGAGTGAGTGAGTGTGAGTGTGTGTGTGTGTGTGTGTGTGTGTGTGTGAGTGAGTGTGTGAGTGTGGGTGTGGGTGTGTGTGTGAGTGAGTGTGTGTGTGTGTTTTTGTGTGTGTTTGTGTGTGTGTGTGCATGTTTATGTGTTTTATGAGGACCAAATTTGTATAATAACATGGGTATGACTTATACGAGAAGGTGAGTTATGAGGACATTTTCAGTGTCCCCGCAATTCAAAAGGCTTATAAATAATTCAAAATGACTTTTTTTGAAAATCTAAAAATGCAGAAAGATTTCTTTTTTTTCTGTGATAGAGTAGGTTTAGGTGTGGGTTGATGTCGGGCATAGAATATACAGTCTTACAGGATAACAACCATTATTGCCTATCGGAGAGTCCCCATAAACCATAACCCAACCTGTTGTGTGTGTGTGTGTGTGGTGTGGTGGTGTGTGTGTGAGAGTGAGTGAGTGCGTGGTGCGTGAGTGCGTGAGTGAGTGAGTGTGTGTGTGTGGTGTGTGTGGTGTGGTGTATGTGTGTGTGGTGTGTGTGTGAGAGAGAGAGAGAAAACTATAGTTGAAGCAGTAAATGATTAAGACAGCTGTGAGATATAAAAGAGAATTTAGCAATGAAAGACATTAAATCAAACAGCAAGACACACAAAGACATGTCACAATCATTTATCACTTAAATCTGTTTAAATGAAAACATTCATACATTAATTTGTTAGTGTGTTTGGTGAGGTCACGTTTACATAAGGTACAGTTTGAGGACAAACAGAGCTAAGTGGCTATACCTTTGCATGCGTGTTGTAAAGATCGCTATTAAAAACAAAAGAAAAAGAAAACCTTAACGCTGCATGAGTCGTGACTGTCACGTTATTCTGATGGGACCAAACTCTCTTTGTGATTTAAAACGTAAGACAGTACCCAGATCCGGAGACAGTACGATTTAACTTCTACTGTTAATAAGATTTTGTTGGGCTACTATTTAAATATATAGCCTAAATGTCCTAATTCATGTTTTTTTTTTAATGGTATATTAAAAAAGTGTATATTTTTTAAATGTTATTGTTGGTACATTTGACCAGTTTTTTACCATACTTTCAAAACAAAAAAATATGCAATATGAAAATAATTAAAGACAATGTGTTTTACTGAGAAAAAACAAGATTTGTTTTTTAAAAAGCCTTTTTTCCAAAAGGTACATCTGGAAAAAGGGGGGTCGTCTTATAATCAGGGTCATCTTATATTCGGGCCAATATGGTATTACTAAAATACTAGTTTTGCACGCACACATGCATTTAAAATGTTTGCAGTCAGTTAGATTTTATGTATTTATACTTTTTAATGAATACTTTTATTTATCAAGGACACATTAAATTGATCAAAAGTGAAAGTAAAGACATATTATAAACGACAAAGAGTTCTATTTCAAATAAATGCTGTTTTTTGAACTTTCTATTCATCTGTGAATCCTGAAAAATAAAATGCATTACGGTTTCCACAAATATATTCAGCAGCACAATTGTTTTCAACATTGATAATAATCAGAAATGTTTCTCGAGCAGCAAATCAGCATATTATACAGATTTCTGAAGATCATGTGACACTGAAGGCTGCAGTAATGATGCTGAAAATACAGCTGCACATCACAGAAATACATTTTTTACAGATATTCACAAAGTAAACAGTTACTTTGGATCAGGGATGGGCAATGTCACACACACACACACACACACACACACACACACTCTAAATGTGCAGTCGCAGAACCTTGGCTCTGTAATTCTTTTATTTGGATAAAACAATTAACGCAGATACCAGGCAGAGCTAGAGAGCATATAACATCTCTACAAAACCTTATGAGCTGCACATTTCAAATAAATGACTCTTTCAGCCATCTTGGGTTTACTGACTAAACATTACGCAATGCATTCTGGGATTGCCATTCCCACCGGTATGATGACTGGCAGCCCTCCAGAGCTACTGTTTCTGACTGGTTCACGCTGGCGATGTGGGCGGAGCTTATTGGCATATGTGTCAGAAGAGCCCTAAAACTCAAAGGTCACCAAAGTGAGGACCAGCAGGTTGCCATGGACACCACTCTGCTGTCATGGATACCAACTGGGTTTCACCATCCAAAGGAACTCATGTAATTGTAACACACACACACGTGCGTGCATCTCAAATCAGTGTGTAGCAAAGCTATTAGCGATTCAAAGAGTGAAGATGAAGGAGGTTATTATCAGGTGTGTGTCTGTATCTCAGCAGCGCAGATCAGAATCAGACGAAAACTACTGGGATTCAGCATGAAGTGATTCGTTAGATGAGGCTCCGCCCACAAACAGGTGATTGTCAGAACAACCATGTTCCCTTGTAAAAAATAATAATAATAAATAAAATGAAAAATACACTTTAAAAAAAGAACACACTTTAAAGATTTGACGTGCACTACAAGTGTACATTCACTACAATTAGTGCACTTCTTTTCACAAGGTGTGAGACTGACAGGGATATTTTGAGTAATGCTTTTATTAAGCGCTGAAATATCCAGGGCAAACGTAGCGTCATCCACCGCCTGTCAAACAGACTTTTCATCACCTAATCAATCCCAGACAGATAAAATCAAGATCCCGAATGTCCTGCTTCACTATGAAACATATCATATTATGAAAATAAAACGTGAATGGCATTTCACGCTGATTTTAAGTCGGTGCTAAACGGCTGATTAGAGTGTTTCATTTCTTGATTACAGTGAAACGCTTCATTAAGAGTGAGAAAGCAGACACATTAGTGGCCGTTTTCTGCTTGTCAGATAAAGTCCAGCAGCAACAGCAGCCTTAAACTCGCATTAAAGCGCTTGTGCTGTTTGACCTCTGAGGAGCCGCGGCCGCTGAATTATGAATGAATGGAAATGTGTGTGTAGCTGATAAGAGTTAACATATTAGAGCATGTCAACACAGCTGATTTAATAACTCCGCTGCCTGTTTCTCACACACACACGCACACTGCACCCACACAACCCTCACACAAACTAACCTAACACACGCACAAACGCACACAGCAACACAAAACCACGAACACAACCAGCACACACACTCGCACGCACGCACATGCATGCACGCACGCACACACGCACAGACAGAGACACACACACACACACACATACACACAGATACACACAGATACACACAGAGACACACACACACACACGTCAGAGTGAACCCAGCACTTTTTCTCAAGTGTCCAAGTGTCTTTCAGCTACATCACTTTAAGCATGTCAGTGCATCAATCAGCAAGAAACCGTGTTACAACTAGCGTGTCAATACCTGCCAATCATATCTGACTCAGTGCGAGCGAAAGACACAGAGGTCATGACAGCAGTCAACAACATGACGTGGAGACAGTTCAGCCCAAAAGCTGAAAACGAAATAAAGTAAAATCCAAGAAATATGTCATTATATATTGTTTAAAGTAAATAAAGACTAACTAACTAACTATTTGTTATTATTATTAATATTATACAAATGTATTTATTACACAACAACAATAATAATAATAATAATTATTATTATTGTTGTTGTTGTTGTTGTTACTGTAATGCAGAAAAACAATGGTGTATATTTTAATTGTGAAGTATCTATACGTGTATAGCCTTTTTTTACAGTATGCTGATTTAAAGTAAACAAAAAATGTATTTAAATATTTGATGCAAATTGTAATAAAAAGGACAGGCATCATTAAAAAAAAAATCTTAAAAGCAAAACATTTGAACAGATTGTGATATATGGAGGGATTTTTCATGCTTTTGTTCCTGTTTTTTCATTGCTGTGACTCAAATGAAAGAACTTGACGCTGACGACAACAAGGTCATGCTTTTATATCCACCCACACAAACTGAAAATGTACCTTGAATGGATGTGTACGTAGCTTCAGATGAAGCATCCGCCTGACGCATAATGTCATTTGTATTTTACTCTTATTTTGTTCTGAAACGTGACCCAGACGTTTGGTGAGATCCACCCGTCTCAGACACACGAGGCCTGACTGCACTTAAAAATCTCTAAATGAATGGCTGTGGTGACGGTGGTGATTGTGTTTGATTGCTGCAGTGCGTCTGGAGGGTTTGTGAGTGCGCGTGTTAAAGGGAAATTAAGTGCTTTGGGACTGTGATTTCCACCCAACTGCAGGATCAACAATTAACGCTTGACACCAGCTCTTTACAAAGTCAAACACACAAACATGAACTATAGAGAACGACTGCAGCAGGAAGATCTGGAGCGGATGAGAACGCAAACGTTAGTACTAGCAGGAACGCACTTTTGGAGTGGTTTTATACTGAATTAAAATGTATTAGAGTTTAAATTTATATTAAAAGCAATTAGCTGAACTTTAGAGTGATTTTTGACCTACTTAAATGCTTACTTCTATGGTCTATTGAAATACAGTTAAAGTACTGCTGAATGTACTGACAAGCATTCATGATATACCAAAATATCCTTTAATGTCATTTCTGTTGAAACTTGTATGTCATGTATTTAAAAATTGTATTATATTAATTTTAAATGTAATATTGAACAACACACAACAGTTAAAATTATAATCAGGTGCTGTACATGTGCTTTAGTATGTTACTCAACACATCAAAATAAGTGTAGGTGTACCCCCTCTCTCCCGGGTCCTCACCGCCACACTTGTTCTCCGTCCGAGTGGCTGTGGCGTCGCGGGTGACCGTGTCTCCGCATTGGAGCGGACACACCAACAAGGACCTACCGACCTGCAGCCTCTAGTGTGTTTCTTGAGATCAGGGGAGTGAGGTTTACCTTCACAGCACCTACTCGCTGGCCTCCGTTACACTCACCCCCCCTAAACCTCACTCCCATCCGGGTCACGGCACCAATGTAACCCCTCTCCTCCGGGTCCTCACTGCTACACCTCGTTCTTGTTCTGAGTGGATCTCGAACCCGGTCTCCGGCATGGGAGGCGGACGCACTAACAAGCCTCTAGTGTCAGTCGCTAGTGCGTCTCTTGAGATCAGGGGAGTGAGGTTTACCTGCACAGCACCTACTCGCTGGCCTCCGTTACATAGGCCTTCCTCTTTAAAATAGTTTTTAAACTTCAAACTATTGCTGTCTGGGTAAAATACCTGTCCATAATCTATAATAATGCTTCCTTCAGTGAAAAAGTCCCCTGTTGTCTTCTCACATCAAAATACACCAACATATCTGTTTTGGACTGTTTTCTCTTGTAAACGTTGCTTGTTCTGTGCAGATTTCTCTCCCGATTCAGACCAGACCACTTTTTCACTGGAGAATTTTATTATGGATTATGGACTCATATTTTGGACAGAAGCATCGGTGTAAAGTTAAAAACATCTTAATGATGAATTTGGTTCTTCTCCATATGGTAACTGATGGACTGGAGAGGTGTGGATTATTGTGATGTTTTTATCAGCTGTTTGGACTCTCATTCTGACGGCACCATTCACAGCAGCCCATCGTTCAGCCCAGTCGACGGGGCCTGACTTATTTACATCCCTAGGGCCGAGTTTCAGGCCAATTTTCACGTCATAGCTCAGGCCTGTTAAATAATTAGTCAACCTGATGCTGTTCTAAAGCCATATAAGGCTAACTTATTTTTATTTTATTAATTTTTTTTATCACAAAAGAAGACATCAAAAAACTTGCACTTGTCCGTTTAATGAATTGTAACTTTCTTCAATCTTTTTACAAAAAAGGATTCAAATGTCATAAAATGATCCCATGCAACTCGTTCCGTATTCCAAGTGTTCAAATCTAAAATGCAATCTATTATTAAGCAAAAATCTCCAGTCAGTCGTGCATTTGTATGAGAGCGCAGCAGTCGGAAAAGCACACAAGCGAGTCATTTTCAAACATCAAGACAAATAAAATCATGACACGGAACACAATGCTTTCTTCTCTGAGGTTAATATATCTGTTCTGAGACAGTCGGACAGGATTATACAGCCTAGAAAGAGCGCTCCCTCTATAATCACTGAAAGCTGTCACTCACTTTTCAGCTGTTCATCGCGATCATCTGCACAATCAGTCTCTTATTTACATCGTATCTACACATTGTTATAATGAGAGGATTCGCGAGCTTGCAGAACTCTCCAGAACACAAATACACACCGGAGCATTTGCCAAATATGTATCGCCAATATCAGATGGGGCCCCCTGATTCCCCGGGGCCCGCTTACCTCGCTTATTGGTTAAGTCCACCCCTGCTTGCTGCAAAGCACCGGAAAAAGTATTAATGGCTGTGAATGTGTTGGGGAAAATGGCAAGGGGATATTTTAATTATTTATTAACTGAGTGTCGGCTGCAAAATGAACTCACGATGCGGACTCCTTCGAGAAAATTACAACACTTAACGGATACATAACAACTAGTTTTTTTGTTTTCCGTTTGAATTGGTTCATTTAAAAGTAGACATTTCAAGCTTTCTATAGATATATTTATCATGTCTGTGAGGCATTTATTCGCATTAGTTTCGGTTCATTTTTGTGACGCGCTCCTGCTCAAGACCGAGACAACAGAAAGCGTATCCTGTTTGTTTGCAATGCTTGTTGATAATGTAGGACACACAAATAAAAGGGACTTTTACAGTTTCGATGATGTATACTATTATCGTAATACAAAAATGACAGAAGTATTTAAGTTGTTTCCACTGTTATCAGGGAAAACAATGCCATTGATCGTAGCCGTATTATACCCCTAACACGCAACACATTATCTCAGGCTAAACATTTAAACTAACTGTGATATGCTTGAATGTTTTTTTTATATCTAGGGATGTTTAATGGAAGGCAAGTCAAGCGTTGATTCGAGAAGGCTAAATTGATCAAACATGTGATCATTCTATCTATCATCATCTGTATCCATCCATCTAACTACCTCCTCTATCTATTCATCTATCTATCTATCTATCATCTGAATCCGTCTATCTATCTATCTATCTATCAATACATCTATCTATCTATCTATCTATCTATTTCTATCTATCTATCTATCATCTGAATCCGTCTATCTATCTATCTATCTGCTATCTATCTATCTATCTATCTATCATCTGAATCCGTCTATCTATCTATCTATCTATCCAACATCTGAATCTATCTATCCATCTATCTATCTATCTATCTATCTATCATCTGAATCCATCCATCCATCTATCTATCTATCTATCTATCTAAATCTATCCATCCATCGTCTGTCTATCTATCTATCCATCCATCATCTATCTATCCATCTACTTATCCATCCATCCATCCATCCATCCTCTATCTATCCATCTATCTATCTATCTATCTATCATCTGAATCCATCCATCCATCCATCCATCCATCCATCTAGTTGGATACAGTCAAGCAGCTTCTCTGAGGTGAGGCCAAAAGCACCATTTTAAGGAGGGCACATAACTGGACACCAAATTGCTCAATTGTAGATTTGAAGCGAGTTATTTGTGTCTGAACACTGTCTCTGCTGCCGTTCTGGACACATTTCCTCTTCGGGGTCAAAAATCAGACAAGCAGATGAAACATGGGACTCATTATGCCCTCGATGATTTAATTACTGACCCAAAAACAACCTAAATTAATAAACCCACAAGGTTTCGGTCTCTGCATATCCATAATCTGATACTGATATTTTCTGAGTCCTCTGTGTACGGTTGGATCGAAAAGCTTCGAGAAGAGCCAAGCCGTTTGGAAAGGAGATTGAGATGATTTCCACGAGCTGCTTGTGGGCGCAATCTGTTTTCCAGCACAGCGGCGGCGGTGGGCTTCAGCGCTGTCCACATTCATTATATTCAGTGATTTTGGGGCGAAAGCCCAGCGGACGCTTATTTGGATGCTCTGATCTCTCCAAATCTCCTCTGAACCTCTCGGCGGGTCGCAGAAGGGCCGATGAACACGGCCAGGAACACGCCGATGTCTTGGCTCTGGCTTTAATCGGACTCAAAGCAGCTCCGATACCTGTAATCACCTGCGTATGATAAACACCTGATGGCGTCCAGATACTGCCAAGACCAATTAACTGGGTGTTCAGCATCAGGGTAATTAACAAGCACTGACTGGTTGCACAGCAGCAGCTGCATGAGAGCGGAGGGTCGCAGGATATGACCAAACCACTGGATTCCGTGCTTGGATCATTTTTATATGTCATATATTATACTTTAAGTTTCCTTTTTTTTTTTAGTTAGTTAGTTAGTTGTTAGATTCGTTATTTTAATTTTTTTTTTTTTTTTTCGTTTCCTTGGAAAATAGCTTACATAATATTTTTTATACTTTTCATACTACTATTTCATTTTTATTACCCACAAAAACAAAAAAAAACCCCCCAAACGCCCCCCAAAAAAAAAACAAAACAACGAAAACAAAACCTTTTGTATATTAATTTTTGTTAATATTTAGTTTATATATTTTAACTAGTTGAAATATTATACTATATTTAAGTTTTTGTATATTTATTATTTCAGTAACATAATTTATAATTTATATATTTTAGCTACGCTTTTACACAAACGTAGAACATTTTATGTTTTATCTTTATTTCACTTAAGCCATTGTATTTTTTTTTAGTTTCAAATAGCTTTTATTTTATTTTATATATTTGTAACTAGCTTAAATAATATATTTAAGTTTTTGCTTAAAATTTTATATTTTAAGTTTTCAGTTAGGTTATTAGTGAGAAAAAATGAGGTTATTATTGAGAAATAAGGAGGTTATAAGAGAGAAACAATGCGGCAAGACGTGCATCCAAATGAGAGAGAGATAGAGACCGTGAAGCTAGACGTTTCTTCTTATATTAACTAACGTACTCTACAATTAGCTCAGTGAATAATAAAAAAAAAACATGCCCGGCTTGTGGGTGGGGGGGGGGGGTAATGGGGGGATGGAAGGGGGAGAACACGCGGAGTGATACAAAATTGTGAAAGGGTGTTCCTGTAGCGATACCAGTACAATATCTCACAAGTTTCTCAACCAACTAAATATATAGAATATATATACAGTATTAATTTTTTATTTTATTTAGTTTTTAGCTTCCAGTTAACTATCATACTCGGGCATCGGCAGCGGCCCCGGTGCCGTGACAACAAGGTCAGTGTCTTGTCAAGCGGTGGTCGCCTGATACCCGTCTGTCAAAAGTAAACGAGCATGGGCTCTCACGATTGAGCAGGAAAAAAAAAAAAACGGTGGCTGTTTGTGTGAAAGCGCGTCCGTCGCTTCTTGCGGCGTTGGGGAGTGTTGGTTTAGTTTGTTGTTTGCCTGTAGAAACTCGTGCCCTCTATTACACATCTGTTCGTGTTGGGGTTAGATCTGGTGGTGCAGTCTTCGTTCAGTTTTCTGTGTTGTTGTTTGTCGGCATTTTCTCGCTTACTGACTGGCGTCGGTGTTGTGTCACCGTTGAGGGCTAAGAGATCGCCTTATTTCTCGCTGTTCAGTTTCCAGATTTTGCTTTACGTTCCTGGTTGATGGTGTAGTATTGCTTTTCTTTGGTGGTTTTTCTTAGGGCGACCAAAAAACACCCGGGCAAAACAGCAGCTCTCATTCTCCCGGCCTCAGAACGGCCAGAATCCATCAACCTTCCTCTTGTGTTGTCAGATGGGGAGGGGGCATCGGACGAAGCCTTAACATCGACAAAATGGCATCGGGGGACGGACGTCCTCTCCTCGGCTCCTGGGCATAAGCTGCGTTAGTGGGAAACTGGAGTAGCACTTCTGTTTTCGATTTCCCCAAAGAAACCGCAAAACAAAAAGGCTACATTCTTTGTAAATACCTGTGCCCCCCGGTGGCGGCCGGTGCAAACGTCCGCCACTGACTACAGGGTGTTCACGCTTTAAGAGTCTTGGGGCAGTATCTTCTCTTGGTACTGTGTACTATGCACGGGGTTTTTTGCTAATGTGTGGGGCGAGGGTGCTCCAGGTGGTTGCCAGGGAATTGCTATTCAGATAACTAAGCTGATTTTAGATTACTAAGCAGTTACATTTGTCAGGACATTGCTATGCAGTTGTTAAGGTGTACTCGTGGTCGCTAGGATATTGCTATGTGGTTGCCAAGGAATCACTATATTGCTAAGGCACTCTGAGGGGCTTTTAGGTGTGTTGCTAAAAAAAAAAAAAAGGCAGATTATCATCTTAGGGTGGGTTGCCCAGGCAGAAGCTGCTATTTGGTTGTTAGGTGTTCTGGGTGTGGAGGGCACTTGTGTGCTGTTGTTTCTTCTGTCGCAGTTGTCTTTGTTTCTTTTTGGGTTGTTTAGGGTGTCTTCTGAATTGATTTTTGTAAAGTTCTTCTGCGGCTCTCTACTATGTGGGTTCTTTCGCCTGGGTGTATGTTGTAGGCTATTTCAGAAAGGACCATTTAAAAGATGAACATGAAGAATTAGGAGAATCAAGAAATGGTGAATAATCAGTTACTACCCAGCGCTATATAGTAGGGAAGCATTTGATTTCAGATGCAGCGATAGTCAGAAGCGAACATGTCGGCCTGCTCTGCCCCATTAAACTCTGATATATACAATTTAAGCAGAAACAACAGAGGAGTGTATGTATTGATTATCTGAAAGATAGTGAGATGATGTTGTGTGTGTGTGTGTGTGTGTGTGTGTGTGTGTGTGTGTGTGTATGTGTGTGTGTGTGTTTCAATAACTCTGCAGAAGAATTCAAGGTCAAAGCTGAACTACATAATAATGCCACCCTGAGCTCCAGACATCGACAGCAGTGTCCATCACCCAGGGTCAGCCTGAACACAAAATCACCTTCACTGTCCCGGTGTGTTTTGTGTAAAGAGAGAGACGCCGGCTGTCAGTCACACACTCACCGGTGGCCTTTCTCTGTGAATACTAACACACGTCAAACACACGATACCCGCCGCCACCGTCCTCCACAGCAAAACACAGAAGGGTTTCACTCTGTATCTCACATTTGTCCTGCAAATAATCCTTCCTGACTTCAGCATTTCTCTTCTAGACTTTCTTTGATCAAACCAAGACCAGAAGTTCACCTTTGCTATATATTTAAATTAGCTCAGCAAGCCCCGCCCTCAGTTTCACCTGACCTCAGATTTATTTTTTTTTTATACTTTGTTGGGGGCAATTTGTTTGTGGTTAGTGGACTGGGAAGTGTTGTGGGTTCGCTCACTCTCGAGTTTCTGGTCTTCGCGTAACCAAACGCTATCACTCGTAGCCCAGAATGTTGTTCTTTGGGGAGGAGGAGGCGGGGCCCTAACCCGGCGCCTCACTATATTTCAGGAGCTCCGCCCACTCCCATTCTCTCATGTCACACTGAAGACTGCTGAAAATTCAGCATTGCATCACAGGAATAAATTACATTTCACTGATTCTACCATATTTTAATCAAATAAATGCAGCCTTGGAGAACGTTAGAGTATATCCAGGTAATCCTGCTGTGAGTTTACAAGCTCCGCCCCCTTTCCCTCTCCATTAATGAGTTAATTCATCTCATTTTTTTTCTCCACTATCTGGTCCTCTCTTCATTAAGCCGATCTTCCGCTCACTTTCTTTGCTCTCCTTTCATGCGACCGCAGAATGACAGATTTAATATGCGCTGAGGTGCATTTGTCACTGATAATATTATTATAAACAGGCGACGTGTCTCTCCCGCATAAACACATGTGAATGCATTCTGACAGTGACACATAAACGCTCTCTCAAACGTCCTCTGGATAACGCCGATTAAATTACACACGTGAGACTCTGAGGACTCAAGCCATCAGACGACTCGCCCAGTTTGTGTTCTGTTAATTGGCACTTTAATATTCATCAGATCATTTACCAAAAACTGAACATTCTGTCATTCTGAATTACTGGCACGTCATTCCAAAAACAACTTCCATAAAGACTTTCGTAGAATCTTCCCGCAGATGTGTTTATGCAACAACAGTTCAGAACGACATCTATCAAAACTGCAAACAGGACAAAACTACTATCAAAGTCGAGTTATAATCTTTGCCTTCTGCTAGTTTTATGCGATGAAAAGACTTGAATGTATGGTGTTACGGTCACACATGTACAGTATTAGGTTGTATATGCCACACTGAAAATCTTCCCCCGCCCAAGATTTATTTATTTATTTTTTAATTAAAAATGTCACATTAACCGCCACAAAAAAAATTTATATCTTGCATGTTTCTTATTTATTTTCATGTTTTTTTTTTTTTTTTACAATTTATTTAATTAATTGTATTGTATTTAGCTAGTAATTTTATTATTGTACATTTTTAAATGAAGTGAATTCAACCACATTTTACTTGTTTTTTTATTTTTTTTTGGGAGGGCGGGGTTATGTTACAAATAGCTGTCATTATATATATATATACTGTAACTGATGTTCCTGCAGCTCAAAAAGTAGAGTATATACAATGCCAAAGTCATTGGTTTGATTCCCAGAGAAGGTTTTTTTATGAAATAATATTACATAAAGGAGTGAATTACTTGCTCAATGTTAAATCTATTTTGCTCACCAAGGCTGCATTTAATTTGTTCGAAAAAAAATATTAAAGTAAGCTGTAAAATATAAAAAAATATTTTTGCAATTTAAAACAGCTGTTTTCTATGAGAATATCTGTTAAACTGTAATGTATTCCTGTGATCAAAGCTGAATTTTCAGCATCATTACTCCCAGTCTTCAGTGTCACATGATCTCAGAAATCAGTATAATATGCTGCTTAAGAAACATTTCTGATTATTATCAATGCTGAAAACAGTTGTGCTGCTCAATATTTTTGTGGAAACCGTGACGCATTTTACATGATTCATAGATGAATAGAAAGTGTAAAAGATCAGCAATGCTTTTCCTGTCACTTTGTCAATTTAATGCATCCTTGCTGATAAAATTACTAATTTCTTTAAAAAAAGCTTACTGCGGGGACCTACACTTTTGAACAGGTATTTGGACTTTTCAGGAAGTGAGAAACAGTCTTGTTTCGCTCTGGTGCAGCAATTAAACTCAATCCCGAACAGCAAGCGCTAGCATGGCGGTCCTTTATCATAAAGACGAGGCAGCTGGAGTAAGGAAAGGGCCAACAGCGTAAACAGCGGCAGGTATCCTTGCAGGCAGATGGATCACACGCCTCATCATAATAAAGAGACAAAGAGCCATCTCTCCTGGCCAAACGCTATCTTATCTATCGGCAACCTTACTCAGTTTGACAAAGTGCAACGCCTTAGCTAGTTTATCACAGAGTCTGCACAGTACCGCCAACAGTCCTCATGCAAACTTTCTCCTTCACTCAGCGTCACACACAACACACACACACAAGACACACACATACTCACTTCTCTGCTCTCTCACACACACACAACACACACCACACACACACTCTCGCACAATGCACTCTCACACACACACACACACATGCACACACAACAGACTCACACACACCCACACACACAGAAAAGAAAAAACCCGCACACACTCACACACGCACTTCTATCAGCACACACACACACACACAGAGCGAGAACACACACACACACCCAGAGCTCACACACACAGACACTCACACCCACACACACACACACTCACACACACACACAACACACACTCACACACACAACACACACACAACACAACACAACACAACACAACACAAAACACATGCCAGAGGTCGATACACACACACATTCACAGACACTCACACACACACACACCACACTCACACCACACACACACACACAGCGCACGGGCAGATAGGAACTGATGATTCAATGAAGGAGTACTTGTAACTGCAGGAAAACAAGAATAAATCATTCTCAGGGCAGCCGTTCACTGGCTGAAAGAGAAAGAGCTCGGGGTGTGTTTATGGTGCCAAATCACAGACAGCGTGTTGATGTGAAATGCATACTGTTTTGTGGATTGGTGGTGGGTGGGGGTGGGGGTGGGGGGGGTTACACAAGATAACCTCTTAACTCGGGATGTCGCTGAGGGTGGGTGGGGTTGGGGTTGGAGGGGTTCTTCCTGGGGGTGTTGTTTGGTGGGGGTATGGGACTGTGTCGTTGGTGCGTCTTAGTTGTTTTTGGGTGGAATGGTTGTGTTTTTCTTTTGTGTCGTAGGGTTTGGAAGTGAGAATGCTTGGGGTGTGGGGTGTTATGTGCGTAGGTAGGGGTGGGAGTAGGTTGTGGTATGGTTGGGTGTTGGTGAGTGTGATGTTGGGGTGGGGTGTTTTGGGTTTTGGTGTTACCGGAGCGTACCCATATGGCAGAGAACGGCGTTGTCCAGAGACTGACACGTGGGAGGCGTGGGGGGCAAGATGAGTCTAACAGGTGGGGAACGGCACAGACTGTAAAAAAAAGCAGGACGAGTGGGGAGTAAAAGGAAAGGGTAGAAAAGTGATTCAAAAGAAAAAGAAAGGTAAGAAAGAAAAAAGAAAACAAAAAGTAGGGCGGTATTGGCGGTGGGGGGGAGAAATAAGGGAGGGGCCGATTTAAAAGTGAGGGGAGCTGCACGGGCGCAACACATGGTTACGGGGTCAGACAAAATCTACTTTGACTGAACCACTGTCAGGACAATTCACACGTAATGACTGTTTTCACTTTTGGCCCATAACTTTCCAGACCTCCAGTACCATGTAACCATCCTATACCTTATATCAAGACAGTAATCTGCTAACATCCTAACAGCTTTTTTACAGGACTTTTTTCCAGAAAGTTTTAACCTTTTTACATCTCAATATTTTCGGTGGGGGTTTTCGCACTCTAAACTAAAGGTGTTTTACCCATATTTTGAATTATTTTAGAGTTGAATGAAATGTCCATAAATTATCAGAAACTATACTAGTAATTTTCTGACAGGACATTATCCATTTTTCTACATTTTTTCCCCCTTAAATTATATTTTAAACCGAAATACGGCATTTAAAAGCCATCTCACAACTTATTTAATGCTTTAATTGTATTTGAATCATACTTTAAATGGCATCAAGTCAAAATGGACCTTATTTACTTCTTAATAAATATCTCTGCTTGTATTGTGATTTATTAATGCACACTACTCATACTTTTTCATCAAAATGTAATAACTTTATAATGCAATACACTAACACTTAACAGCCTTTTCGTCCTTTTTGGAGCATGAAACATTTGGACCCCATTGACTTTCATTGGATACACACCAAAAAAATTTAAATTAAAATATTCATCAAATATATTATTTTATGCTCCATAGAATAAAACAATATCACTGGAAGTGTGACTAGTGAAAATCAAGTGCGCATAATTGTAGTGAATGTGGGCACTACAAATCTTAAAAATTTGATATTTTTATTAAACTATAAAAACAGCTTGTAGATAATATAATACTAGGTGACTAAAAGAGAGACACTTTCTTGACTGTGTTTCTAAACACACTTAAGCACACTTTTAAGAAGTGACCTTGTCAAATTAAAAGTTTTACTTTAAGGTACATTTTAAATCATTATATTTTAACAATCATTTGTTGTGTTTTAAAGAAGCACACTCATTTTATGCATGACTAACGTACTAAAGGCACATGTAAAGCACTTCATTATAATTTTAACTGTATTGTGGCTATTCAATATTACTTTAAAGTTAAGACATTTGAATGCACTAATTTTAAATGCATCATTACTAATTTGTACTTTACAATAAATATTTAAATGGGGGCAGAGATACAAGTTTCAATAGAAATAACATTAAAGTACATTTTAGTTGATCGTAAATGCTTGCAATCATAAATGGTTGTTTGAAACTGGTTGCACTTATAACATGCTCCTGTGTCGATATCGTGTAAATAACTACGCAATAGCTACAGAAATACATTGCAGCATTAACAGTGCAGCAGAATCTGTACCGCATGACACTTTTCTACGGTCACGTGTTTTATACCATCTTATCACCCAACCGTATCATAAATTATCAATCATGATTTCCTGCTGAATATTCAGTTTCTCCGGGAAATACGCCACATTACAGACTCAAATCGAGTTTTAAAGAATCATGGCGATCGTTTAAAGATGAAATCTTCCATGAGGCTCAATGTCAGAGTAATGTCAGCGGATCAGTGTGAGATGAACGCCCAGCACCTGAGACACTCGCGGCTGATTGAACCGTTAGCATGTGGCTAATGAGGGGGAACAGAATGCTTTCAGTGCTGGTGTGTGTGTTTGTGTGGCGTCTTCTCTCTCTCTCTCCTCTGTGTGTGTTGTGTGTGTGTGTGTGTGTGTGTGTCTCTCTCTCTCTGTGTTTGTGTGTCTCTCTCTCTCTCTCTCTCTCTGGGTGTGTGTGTGTGTGTGTGTCTCTCTCTGTGGTGTGTGTGTGTGTGTATGTTGTGGTTGCTCTCTCTCTTGTGTGTGGTTGTGTTTTGTGGTGTCTCTCTGTCTCTGTATGTGTGTCTGTGTGTGTGTGTCTGTCTGTCTCCTCTGTTTTGTGTGGTGTGTGTGGTCTCTCTTTCTCTCTCTGTTGTGTGTGTGTGTGTGTGTTTGTGTGTGTGTGTCTCTCTCTCTTTGTGTGTGTGTGTCTCTCTCTCTCTCTCTCTCTGTTGTGTGTGGGTGTGTGTGTGTGTTTGTGTCTCTCTCTCTCTGTGTGTGTGTATGTGTCTCTCTCTCTCTCTCCGTGCGTGTGTGTGGTGTGTGTGAGTTGTGTCTGTGTGTGTGTGTTGTTGGGTGTCTCTCTCTCTCTCTCTGTGTTGTGTGTTGTTCTCTCACTTCCTCTCTCTCTCTCTGTGTGTGTATGTGTGTGTGTGTCTGTCTGTCTCTCTGTGTGTGTGTGTGTGTGTGTGTGTTGGTGTGTTTGTTTGTGTGTTTGTGTCTGTGTGTGTTTTGTGTGTTGTGTGTGTGTGTGTGTGTTGTGTGTGTGTATGTTGTGTGTGTGTGTGTGTGTGTGGTGTGTGTTTGTGTGTGTGTGTTATTATTGTATTGCCTGTAATGAAGCTATCATGTGTCTGTGAAACTGTGACTAATATTTAGAGGACAAAAGCAGCCATGTGCAAAATCAGCCTGAACGTATTTACTGCCATTTCATTATCCACACACACCTTTACTTAGCTGTCTAAATAAGGAATCCCAGCACACTGTTTAAAGCTGATTATAAATAAACCAATCCAGAACCTGACAAGAAAACTCTCTGTAAAAAAAAAAAATAAAAAAATTTAACATGTAAGATACATTAATAGGGCGCCTATGTGTGTGTGTGTGTGTGTGTGTGTGTGTGTGTGCGGCCGTGGGTGGGTTGTGTGTGTGTGTGTGTTTAAATAACTTGTTATCATCAACTAAAATATATATATTTTAAAATACAGTATACAACATAATTTTCAGCAATTTTAAATTTGAAGTTTGTGATAAACATTATACCTATATCCATATTTAATTCTATAATATAAAATAAGCTAAAAATGTGTAAATAATTATTTAACAAACCAAACCATAACCTTCAGACAATACAACGTCTTTCTGGAAATTTATATTGAAAATCCACAAAAAAAAAAACTGATAAATGGGTTAGCATAATTATATAACAAATGTAAGAATATGCTAAACTAAAAAATAAAAAAATTCACATTCTGTAATATGATCATATATGACAAACGTTTAAAAAAAATGCATATAGATATTAAACCACACCATAACCTTACAAGACAACGATAGACTGAAAATTTGCATTTGCAATGTGTAATATAACGGCTTAGAAATGTATTTTATTATAAAATTAAATGTGGCAAAAATCACTAAAAAAAATGTAATTTTTAAAAAAAATATGTAATATATCATGCATACAATAATATAACACAATACATATAAAAATCTAAACATATGCAAAAAATAAAATAAAAATAATATATAACATAATAATTATTAACATCACATATAAAATCATATTTGTGACCCTGCAGGCACAAAATGGCCGTCTTAAGTCGCGGTGGGTATATTTGTAACAATAGACCACAATACATTGTATGGGTCAAAATTATTGAGGTTTCTTTTATGCCAAAAATCATTAGGATATTAAGTAAAGATCATGTTCCATGAAGATATTTTGTAAATGTCCTACCGTAAATATATCAAAACTTAATTTTTGATCAGTAATATGCATTGCTAAGAGCTTCATTTGGACAACTTTAAAGATTATTTTCTCAGTATTTTGATTTTTTTTTTTTTTTGCACTCTCAGATTCCAGATTTCCAAATATTGTCCGATCCTAACAAACCATAAATCATGGAAAGCTTATTTATTCAGCTTTCAGATGATGTATAAATCTCAATTTTAAAAAATTGACCCTTATGACTGGTTTTGTGTTCCAGGGTCACATATTTAAAAAAAAATAGCAGCTGTCATTATAGAGTATGTAAAACTGGAAAACTTAAAATTATTTATGATCTTCCAGTGAGCTCACGTATCAAGTATCGGCTCAGTGTTCTGATCGGTTATGTTGTCGTGACATCGCATTAAAAGCTACTCCATCCCATAATAACCAGTGGGATCACAAGGTCCGGCCAGTTACGATGCAGGATTGTCCCATAAGAAAATACACATCCAAACGCTGAACTCAACATGGATGAATTATTCCTCAGAGTTTAAGAGGATTGAAGCAAATCTGCACAGAATCCATCCGTCCTCAGAGAATCCGTCCGGCAAACAAACGCTACCTGTTTGCACGGGTCAGCTGAGGTCGAGCGCTGAATTTAATCAGGTTTCAGCACGGGATGGAGGGGATTTGTTTGAGATTAGAGTAAATTATGCAGCACAATGAGGATTACACTGCAAATCCCGGATCCCAGGCCTCTGAGTCCACACGGACAAGTGCGTTTGACTGCCGCCGGTGGGACATTTCCCAAACGATGCTCTGAAACTCAAACGCAAACGTCTCTAGGACGTGAGGAAATGAGAATGACAGAAATCAATGCCAGAACGCCGCGCTATTGATTAAAGCCACAGTCACGTGTCGGCAAACATCCTAATTATCAAACCACCGTCGACTCGTTACCTGCAGCGAACCGCTTTCTGCTCCTGAACACAGGGCTGGTTTTCAAAAGACGCCAGTCAATAAATCACTGTGGATTTGGGAAGGGAATAGTCAGGTTCTGCTTTAGCCTCGTCTGCTGATGTCTTCACCCATCGACTGAATCACTCAGACAACGCTATGAGCGGATATCCCATTTACCTTCAGAATCACCAGCACAGGGCCCACAATTAACACAAGTGTGACCCTGGACCACAAAACCAGTCATTAAGGGTCCATTTTTGGAAATGAGATTTATACATTATAATGATTTTTATATATTTTTAATTAAAGTCTGATTAGGTAATAAAATAAATAAATAAAATATTAATTATTTACTAATTAATTAATTCATGTGTAATATTCTTCACATCAAAAATATGATAAAGACAATGCCTCTGCCCTAATAAATATACCAATCAATCAATCAATCAATCAACAATCAATCAATCAATCAATCAATAATTAATCAATACACTAACTGCTTGTATAAAGTACAGCTGCATGGCTGCTACATGTTCTCAGTTCACCCAAT
This sequence comes from Sinocyclocheilus anophthalmus, assembly GCA_018155175.1. Classification (NCBI taxonomy): domain Eukaryota; kingdom Metazoa; phylum Chordata; class Actinopteri; order Cypriniformes; family Cyprinidae; genus Sinocyclocheilus; species Sinocyclocheilus anophthalmus. The sequence continues at coordinate 166,683 of JADLZN010001633.1, forward strand.
TCAATTTAATTCTCTGAATTGATTAAATAAATGTGTTTTTCTTTGTTTATAGTCATTGAAGTCACAAGAAACTGGTTTTTCTTTTTCTTTGTATTTCTATGGGCAGGCCCACACAAACAAGACGCCTATGATGGAATTCAGAAAGCAAGCGCGTGAAGGACAAGGGCTTCACAGGTCCGTCAGCGGATGAAATTTAATAAGGGCCAGTTAGGCCCGTCCGCCGGCTATAAACCACACACACACTGATTAATGTTAGGAACATATGAGGGATGATATGGCAGCGCCTGGATTTGTGGACATATTAAGAGCTGTGGTGTTATGTCGGAGTGGAATCCATCGCTTGTAATGTTCAATTTGACACAGGGAGAGAACATAGGACAAGAGTCTATACAAATGTGTGTGTGGTGGTGTTGTGAAGTGAGTGATCTGTGTGACCATTTGTGAGTGAGTGAGTGTGAGTGAGGTGAGTGAGGAAGTAGAGTGAGTCCGTGAAGTGAGTGAGTGAAGGGAGTGAGTGAGTGAGTGGTTTGTGTGGAGGTGTGAGTGGACGTGTGATGGAGTGATGGGAGGTGTTTGTGTGTGTGTGTGAGTGGGTGAGTGCGTGAGTGAGTGAGTGAGTGAGTGAGGGCGTTAGTGATTCCGTGAGTGACGTGACGTGAGTGAGTGAGTGAGTGAGTAGTGCGTCGTGTGCTGTGCGTGCGAGAGACGGAGTGAATGTGTGTGTTTTTGTGACAAATGAGGACATAATTTGTATAATGACAAAGGTATGACACAGGTATTACAAGGATAAGGTGACTTTTCAGGACATTACCATGTCCCCACTTTTCAAAACGCTTAAAAATCACACAGAATGGAGTGTATTGAAAAACTGAAATAGCACAAAGTCTCCTGTGAGGGGTAAGTTTAGGGTAGGGTGGTGTAGGGGCAATAGCATATACGGTCTGCACAGTATGAAAAACCTTACACATATGGGAGTGTGTGTGTGGTGTGTGGTGTGTGTGTGTGTGTGTGTGTGTGTGGTGTGGTGTGTGTGCGTGACGGTGAAGTGAGGTGTGGGAGGATGTGAGTGTGTGTGGGTGTGGTGTGTGTGTGGTGTGTGGGAGACAGGACCAACTATTTACTTTAACACTGTAAATCTGCTTGACACATCAGTCTGTATGGTATAAAGCACTAGAAAAATGTTTTTTTAAAAATGTGACTTGATATTGATGTTTGCCGGAATGAATTTATCCACAAAGCAAAATAACCAAATAACACACTACTGTTGAACCCAAACGTCTAAACCTATAAGCCTAAACCATAAATCTACACAATAACTCTGTATCTTATTCCTCACGAGAAAAAACACATTTGTATCCTAAATTTATTTGCAAATATTATTTTTTTTCACTTAACTTTTCTACATATCACAAATATATAGCAACCCATAAACCTGAACCTTACCTTTGTGAAAAAAAGCACACTTTAAAAAAAAGCTACTTTTAAAAGAGTAAAAATAATACTTTCAAATATTATAATGTAATGTTTTCAGACACTTAAGTGAATGTTAATTGCATTTAAATGATAATGTATTATAGTTTACTTAAATTTATTTTAAATGCAATTAGCTGGAACTAAGTGCTTCACGAACACACACACACACTCACACACACACACTCTACACCCACACACACACACACACACAATATGCAATATGTGCACTTTAGTGTCTAATGCATCTCTGGCCGCGGTAGACTAGACTCATGCTGCGATGTGCTCCAAAAATAATAAAGTGACCCTAATGTTTGCAAACACGCATACACACACACACACAAACACACACACACACACACACACACAAATACAGAGACATAGGTGTTAAATAAAAAATGAAAACAAACCGTTTCCCTTAAAATTATAGTAATTCCCAAAAACACCACACCAACAATTTGCACAACATTACAGCATTTTGTGACACATATTTGTTCCCAGATATCATTCCCACACGCCAAAACAATTTGAGAGCATTTATTTGTGTTCTGCATTGGACAGAGCAGAGATTCACCAGCTCGCTTATTGCCAGCGCACCATGTTGGGGAGCACGCGTGTGCGTGTGTGTGGGTGTGTGTGTGTGTGGTTTACTGTTGTGTGTGTGTTTTTTCGCGCTATGGGCGCTTGGCAAAATGAACCTTGTGGGCTTTAGGGGTCCTTTAATTCATTCTCGGTGTGGCTCAGGTCCAGTCCTGAGGGTCTGGATGATAAACATGTGCGTTTATTGCTGTTGTCTGTGAGAGACACACACAGATGGACAAATATACAACAATAACACTCACCGCCCTTCACTTTACTGCGCACAGATTACAAACACTTAAATAATCTAGAGCTGGGCGAAATAAAGCAAACATTGCTTCTTTGTATCTTTAGGCTAAATGCCGATACACGATATGAATATCTCGATATTTAAAGAAAAATGGGCGGAAGTTCAGTTGTGCAATGTAGCCCACGCCTTCAGTATATCAAGCCATTTGATATGTTTTAGAAGGACAAGTAAATGAAGGAAGGGATAAAGGTCAGCAGGGATGAAAAGTAAAAAAAAAAAAAAGTAACTTAAACATTCCCCAAAATTTAATCATATTACTAATAACATTATTTCAGTATTTCATAACCGTCGGGCATTTTCCATTTAATTCTCATTATTTTTAATGGAAAGTCCCATTAACAAAAATGACCAAAAATCATCATCAAAACCTCAATAGCAAAAATTTAGAGATTATTAGAGTACATTTTAAAAGACAACAAGAGTGTTATTTTGGTATAGTTTTCATTAATATTTTGAATCAGTTTTTATTTGAGGGTTTCCGTTGTCATTTAAATTTTGTTAAAGTTTAGTAATTGTGTGTGTTTTTTGTAATTTTAATAGTTTTTATATATATATATATATTAAGGGGGAAAAAAAGTATTTAGTCATCCCCAGATTGGGCAAGGTCTCCCACTTAAAAAGAGGAGAGAGGCCTGTAAGTTTCATAAAAGGTATACCTCAACTATGAGAGACAAATGAGAAAAAAAAATCCAGAACTCAATTATAGATTTTTAAAGATTATTTGCAAATTATGGTGGAAAAGTATTTGGTCAATAACAAAATTTAATCTCAATACTTTGTTATATACCCTTTGTGGGCAATGACAGAGGTCAAACGTTTTCACAAGGTTTTCACACACTGTTGCAGGTATTTTGGCCCATTCCTCCATGCAAGATCTCCTCTAGAGCAGTAATGTTTTGGGGCTGTTGCTGGGCAACATGGATTTTCAACTCCATCCAAAGATTTTCTTTGGGGTTGAGATCTGGAGACTGGCTAGCCACTCCAGGACCTTGAAATGCTTCGTACGAAGCCACTCCTTCGTTGCCCGGGCGGTGTGTTGGGATCATTGTCATGCTGAAAGACCCAGCAACGTTTCATCTTCAATGCCCTTGCTGATGGAAGGAGGTTTTCACTCAAAATCTCACGATACATGGCCCCATTCATTCTTTCGTTTACACGGATCAGTCGTCCTGGTCCCTTTGCAGAAAAAGAGCCCCAAAGCATGATGTTTCCACCCCCATGGTTCACAGTAGGTATGGTGTTCTTTGGATGCAAATCAGCATTCTTTCTCCTCCAAACACGACAAGGTGAGTTTTTACCAAAAAGTTCTATTTTTGGTTTCATCTGACCATATGACATTCTCCCAATCCTCTTATGGATCATCCAAATGCTCTCTAGCAAATTCAGACGGGCCTGGACATGTACTGGCTTAAGCAGGGGGGACACGTCTGGCACTGCAGGATTTGAGTCCTGGCGGCGCAGTGTGTTACTGATGGTAGCCTTTGTTACTTTGGTCCCAGCTCTCTGCAGGTCATTCACTAGGTCCCCCCGTGTGGTTCTGGGATTTTTGCTCACAGTTCTTGTGATCATTTGACCCCACGGGGTGAGATCTTGCGTGGAGCCCCAGATCGAGGGAGATTGTCAGTGGTCTTGTATGTCTTCCATTTACTAATAATTGCTCCCACAGTTGATTTATTCACACCAAGCTACTTACCTATTGCAGATTCAGTCTTCCAAGCCTGGTGCAGGTCTACAATTTTGTATCTGGTGTCCTTTGACAGCTCTTTGGTATTGGCCATGGTGGAGTTTGGAGTGTGAATGTTTGAGGTTGTGGACAGATGTCTTTTACACTGATAACAAGTTCAAACAGATGCCAATAATACAGGTAACGAGTGGAGGACAGATGAGCCTCTTAAAGAAGTTACAGGTCTGTGAGAGCCAGAATCTTGCTTGTTTGTAGGTGACCAAATACGTATTTTACAGAGGAATTTACCAATTAATTCTTTAAAATCCTACAATGTGATTTTCTGTATTTGTTTTTCTCATTTTGTCTCTCATAGTTGAGCTATACCTATGATAAAATTACAGGCCTCTCTCATCTTTTGAAGTGGGAGAACTTGCACAATTGGTGGCTGATAAATACTTTTTGCCCAATGAGACATATATATATATATATAGTTGTTTAATTAAATATTATTTCCGCTTTAATTAATTATTACTCTTAATTAACCGAGAAATGTGCAGTTTTGTATATTTATTTTTGTGAATGTTTATTTTTAATTTCAAGTACAACTTTTATTTATGTAGGTATGTTATTTATTTATTTATTTATTATTTATTTATTTATGTATTTATTTGACTTATGATGTTATTGATTATTATTGTTTTGGTTTCAGTTAACTGTAATGACCTGGGAAATTTAGCTACTCAGTCGTTCTGCTTTTATAATTGCAGTTTAATTCAATGTGCTTGCCACTTTTGTAATTGGAAATGTACTAGCAATTTCTGAGTGACAATCAGTGTATATTTGCGACGCCGTAATTATTATTATTTTTTTTTTTCAGCACAAATTAGGAAAGTTCAAGTTCAACTCGGGCGTGTTGTAATATATTACAACTTAAATAAAATATCCATGTTTTGCATTATAGTGCTGAGAACTTGGGGATGAAGTGCGCTTGACTGCTGAGCAAAAAACACTTATAGTTCTAAACCAGGCTTTATGAATGCAAATTATAATTTCCTATATCCGTCTCATGTGAAATATAGCAAGGCGCATATTCACAAGTATTTCATAAGTATTGCTCATAAGGTTTCATAAGTATTGCTCTTGATCTTCAGCAATTATACATTTCCCTTCACCTGTTTTAGCAGCGCACCTCTAAACTTCAATTAAATGTCTTGTAGTATGAAATGACTGCATTCATAATTGCACAGAGAGAGGGTTTGCAATTCAAACACACACTCTCATTAAACAAACATGGCGCTCCGAGCGTGAAGAGCGAGTGGAGGGAGATCTGATTTGAAGAGCGGAGAGTGAAAGGAATGGTAATGCATGAGAAAGAAATGTTTTACATTTAAATAAGATGCTCAATCAAACGCAGGTGTGGCTGCTTCATCTGATCAAACTGTCTGCCGTCTTCACTAAAGCTCTGCGTTTAGACAAACACTCGAGCTGCATCTCGGAGGCCTCGTACACACCGCACACAATTCTAATTTGAACTCGATTGTTTCGAGTTTAAAGCCCCTCTAAAATCATCCTTAACTTAAATCTGTCCTTGTGCTGTTCTGGCAGAGATCTGCTACTTTATCACATGCCAAATGTAATTGTGTTTTTGTTTTTAAAAAGCATGTTTATCTCAAATGTTTAGTGTGATGGTAACAACAGCCAAAATGCACATAAAAAATGCACATAAATACCAAATTAACTTAAAATAAAAAGTAAAACTTCCCTGATTTTAGCACGTTTTATACATATTATAGAAAACTTGGAAAAGGGCAAATAAAGTTAAACAATACATTATAAGCACAATACATTTTAAAAGCTATCATAATCCATTTTAAAGCTATTATAATCCTAATAGCTATTTTTTTTATTAGAAATGGTAAACAAATAAAATAAATACATTTATAGTAAAAAAAAAGAAAGAAGTAAAAATCAGCCTAGAAAACAAAAGTAAGTAAAATCAGCCTAGAAAAAAAATAAAAGTTATTAAAAATTATCATATAGAAACAAAAGTAAGTACTTACAAGTGAGTAAGTAAAAAATCAGCCTAGGAAACATAAAAGGGTAACACTTTACTTAAAGACTTTATATACAATGCAATATAAAAGTAATGATAATGTAGTGTCAGAACACCTTCTATAAATTGTACCCAAGTTTAAATGCCTTATATTTTTTTGAAATTTGTTTCATTTTTTAATGCATTATATTTTCTAAAGAGGTGTAACAATGATATTATGTATTGTTATATATTATAACTCTAGTTATATTTTTCTTAAGATCATACAATTGCATTTAATCATTATAATGTGCTACAGGATAACCCCCACCACACCACACACAAGACCCAGACACAGACACAAAACACGGTACACATACCAGACACACAGAACACCAGAAAGACACACAGACACAGACACGACACAGACACAGACCAGACACAGCACCACACACACACACACAGCACACAGACACAGACCAGACTATACAGACGACATACAGACACCCACACAGCACAGCACAGACAGACACAGTATGCAGACAGTACCTACATACACAGACACCGCACACAGAAACAGACCCACAGACGATGCAGACACAGACACAGACACAGACACAGCACATGACACAGACACCACACATAGACTATCAATGCAGACGGCCTGGAAAACAGGCACAGAATTGAACCTATTAAGCACTTGAAATCACCAGTCACAGTGGCATAAATTACCATATTTGCTTTTCCTCACAACCAAGTCCAATTAAGGAGAGGCGGCACAACACGAGGAGCAACTTCCCCAGGGCTTGTCGAATATCTGTGAAATTTCTCCACCGAGCATCTCGCAGCAATCCTCTCCTCACACCACCACACACACACACACACACACGAACGCCGCCATCGAGCTGATAATGACCTGTCATTCACGATTTCTGATTTGTGTCACTCGCACGCAGTCTTTAAAAAGCACAGCTTTTTATGAATACACTTCTCATACTATTTCTGCAGCATACAGTGTGTATTTTCAAAGTATGCATGCATTCACAATTATATATAGTGCATTTTCTGAATAATCTACTACATGTGTGTAAACATGCAGTTTATAACAGTCTATTTATTTATTTCTATAGTGCTTCATTCAATAGAGTTTCATAGCAAATTCACATTAATAAATAAGAAAATTACAGTATTAATATTGCAAAGTTATTTAATTATGAAACAGATTCAGCTTTAAAGCAGCTCTAGAAAGACAACTCAGTTCAGTTCAGTGTTGATTTAAAGGGATACTCCACCCCAAAATGAAAATGTTGTCATTAATCACTTACCCCCATGTCGTTCCAAACCCGTAAAAGCTTTGTTCGTCTTCGGAACACAATTTAAGATATTTTGGAGAATATGAGCTGAACGCAAACATCGTATGCTCTTCTGTGTCAGCCGCGCCACAATGATACGTTTTCTACGTGTATTTACGCTTCGCTTTGAATGAAAACAGCGCATCCGTGCAGCACGGCTGACACAGAATAGCATACACTGCTTGCGTTCAGCGGATATTCTCCAAAATGACGCTACAGTGATGCAGAGAGACACAGAGGAGACAAATTGTTGAATAAAGACATTCATTTTGTTTTCTTCGCGTACAAAAAGTATTCTCGTCGCTTCATAAAAATTCAGATTGAACCACTGATGGCAGATGGACTATTCTGACGATGTTTTTCATACTTTTCTGGGCCTTGACAGTGTTTTTTTACTTGGCAGTCAATGGGACAGTCACAGGCCTCCCAGATTTCATTCAAAATATCTTAAATTGTGTTCCAAAGACGAACAAAGTTTTTACAGGTTTGGAACGACATGAGGGTAGGGATTTATGACACAAGTTCATATTTGGGGGTGGAGTATCCTTTATTAGTTAGTTACAATACTGCTCCCATATGCAATTGGAATTGACCGTACCATTTTCCTTGTGACAATTTAACCTAAGGTCATATAGCCGCAATTTTTCTTAATTAAATGATATTTAATGTCATTAAATATAATTCTAATATACACATAATATTATAAATCCAACATAACATTTCTCATTTACAAGCTTTTAATAGCATACAAACATTGTGTGCAACTATTTGGGAGTGTATTCTATTTGGATATTAATTAATAATTTTTTATTTTACTTGCCACTGTTTCAAATTAATTTGTCTAGAAATATCCTTTACTTTTAGCAGTTTTAATACTTTAATGAGTATCTACAGTATTATATCTAGAGAATATATATATAATATATATATATTATATATATATATAAATTGCTATATTCAATTAAAAATATATTCTATTATAACGATAGCCATTTATAATACATTTTTCTAGATCGATAACTGATAGATCCATTTGTATTTATTTATTTATTTATACATGTGCATTTATAAACACTCATTAAATGATTCGAATGCCAAAAGCAAACATTTTTAGACAAAATCAATTTGAAAATCCATTAATAAATAAATAAATAATGTGTTATAACCACATGCATACTACAGTATGAAACATTTATTGTTACCTGTTTTTAGCATATGTTGTGCCGTATTCATTAAGTAATACGCTAGTATTTCACTGGGCTCATATGCATCGGCTCTTCAGCACTGGTTTAAGAGCATCATGTGTCGGAGGTCAGGATCAGCTCCTGTGACTCGCTGAAGTTCAGCAGGTTTAGCAGCAGGGACGAGTGCAGAGTCTGCCAGACGACGGCAATGAATTACAGCGCCACTGAAACCACCAGGGACCCATTTAGCAGACGTACAGTACCTGACAGGATCGCTTAAAATTTAGAGTGCGAGCGAGATGGCCGAGGAATAAACCCCCATCAAATTCAATTACGCTGAAGCAATTTTCCCACTGCCTCTAAAACTGATATTTTCGAGCGGAGTGCAATGAGACTAAACCCCGAGGTTTGTGCTGCGCAGATATTATTACTGCGACGGCGAGGTAAAACTGCTTACGTGCAACATCTCTGGAGGATTACAAACAATTACGATCCAAAACACAGAGACCTGCTCTGTGTCTGATCACAGTTACTTAGATGTCATTTATCAGTTATGGCAAGATGTGCGGTAAGATTAATTAAGAACTGCATTTTAACAATATTTGCAAATGAAAAAAAACAACAACAACAAATTTACAATCACTTTTTCAATCATCACCTATTTCTTTGCGAAGTCCCACCCATTTCAGAACTCGGCCAATAATCATATAGAGAAGGCAGGCTTTCAGACGGGACAAAAACACAGTGATTATAAAAAAAAACAGAAGGCTTTGTTGGGTCACAAAGAGAAATCAGTAACTTTGTTAGCAAAAAAAAAAAGCAAATTCTCCAGAGTGACATACAATATACAATTATAATTCCAGCAAAATTTGACATTACTCTCAATGAAATTACCTTAAATTACATTATTAATAATTAAATGACCCTGATCCTTGTTTGCATCCATCACGTTTCTGAATGCACGAGAAAATAATGATACGATATATATCTATATACGTATAATATTTATGAAGAGTTTGATTCCAAACGCGATAAACCCCATTGTAAAAAAAATTGAGTTTCCGCCAATCCGTATTGTATCTGGTCGGTATTGAAATGTCCATTTTTAATTTTATGCAAAATGTGATATCTGCCGAGTTATACTGTCATGTTTTCACCCTTTCTTTCCGAACCGCGACAAACGCCAGTCTCCCTTTTGTGCAGAATGCGATATATCCGCTCAACCAATCACAGCGCAACATTCCACGCACTCTACTAGAAAAAAAAAACAAAAAAAGTTTAATGGCGGTGCTGTGAATACACACGGCATCCTAGTTTTCCTCATCTACTTTGTACTTTGGGCTGCACGATAAATCACATGTGATTGCCGTGCGCATCTCGTCAGTAAAGCCGGTTCTGTGATTAATAGTAAATCTCCATCACGTGCTTTCAGATGAAGCGGCAGAGCCGTAGATCACTGCAATATCGCGTTCATAATCGCAGATGAGTCGCATTTGATTATGAACGCGTATTATTATTGCGTAGCTTGTCAGTGTAAGTGTTTTTATTTATGCCATTAATGTTTTTGTTAATACAGCGTAGGCTATAGCACTAGTCAACTAAATTAATGTAACATGGCAAAGATGAATGCACTTTTGGAAGTTGAATGTAAGGGAAATGTCATTTTGGAATTAATGTGATATTGTTGTTCATGTATGTTCATCTTTTATTGTTGTAATTAATGTATAGCATTAACAAGATGCCTGTATATAAGATTAGTATTGACCAAGTTCAGAGGCTGTCGTATATGGATCAACTTACTATGTTGTGTATTTTCAACCGTTTCGATATGAAAAATAACTTTTATATTGATTCAGTGGATTTATTGCATTTTGAAGAAAAAAAAGTGTCATGGATTTATTGCATATTGGGAAAAAAATTATAACTTTTTATAATAAATCTTTGAAAATCAAAATCTGGATTTGAGTTTTTAATGTCATTATAATCTAAAGATGCTATGTGAAAGTTTGAAACAGAAAATAGTGGTGAATGAAAATCTTGCCACTTACTTGGTAAAGAAAACACATTTTTACTCAAATTAATCAAAATGGATTTATAGTGTTTTGGAACCAAACTCTCCATATATATATACTGTATATATAAAACATCATAAATGCAGTCAACATTAACACTGTTTGTAAGTGCGACCCAGTGTGTGTGTGTGTGTGTGTGCTGTTCTCGGCTGTAATACATTAGTATTAGCTACACACGTGTTCCCTCCAGCGCTCTCGCTTTAATGGCCCGCTGATCTTCCGCCCGCTTTCCGACGGAGTGAGATTTTACAGCGCCGCGGAGAGGGGCTGTTTGCTCTGACTGATATTTACAATTTCAATAACCACTAAATACATGTTTCACATCCAAATGTCAACTTAAATTGATTCTTGTAGCCTCCATTTGCAGCGAGACTTACGGGAGCACCTGTGCTCTCATTGGCCCGGGGTTGCCATGGAAACCCATTATGACATCACTCGTTCAGAACCCAGCGGGAGAGGCTTGTCAACAGATCGTATGATGCCACCGCCGAGCGATTAGAGTTGTGTGTAAACGCGGCCCTCTGGATCATAACAGAAACAATTAAATATTCCTTAAATCCATTCATATAGAGGCGGCGGCTCAGGAGGGCCTACTTGAAAAATGATTTATGGAGATCAGCAGGAATCGCTCGCTTCTTGCCAATAAACGACGTCGGCAGAGAAACACAATTCAAGAGCCTGAGCGAATGTTTAGATTTTCATGTGCGGTATGAATTTTATGGCTGAATGTGCTAAATAGGTCATAAAAGGTTCAGTGTTGCCTTGCTAAACAGATGCATCTATTTGATACATAGATCTGCTTACCTGTTGAACACACACACACACACAACACACACACCACACACACACACACACACACGAGTGGCGGTTTTGACCTATTATACTGTGCAATGGGATAAATGTGCCAGGTTTTTAATTAGTGAGCCGGACTGCTTTATGTTATTTGCATATGCAACGAAGAAATGTGAGATTATAGAGCTGAACGTGTTTCAAACTTGTTATTAAGGTGAGCTGAGCTGTTTACAACAACAAAACAACACTGCAATGAGCCGCTGCACTGTAAAATCACCATATTTTAATGAAAACTCTTGCTGACTTCCACTTGTGCCTCAATACTTCATTTAAAATGTCAAGATGAAACACAATGTTAAAGTTGCTTTAATTTTTTTTGAAACACTAAGACATATGTGCACTGTTTACTGTATTTTTAATCAAATAAAAGGCTCGTGGCCCTTTTTGGTGAAACAGAAGTGACTCTTAAAAAAAAAAAACAATTCTTCGACCCCAAACTTTTTATACAGTAGTGTATTCATCATTTTCAATTTTAATTAAATCACAATTAATAATGCACCTAGCATGATTAATTGTGATTAATCACAGCTAACCGTGAGGTTAATTAGGTGCATTTTTGATCCATGCACAGCCCTAGACACAATATATGGCTATGTTTAAAAGGCTGTCGATGTAGAAAGATGCATTTTGGGTATCTAACAGTATCTACCAACAGAGACTAACCTGGTCATGCTAACCAGTCAAACTCTTGTTATGAGAAACCCTACTTTGCAGATTTTCGTGACCACTGGTTCATCTAAAGGCATGAGATTTGAGTGAAATATGTGTTTCAGACGCATGTTGCTAGTCAAACAGAAAGACGCACTTCACCTGAACTAAACAAACATTCAGAGTCAGATATGAAGCATCGGCGATCCTCATACTCGCTCTCTTGTATTCTGTGATGTTGGAGACAGCATCAGAGCTGAATAGGGTGCAGGGAGCTGCTCAGTTTGCCGAACCGAATGCGAAATTGCCCTTAAAAATGCAGAGAGTCTCGGAGCTGCTCACTATTGCGCAGGAATGCAGTGCGGTGGATGGAAAGAGCGAGAGACAGACAGACAGACGGAGAAAAAAGCCCTCTTTGGAGTTGGACATTAAGGTTGCCATGGTTACTCAGAATGGAAATGTAATGCTGTAAGACCCGTGTGTGTCTGTGCGCCTCTGTGTGAACGGGGTCTTGTTCTGTTGTGCTGCGGTGCGTGGTCATACGAGAGAGCTTGGTATTGAAGGATAAACTTTCTCTTGTGTGCGTTTTATGCTTGGTCCATCGTGTCGACACAGGGCTCTCCTCAAAAGCTGAGGCTCTAGAGTTCTAAACTAGGCCTTTCAGTATCCACGCACCACACACCCGCACCGTCACAGGCACACACTCTTTACACAAACACACCACAACACACTCACACACACACACACACAAAGCAGCTTTATCATGTTGTTCTGTTAATTGTTCTTTGAGTCTGTTCGAAGTATTCGAATTATTAAAATCAGTAATATTTTGAAATATTTTTACTATTTAAAGTAACTGTTTTCTATTTGAGTATATTGTTAAATGTAATTTATTCCTGTGACAAAGCTGAATTTTAATTTCATTACTCCAGTCTTCAGTGTCACAATATCTTCAGAAATCATCTAATATGCTGATTTGCTGCTCAATAAATATTTATTATTATCAGTGTTGAAAACAGTCGTGCTGCACGATAGTTTTGTGGAAACGTGACACATTTTATTTTTCAGGATTCACAAATAAATAGAAAGTTCAAAAGAACAAAATTTATTTGAAATAGAAATCCTTTGTAACATATAAAATGTGTTTACTGTCCCCCTTTTTATCTAGTCTCGACGACCCGGCCTTCAGACTGACGGCAGAAGGTCGGGGGGGGGGGGGGGGGGGGGGGGGGGGGGGGGGGGTGGGGGGGGGGGGGGGGGGGGGGGGGGAGGGGGGGGGGGGGGGGGGGGGGGGGGGGGGGGGGGGGGTGGGAATCTAGGTCACTTTGATGGCTAACGGCCTCCCCAGATGCACATGACTGACCGGGTAAAGCAACCAATCACGTTTCGTTTTGTGCCGTGTCATGTTTAGGGGCGTGGAAATGTCCCCACAATAACAGACCGTGTGTAAATCTCTTGGACGTATTTTCAAGAGTGTGTGAACTTTACATATTTCACATACTTTGTAAATCCAGCGTTTAGTTGATCCTGATGAGCGCTCATTATCACAGTTGTAAACACGACGGCTTTCTTCTAACATGAGGGGGTTTGGCGTCATGGCATCTTTGTTTCCATGCAGAACGTTATAGAACGCGACACGCACATCTCCCGGAAATCCTGTATAATTCAACCAATCTGATGACGACTTAGAAACTCCCAAAGTGTTTCCAGTTTTGTGTGCCGTATGCATCATACGTTCAGCCAACGGTCCTTGGGCTCTTTTTTGATCTTTTAATGCATTCCTTTCTGAATAAAAGTATTAATTTCTTACAAAACTTTTAAAAGGTAGTGCATATTGACACAGGACATTAATGTAGAATCCTCATAAAAGTAAGCATATTTTAAATAATGCCATCGAGTTATATTAATGCCATAATATATAAATACCAAGACCACTATTAAATAGATTTTTATTTTTTGAGGAATTATAGCCATTCAAAAATATTTGAAAGTCGCAATTTGTAATATTTAGGCACAGCAGGCCTGAAAATGGTCAGAATTGTAATGTGCTATCTAAACATAAATGTTGACATGCATCCTAAAAACAGCACAGAAAATGCACAAAAAGTCTGGTTATGAACACTGTACGTTTCATACACACAGAGTCCGATTCTCTCCAGCCCTCGGGGACAAACAGAGATTTACTGCTTGAGTTCACAACAGCAGGAAAACGACACTGACATGATCATCGGGACGGACTCTTGAAATCCGCTCTCACAGAAGCTGCATTCACTCCCCTGGGAATGCAGGAGCATTACACCCGGTTATATAACAACGTCCCTCCCTTCACCGCGGACAGAAAAAAAAAAAAAAAAGCCCAGGCGCTTCTGATTTTCAGGCCTGAACAAGCTCCCGAGAGGGGCGTGGTCAGACCCGTCACACACACACACACACGTTACGAAGGAGACAAAGCCCTCCGCGGTCCAGACCTCCTGCAGCTCGCTGTCCAGCTCTATTTGTGAGTGTGTCGGGGACGTTTGACTAGCTTTTAACTTCCACATTCCCTCCAGACAAACGCAAGCGCACACACACCTCAAGACGCTGCGTGGTCTCATCCGATAAAGACCTTGAGCTTGAGCGCTCGTATATTTATAACCCTGTCTACCGTCTGTGTTGGACACACAATAGACTTTGAAAACAGAACTGGCCCTCTGTGTATTGAAGATTGAATCTGGTCCAAAACCTAGTGAGCTGCCAGAATAGACTGAGTTTAAAGGAACACTATTGATGCAAAGGCTGTTCCAAATATGGATGGAATCCGAAATCCAGTCATTAAAAACTGAATTTACTGAATACAATGGAATGTTATGGAGTTCTGAATGAATAAAAGTAAAAACAAAAGTAGAGCCGTACAATTAATCAAATCACAATATGCACTAACGTCTGTGAATATTAAAGTAAAAAGACTTGAAATATGAAGTCTGCATGTTGTGAGTTTCTTGAGAAAACTATTGTCAGATGCACACAGAAACTCAAAAGGTCTTCGCTATAACTCGCCAAAATAAAAGTTCTGCTTAACTTGAAGAAATTATGACAGAAATATGAATATTTTACAGTGGAATGTACTTCTAAAAATTAATATAATAATAATAATAATAATAATAGCTGTTTATTCAAACTGTTTTTAAAGGAACGTCACAAAATATGACACATTTTCAACCATGTTTTAATTAAAATTGTGTAGGACTTTGTTTTCCCGAAATGAAATGAATTGTTCACATTCCATTTGATTATATTTGCAAAGATAAAGTTTTGTTCAAGTTTTTTTTTACTTTAACCATATTTCACAGAAAATGTTCAAACATTATGAAATTACCTATAAATATGTACTTAAGTCCTACTAATTTTACGGCTAATTGCATTTAATATAAATGTAAACTATAATGCATTTTCACTAAATTACAGTTAAAATGCAATTATTGTCAGAAAACTCTGCATTCAGTTAACATTCAAGTATATTCTTAATTTCCATAATAAATACTCTTCTAATAGGTATGACAAAGGCTACTTCTTTTTTTTATGAGGGAGAGCAAGGCAGGAATTTCAAAGTAAAGGACAGATGGCTTCAGACAATGAGCGATTTCTTCTGTATAAGCCAAATAATGCAGTTATAAACATGTTTGCCAATCTTTCTTTGAGTGAAAACGATTCTCTGGCCTCCATATGTATTTGCTAACTTGCTCTAAAAGGCGGTCACAGTGCTTCTGACGCCTTTTATTCGGAGAGCTCTTTGATTGAATTAGACTCATGAATACGAATGGCAGCGTCAGAGCATCCAGCAGCGAGCTATTGACAGCCGTGGAGCACGAGGGACCCGTTCAAAGAGCGCAGCACACTTCCAAACACGCATCTCGCTCAAAGACATCAGAGACGGGACAAAAGATCTGAGCACCAGCCTGAGGAAGAGAACGGCCATCATCATCAGAACTGCAGCCAACTTAACGGCCGAAGCAAAAACGGCTTTCCGACAAAACCACACAGAATAAGACCAGTGTGATCCTTCAAAATGCTTGAAAAGAGCTATTTGGAGCGTGAAAAGCATTTATTCTTGGTATGTGAGGACTAAATCGCCCGGTTAAGAGTGAAATATCAAAACGGCGCAAGGCTGATTGCTCATCAGAACAAGCATTAAAGGTTATGCAGACGAATGAAAATGGCAAATAAGAAAGTCATAATTGTCTCATGAGCTCTAATATCACATTATCATTATGTTGCACTGACAAAGCCAGCATGCAGAACTTAGCTTCAGAGTGTATCAACCACCTACAACACTACAGATCGACCAGCTGATCAGTTTTGCAAATTAATCGGCACCGATAACCGATTATTGAATCGGTTTTCAGCAAAAATCCATACCGATAGTTTTTGGCTGTAGATGTATTATTCACTGTTAAGTTGTTAATGTCAACATTTACTAATACATGTTTAAATTTTGAACTTGTATCTGCCAAAACACTCTAGGGATGCCATAGCATCATAGCAACCGCCTAGCAACCAGTTAGAATATAATTTTTTTTAGCAGCCTTGTTACAGAAGTGTATTTCACTTTCATTTTTGCCACAGTTGATTTTTTAAAGAGCCATGAGCCAAACCAACCAGGAAAAAACAAAAAACAGAAAGAAAGAAAACTGGACAAAAAGGCAAAGGTATTTAATGAAGCATTGCGAATGACATAAAATAAAAACGATGGATATATATTAAACTATCGATTTAAAGATATAGAAAAATATTTTAAGTTGCAAATTGCAAATATTATACATACATGGGCCAAAGATTAAAAGGGGGTTTCAAGAATCATATGACATATGACAAAAAATGTATGGCTATCATACATTTTTACCATGATTTACAGAAAAAAAGGTGTCATTCATTGTAACAATAGTTCATATAACAAAACATCTTGTCAGGCATAGTTAGAATCAGAATCATTAGATTATGTTAAAAGACTGTTAATATACTCAACATCGTATGATACGTTCGTTATTATTAATTTCTTAAGTTTTTATAACTCACAGGTCAGAAATAAATGTTCATTCTTAATTAAATATATGTGTTCATAAATAATGGAAAAAAAGGTCGTTCTTATTTTATCATTTATTTTGCACACAGGTTTAGTTGAAGGCATGTCAAGTAACACTTCACTCCATTTAACATGCTTGCTATGATATACAATCACTTTTTTAAATTTAATTTGATCAGACCTACTGCAATGTCCTCGTCTTTGACCCTAACCAAATATGTAAAGCAGTTTCAAGAATTCTTAGGCATTTTTTTTTTATTTCTTTATTAGAAAAAAAAAATGTAAACCAGAATTCCATTGTTAAACATGAGTTGAAAAAATAAGTTGAAATAATATGGGCTGACTCTGCACAAAGCAATACCGTCAATTAACAACCTCACGCTGGATCCAAGTTTATAAGTTGTCATTAAAAATCAATTCTTCTCTGGAGAAAATGAATGGGATTTTTACTTCCAGAGCCAGACTGTTGCACTCAATACTCGTGCAAACACAGAACAACGCCCTAGCAACCACCCAGAACAACTTAGCAACCACTAAGAACATCTCAGCACCTTGTCCACATCTCTACAGATGTTAAATCTTTTCAGACTACTCAAGAATTCAAGCTAGTCAAACTATGATAGACTTCAACCTGTTCAAGCGGCTTTCTCAAACCAACATTCAAAGCTTGTCTTGATGGATTACATTTCGTCTGCTATGACTAAACGGTCAGTTGACCGTAATGAAATCATTAGAAACAGGTCTGAGTTTATTAGCAGTGATGTTCCCGACAGACCTCACAGTAAGACATGAACATGTGTTATTTCCATGACTCGAGTGTGTCTGCTATAGCGATCAGTCTAAACCACACAAAGTCTCTTGCGGTCTCTCCTGTGAAAAACACAACACTGAAAAACACAATCCTGAAGACCGAGAGAACGCTAACACTTTACAATACGACCCCGTTAGTTAATGTTAGTTAATGCATTAGCTTAAATTAACTAACAATCAGCAATACATTCGTTACTGAATAACTTTTGTACCTTTAACAATGATTAATGTATATTTAATTTATACAGTGAAGACTATTCAGTCTATTTATACAGTAAAGACTGTTTATATCATTTCTAACTTTCTTCTATTCTATTAATTTACGCTAGTGCTTTTCATTTGTTTATTGGACTTATTTTACTGCTGAATGTTCACTTGTCTTCAGTAATGTTTGAACTTTATATTAGTTAGCCAGTAGCTCTTGTTGTGTTATCGAAATTGGAAACAAGAATTGCAAAATGTCATGTGTATAGAAAATGTTGGTGGCTTATTTATTACAATACAATGTTACAACCAACTATAACTATTGTTTGTTTTTTTGACAGGGCGAGTAAAAATAATTTTCCACCTCCCCAAATATCACCCCACTAACCTTAGAATGAGTCATTCTTTCCAAATAAAACTACATATTTAAGTCATCTGGTAAATAATAATAATAATAATAAAAATCATGTATATTTTCATATTGCAATATGTATATATAACCTATTGCAATTTATCGGTTTTTTCTAATTTCTAATATTCTAATATTTTCTAATATTGTGCCTCGCAAACTGAGATTAAATATGCTTTTAGTATTTTTTCATTATTAGCTAATCTTAACTAATGTCAACAAATGAAACCTTATTGTAAAATGGGTAACACTTTATAATTAGTGTGTTAACTTAGATTAACTAACACTGAGCAGTTCATTGGTTAAGTATTCATTATTTTATCATTTTGGTAACACTTTACAATAAGGTTACATTATTGTATGCAGATGCATACAATACATTTGTTACAGTATTTATTAATTAATAAAAGTACAACTGTTCCGGTCCTTTCAATAAATAGTAGCAGATACAACTTTTGATTTTAATGCATTGGTAAATGTTAAAATTAACATGAACTAATATTAATAAATGCTTTAGATTAAATTTTTGTTTCTATTGTTCATGTTAACTAGTGGAACCTTGTTGTAAAATGGGTACAACTTTACAATAAATTAGCACTAGTTAGTTAGTGCATCAACTTAAATCAACTAACGTTGAGCAATTCATCAGTTACGTATTTACTCGTTTTTGTTCATGATAATGTTAAGTAATACATTTTAAGTAATAAATTAAATAATAATGCTAATATATTTTTATTGCTAGTTCATGTTAAATAGTTAATGCAAAAAAATTAAATAACTAACGTTGAGCAATTCGTTGGTTCAAGTTCATGTTAGCACATACAACTTTGGAACAACAAATGGAAACTTATAGTATAGTTTGTTCCAAGAGCATATATATTTATATACAATGAAAGAGCAGGAACACACTAACAGCTTACAGTAACTCCACAGGACAAGCCACTCTCACAAGCCAATCAATCCTCATCGACCAATGAAACGCTTCGACGGCAGCCAGCTGTTCCCTGTCGTCTGCAGGAGGTTCAGCGCCGTACCAGTCGTATTCCATCGGCACGAACACCGTTTCAATAAATCACGTCAACTTCACTGGAGTTAAATTCCTCCTGTACCCTGCTGACCCGCAGCCATGATACAATCACCACGTCTCTGGAGAGACCGACGCAGAGAGATGAAGGACGCCGGACAGAGGAGGAAGAGGACGCCCACTTCATTCTACTGACGGGAGACACAAGCCACGGACAGGAACATGTGGAGAGCATCAAACACGTTTCTATATTTCCACTCCCACCAGCCAATTAGGAACATGGATGAAAGGCAGAGAGAAAATCATAAGAGCGAGAGATTGCATTAGTTATGATAACCTGAAACATATGTTTTGGTTGAACAGACTGTTAGATTGTGTGTCTCTCAGTTGCTGTGAACTGCAGACCAGTGATAGACTGACTTCTAAAGATCGCTATTAATGTATTTATTTGCCATAATGATTATTATTACTTGTCCTCAGGGCTGGGCAATAAACAATATCATATCATATTGATAACAAAGCGTCTGTGCTTTAATATATAAGACATGAGCACACGGACTTCATCTCCACAGCTGCTCTGAGAGTCACTTCAGCAGCTTTACACCGTTTCATTTGAGAAAAACCACCTCAGATTCACGCAGAAACTCGAAAAATAAAAGCCTATACATTCTGACATAAATGCATTACTATTGCATACAAAAATGTACTTCTCGAAGTAATAATAATATTGTTATTATTTTTAAGGAATATCATACAATGTTCAAAGTTATGTTTTCATGTTTTAACGTACACAGTCGCATTGTGCAGCATCTTATTTGACAAAAAAATTAAAATGCAAAGTTTTGTTGTATATGAATTGTTATATTTTCATTTGATTACATTTTAAAAGACTATTGATTCATTTCATTAGACACATTTTTGATTATAAATTTTTATTAAATACATATTATACATTTCTGGTAACACTTAAGTTCAGGGACCCATTCTCACTATTAACTAGTTGCTTATTAGCATGCATATTACTAGTATATTGGCTGTTTATTTGTGTTCATAAAGCACATATTAATGCATTATTCTGCATGACCATATTTTAAATCCCTAAATCCCTAAACATAACAACTATCTTACTAACTATTAAAAAGCAGCAAATTAGGAGTTTATTGAGGCAAAAGTTGTAGTAAATAGTTAGTTAATAGTGAATTGACTCCCAAACTAAGTGTGACCACATTTTTATAAATACAAAAATGGACCTGAGCTAACATTAATGAACAGTTGTATTTGTATTAACTACGTTAACAAAGATCAATAAATACCTTAACTGACATTAACTAACAATGAGGAATGCATTTGTTAAAGTTAACATTTGTCAGTTAACTTTAGTTAATGCATTAACTAACAAAGAGCAATGATCAATAATGAGCATTTGTGATGCATTAACTAGTTAACTAAGAAATACTTAAATGGTTGTTCATTGTTAATTAATGCATTAATTAAAGGATTTCATTTTATCTTTAATGATAATGAATAATGATAATGATAATAGATGAATGATACAGTATTCTACTCCACTACAGTCACACACACACACACACACACACACAAACTCAATAAGACTGATCAACAGAATGTTGATGTGTAGCACTGTTTCTACATGTACAGTAATTAGACTTAAATTATTTGAGTAATATAAATTAACACTCGAATACTTGAGCAAATTAGACCTCAATAAACGAATAGATGAAGAGATAGATCGGTTGTAAGGAGGCTTGTAGTTTGAGAGAACGTCAGTCCCTGTTTTTAGCGGCTTATGAAATTATTCTGTAATTGGAAATCCCACTCTATACTCATTTTGTGATGTGTTTTGTTTCTTGCTCTCTCTCTCGCCTGTTGTGGTGTGTGTGTTTTGTGTGTGTGTGTGGGTTGTGTGTGTGTGTGTGTGTGTCTCTCTCTCTCTGTGTGTGTGTGTGTGTGTGTGTGTGTGGTCTCTGTGTGTGTGTGTGTTTCTCTCGTCTCTCTGTGTGTTGTGTGTGTGTGTGTGTCTCTGTGTCTCTCTCTGTGTGTGTGTGTGTGTTTTCTCTCTCTCTCTCTGTGTGTGTGAGTGTGTGTGTGTCTCTCTCTCTCTCTGTGTGTGTGTGTTGTCTGTTTTTTGTCCTCTCTCTCTCTGTTGTGGTGTGTGGTGTGTGTGTGGTTTCTCTCTCTCCTCTCGCCTGTGTGTGTGTGTGTATAGGGGTCGTCTCTCTCTCTGTGTGGTGTGAGTTTCTCTCTCTCTCTTGTGTCTGGTGTGTGTGTGGTGTCTCCGCTCTCTCTGTGTGTGGTTGGTGTGGTGTCCGTCCACCTCTCTCATCTCTCTCTCTCTCACCTCTCTCTCTCACTTTCTCTCTCTCACTCTCTCTCTCTCTCGTCTGTGGTGTGTGTGTGTGGGTGTGTCTCTCGCTCTCTGTGTGTGTGTGTGTGTGTTGTGTGTCGCTCTACTCCCTCTTTCCTTCTCTCTCTGTGTGTGTGTGTGTGTTCTCGCTCTGTGTGTGTGTGTCTCCTCTCTCTCGTCAGCAAAAGAAAAAAAAAAAAACTCGTGCAGAGCGAGTCTCTCTCTTTTCTCTCTGTGGGTGTGGTGTGTGTTGGGTGTTTTTCTCTCTCTCATCTCTGTTTGTGTGTGGTGTGTGTCTCCTCCCCTCTCTGTGTGTGTGTGTGTGTGTTGTGTGTCTCGCTCTCTCTCTCTCACTCTCGCTCTCTCTCACACACACACAAACTCTCTCTCTCTCCTCTCTCTCTCTCTCTCTCTCTGGGTGTGTGTGTGTGCTCTGATTCTGTCCATCTGATTTCAGCATTTCACTCCGTCTCTTGCTGTCCGCCTTTTGTTGCATCACATTTTTAAAGGGAAGGTCTAATGCTATTTCATGCATTCGGACTTACACTGTTTAAGAGTTGGATTCTCATGCTATACACGGCCGATTTGGACGTATGACGGAGTATTTCTGTGCCAAATGCACTACTTCTGTACAGTAATGTTTTATTTCTTTCAAAAATAAAACCGACCCCTAAACTTTTGATCAGTAGTTTGTGCCACAATGGAGCCTAAATAAATGTGAGTTTGCGTCCATAATAGCTCATCATAAGTAGATGTTTGGCTACTGGTTATCTAAGTGACATCAGCAGAAAGGTAATTTCATATGGTCATTTTCAAAGAAACCTTTTTTCCCCGCCCCCCCCCCAATTTTTTTGATCTAAACATGAACTGAACTGTTGACAATCAGACCAGGAACATCTGAAGTCTCCGTACAATTAATTTTCAGTTTAGTTTTGTGGCTTTTAGTATAAAATAAGGTCATAGATAAGCTAGTGTGGAAGCGAAACAATGACAAAATTTGCATTTAGAAGATATATGCATTCAAAATGATCTCCGCACCACTAATTTTATGTCATTATAAATAGCAGTAGAAGAGATCGCAAGCCTTCAATCTACATTTCATAAGCATTTCTACAAATCAAGCCACTGGGACTTTAAGAAGGTAAAAAGTCAATTTTGAGTTCATGCTAACAGAACAGCTCAGTAAGACTGAACGAAAGAATGAGATCGCTGTGTGTGCAAATAATGTGTAAAAGCATGCGAAAGAGATGCTCTCGCTGGCTGACATTAGCAAAGCATACTGTTACACAGAGAGAAGATCAATTTTGATTAGACACCTTTACTACCCTTGAGAGCATTTCATGTACTCTGATATTGTGTTTATACGGAGAGTTCTTGACTGAAAGCACTTTGTGCCGCATATGATGAATGACAGCATGCGTTATTTCCCACTGAATAATATTTTAGGAAATATGTTACATTATAGAAATGAAATGCGCTGTGAATGTCGATTTGAGTTGTCATTAACCTGCGGTAGGTGACAACGTGTGTGGAACTGAATGTTAATTTCAAGATACATCTTCGTGAAAAAAGGTCCGAGCTTTAATGAGTAAGACACGCCCTGCTGTCATATACGAAAGAAGCTTTAATGCATGTCTAGTCCAAAGGGATCAGAAATAGGTCCCCCCTTTAAATGTTTTCAAAAGTCTCTTATGCTTATCAAGTCTGTATTTATTTGATCAAAAATGCAGAAAAAACTGTGAAATATTATTACAATTTAAAATAGCTGTTTTGTATTTTAATATATTTAAAAAATGTAATTTATTTCTGTGATCAGAGCTGTATTTTCAGCATCATTATTCCAGTCTTCAGTGTCACATGATCTTCAGAAATCATTCTAATATGCTGTAATGTGCAAATATTTGGTGCTTTTTTTTTAAGGAACAGAAATATTAAATAATTTATTTGTTTATCTGCGAGTGAAATAAAGCTCAAAATATAGCAATTTTTATCTCTCAGAATCTTTTCAAGTGTCTTGATAGTAAGATTTCACATGCATTTACCAAAAGTCATCAAAATAGCAAATTCCATTCACAGATTTCAGCTGTTTTATTAAAACAGGCCGTGCACTACATTATTGGCCTCTGGCAGTCATGTTAAATTCAAATTTCAACATGTTTCTAATGATTATTGACAAGGACACACTATGTGCATGTCAAATCTACTACAGATCTGGCACATAAAGACTAGTCTGAGAAAGAAGATTTGACAAAAACACACATACATATCCAGTATGGTGGAAAATTTTCCCAGGCAAACGGATGAGGGCAGGAATCTGGCATTTCTTGAACCTCTAATAATCCTGACAAAACAACAGGGTTTCTAGCACTCCGTGCCTAGACCTCTAAAGAGGAAGAAAAACCACCGAAAAAAAGCTTTTACAGGCACTCGGGATAAAATAAAGATATGGGCTGAGTGTGTGTGAGTGTTCGGAATAGTGCTTAAACTCCAGAGGTAGTCACACAGCATTCGAGTGCTTTTATTGCTGTGGTGTGTTGTTTATTCTGTACAGATAAACTTCCAACCTACCGTTTCTGTGTGTTGTTTGTGTGTGCTTGTTTGTTGTGTGTGGCTTGTGTCTGTTGTGGGTGTGTGTTGTGTGGTGTGTGTTTTTTCACGTTGTTTGCGTGTTTTGTGTGTGTGTGTGTGTGTGTGTGTGTGTGTGGTTGTGTGTGTGTGCACGTGTGTGTGCGTGTTTGTGTGCGTGCGTGTGTCTGTGTGTGTGTGTGTGTGTGTGTGTGTACTCTCTTTCCATCCTGTAGGATAATAAAGATAACACAGATACTCAATCCAAAAACAGTCTTATACAGCTTCCACTGTACATGCTGTGCCTTCTGTGAAGCAGCGACTGCATAAGAGTTGGATATCGTTTGAATTTTGTTGACTCTGATTCTGAATCAAACATTTAGATATCAAACATATTTACTCTGCGTCTCGTTTTGCAAAACATTTAGACGCAGCTATGTAAAAACTGGACTCGTTTAAGACCTTTATTTAAAAAAAAAGAAAAAGAAAAAAAAAATCTTGCATGATTTTTGTATAAACGGAGAATCAAGTTTTTAGTTTTTCCCAAATAGAGGTCATGATTCTCTCACGAATTTGAATAAAAAATCTTAAAAAACATTGGACAACTAAACAAAATAACATGCATGAATGAATGATTCAATGACTCACTCATAAAGACTTTATGTGTTTAATTACTGGATGAATCAGCAAATGATTGAATGAATCTCTTGAATGAATGATTCAAAGACACATTTTACATTTTTAACAGTTACTCGTCACCACCTACTGGTGTTATGGCTATTATCTTTATTTGAAGCATCAAATTTCTTTCAAAAGATGATGTAATCTATTTGATTCTACTGGAATCGGAATTTTAATTTAACAACCTCAGAGAACAGTACAAAATAAACAAAAAAGGCAGGCCATGACCCCTTTGACATAGCGTTCGATACTGTCCGTTCGTATTTGAGGACATTCATTGAATTGTTCTTCTTCACAGCACACAAACCCTTGAGTTTTAGGAGGTTGTGTGTGAAAATCCTGTCTGAGATTGTACAAGCGTATAAAAGTCACGCTTTGCCCTCACAGGTTTGTGTGAATGTTTGCAGAAGTCGTGTCCGTATCGTTACAGGTGAACACAGCGAGGGATTTGGAGGATGAAGGGAGATGCACTTACAATCTAAATCTGTGAGTTTCCCTTTCTGCCGCTTTCCTTTCAAATAAAAAGACAAAGAACGTAAACATCCAATGATGCAGAGAAATCAATCTCTGTCTCACTCTGAGTTTTGTGACTGTCGGTTCACGTTATTTGAAGTCGTCTATCTGGTAATGCACTCCTAAAAGTTGACAAATGTAACCGTTAGCTACTCTAAAGGTTTTAAATGTACAGTTTTTCTCTTCTGGACACACAAAGTTAGTCAGGACTAGGGTTGCAAAAAGATGGAAAATTGACAGTAAATTTCGGAAACATTCCAGAAATTTTTGAAACTTTCCGGGATTTTTTTGGGAATATTCCAGCGATTTTTGGAAAGTTTCCGGAAACTTACCGGACATTTTCCACCCCTTTGCAACCCTAGTCATGACATCATTTTGTACTTGTTGATCTTAATTTTTGTCCAATTAACTGCTCTGCATGAGAACGTCCCTCCCCCTAATTCATAAAAAACACAAAATCATAAATATAGTTTATCATAAAATCATAAATATAGCTTAAAAGAATATACTTAAGTATGAAATGAGTGTAATGTTTTTGGACACTTAATTGCATGTTGATCGCAATTAAATGAAAATGCTTCTTCTTCTTCTTTCCTGGCGGCTTTAAATTAAATGAAAATGCATTATAATTAAATGCAATTAGTTGAACTTTAGAGTGCTTTTTGACACACTTAAGTAGGACTTAATTACATTTTAATATGCAATTTCCGTAAAATTACTTCTATTGTCTTTGAAATATGGTTTAAGTACGAATGGATGTACTGACAAGCATTTATGATAAAGTAAAAAATACTGGATATTTCTATTGAAACTTGCGTGACATGTTTTTACATATATTTGCAATTACATATTTGTCTCTCTCACTTAAGTGGCCTTTCATTTCTTTAATATCATCTGCAAGTAAAATAACTTTTAAGATTTGAAGTACACATTAAATATGAGTGCACTTCTTTTTTCCACAAGGGGCAGCAAATTACGGTTCATAATTGTGATGTAAACAAAACGCTGCTACAGTTCAGTAGTAACTCATTACAGGAAAGAAACCTGTGGCTGTCATTCTAGAGGGTTTTAAACACACTGCACATCTGTGACAGATCGTCATGTTTATTGTGATCAGGTGAATGAAGTGTGTTCAAAGGCAAGCACCTTGCCAAGTACCAGACAGCTCAAGCACATCTGAGAGAGAGAGTTGATCTTAGGCTTGTTTAAGGTCTGTAATAGTGTTTCCTGATGAATAGGTGTCCACGTCTGTATCGCTGCTAAAGCTGAAGAAGAAACAACACGTCTGTGAGCGTCTAGCGTTTCTCCATACAGAAAACTTTAATGCACACCATTTCAAGTTAAAAGCCTATTTTGATAGCCTAACTGTGCACAATTATATTGTTAATTTAGCACTTTATTACTTGCAATAAACTGTGCGTCACTCTATTATAAAAACTAAACCTTAAAAAAAGTTACTTGATCTAAAACATACTTTTTTATTGCAACTTATACAACTTATTTTATTTCAATACTTCTCATCTTCTCAACACTTCTTTAACCTAAAATATCTGAATCTGAAATAAAAATGAATACAAACTACATAGACGTAAACAAAAAATCAAAAACCAAAACA
Organism: Sinocyclocheilus anophthalmus; assembly: GCA_018155175.1. Classification (NCBI taxonomy): domain Eukaryota; kingdom Metazoa; phylum Chordata; class Actinopteri; order Cypriniformes; family Cyprinidae; genus Sinocyclocheilus; species Sinocyclocheilus anophthalmus. The sequence continues at coordinate 194,093 of JADLZN010001633.1, forward strand.
AAATGACTAAATTTTTACTAAAATTAAATTTAAAACAGAAAATATACAAATGCATATATATATAAGTATATACTTAAATGAAAACTATCAATAAACTGACCACTGATCAAACCACTATCCATTTTCAGTTCAGAACCTACTACCAGTTTCGAGAACTTGAAATGAAGACATGCCAAAAATTGCAGAACCATTTCTTTAATATTGATTTCCAATATCTTCGACTGAAATCTGTTTTCTTTAAATTCAACAAGGCCTTCATTTCATAAGTGAAGACAGAGATCATATTCATATCAAACATTTCCGCCCTCAGCAACTTAAATCACGTCTGATGCAATTCACTGCAGCATTCAACACACACACACACACACACACACACACACATCAAATCTGTGAAGAATCACTCATCGATATCTCAACACCTGCTATAATCTATCAGCCTGTCAGAGTTCTTGGCAAACTGTGTTTTTAAATGTGAAGCTGCGCCTGAAATATTTCAGCTTCTTAAACTGCATCTGTGCTCACAGATCATTAATAAATCATAAATAAATATTTGTATTTAAAAAGTATTTGTTTATTTATTTTAAAAAGGGTCTAAAACTTTTTTATTTATGTAATTTTTAAATGCCTATTGCCTCTGGATATTAGCTGTGTGAAGCCGCACAAGCGAGCAGACAGGTGGCTTAGGGCCCGGAAAAAGCAGATCTATTCCCACGAGGGCAAAATTCCACACAACGAAGAATAGCACTTCCGAATTGAGCTATCAGATTACTCGAGCAAGAGCCGTGTGCGTTCAGATCCCGTGGACCTCTGCCAGTCGCAGAGCACACAACCACAGACAAAGAGAAAATAATATGGCACAGATGTGGGCAGAAGAGAAACTCATTTGCTAGTTTTTTAAATTCCATTGGACAGTAACGCTGCCCTTAGAATGCGGTTTGTTACATAAACCCTGGAAAATCTGATCTAAAGCGCTTGACAATAAACAGACAAACAGAGAGACAAAAGCACAAAAGCAGCACTAGAGGATACCAGACATGTGAGTGAGTCCGACGTCAACAATTCAATTCAGTTTAGTTCCGACATGACACAATCTGGAATTGTGCAAGCAGTTAGATTACATTTCTAAACAGTCAAATAGACTGCATACAAAATTTAGAAATATTACATGATGAAATTTATAACTGCAAAAGCAATAGCAGTAAATATGAAAACAATAAAATATATTCCATGACACAATTTTGAACTGCGCACGCATAGCGGAAAGTATATAGTATATATATCTATAGTTTTAAGAATTTTGTGATGCTTATATATATATATATATATTATATATATAATATATCACAAAATAAAAAAATGTGAAAGCAATAGCACAAAATATAAAAATAAATATATTGCATGACAAAATTTAGAATGTGACGAGCAATATGGAAATGTCGGAAAAAATGTTTGACAATTTTGGGATTGCTAGACTGATCAATAAAATATATTGATGTTATGGCAATACCCTTATACCAATATTTATTTTATGATTACTCTTCATTTTTAAGGTATTCTCATATGTGAAATGAAAGTATGATAGATTTTATATGTGCTCTATCTCTCTTTCTCTGTTTGGATTTTCCTCTTGTCTTCTGTCTAATAGGCTTAAAGGCTAAGTGGGATGGAAGCGTTTGAGTTTGCTTCGTCTCTGGAGGAGAGCTTTGCCTCCTCTCATCTCTGCACATGTTAATGAGGCTGGAGACGCAGAAGAGCAGATCACGCTGCAGGATTCCCATCAACAACTCAACACTCAATATGACACATTCTATTGAAACTCTACAAAACACATTCTACTGGAACCCTATGTGACGCATTCTATTGAAACTCTACATGACATGTTCTACTGAAACTCTATGTGACATGACACATTCTACTGAAACTGGCATATTCTACTGAAACTCTATGTGAAGTTCTACTGAAACTCTATGTGACATTCTACTGAAAATCTGCATGGCATATTCTACTGAAACTACATGACATATTCTACTGAAACTACATGACATGTTCTACTGAAACTACATGACATGTTCTACTGAAACTCTATGTGACATGACACATTCTACTGAAACTGGCATATTCTACTGAAACTCTATGTGAAGTTCTACTGAAACTCTACGTGACAATCTATTGAAACTCTACGTGACATATTCTACTGAAACTACATGACATGTTTTACTGAAACTCTATGTGACATGACACATTCTACTGAAACTGACATATTCTACTGAAACTCTATGTGAAGTTCTACTGAAACTCTATGTGACACATTCTATTGAAAATCTACATGACATATTCTACTGAAACTACATGACATGTTTTACTGAAACTCTATGTGACATGACACATTCTACTGAAACTGACATATTCTACTGAAACTCTATGTGAAGTTCTACTGAAACTCTATGTGACACATTCTACTGAAAATCTACATGGCATATTCTACTGAAACTACATGACATGTTCTACTGAAACTACATGACATGTTCTACTGAAACTACATGACATGTTCTACTGAAACTACATGACATGTTCTACTGAAACTACATGACATATTCTACTGAAACTACATGACATGTTCTACTGAAACTCTATGTGACATGACATTCTACTGAAACTGACACATTCTACTGAAAATCTACATGACATTCTACTGAAACTACAGGACATGTTCTACTGAAACTATGTGACATGTCACATTCTACTGAAACTCTATGTGAAGTTCTACTGAAACTCTATGTGACATTCTACTGAAAATCTGCATGGCATATTCTACTGAAACTACATGACATATTCTACTGAAACTACATGACATATTCTACTGAAACTACTACTTTTACCCTCTACTGAACTCTGAGACACATTCTTCTGAACTCTGTGACATTCTACTGAAACTCTACATGACGCATTCTACTGAAATTATATGTGACATGACACATTCTATTGGAACTAAGACACATTCTACTGAAACTCCGCATAACATATTTTACTGAAACTCTACGTGACATTCTACTGAATATCCATGTGACATTCTACTGAAACTTTGACATTCTATATGTGATACATTCTACTAAAACTCTATGTGACACATTCTACTAAAACTCTCTGTGACCTTCTATTGAAACTGTGACACATTCTACTGAACTCTGTGACATTCTACTGAAACTCTGTGACATTCTACTGAAACTCTACATGACAAATTCTAGTGAAAATCTATGTGACATATTCTACAAAAACGCTATGTGACATATTATACTAAAACTCTACATGACACATTCTACTGAAACTCTATGTGACCCTCTACTGAAACTCTACATGCTGAAACTCTGTGACACATTCTACTGAAATTCTACATGACACACACTACTTAAACTCAGCTTGACACATTCTACTGAAACTCTACAACATTGTACTAAAATGTACATGACACCCTCCAAACTTTGTAACTCTAATGAACCTCTACAACATTACTAAAACTCTGTGACACCCTTATCAAACTCTGTACAACATCCATTTTAACTCTATCCAGCCCTCTATTTTCTATTCAGATTCCCCACACTTGTGCGTGAAGTTAGAGGTTTGCTATAGAGAATAATGTCATTGTTCTGCACTAGATGGACACGGTTACTATTCGTTATCATGCTGTGATGCTGAGCAGCTGCTTTAATTTATTTCCGCAACAGAATGGAGAATACACACAGGAACAATAACAGACACACTACGCTCTGATACCGGTCTGTCTGACTCTTCCACTCCGCCAAGGTGTGATGAGTGTCAGGCTGCATGAAATGCTGAGGAAAATGATAGGGAGGGCCGGAAAAACAGCAGCCAAAAGAGAAAGCATCACAGCAGGCTTTAATAAGCCAAGTCTGCATCAGTGTATCACACACACAGCATGCGGTGCAGCGGCAGCTAATCCAAAGGTTGCTGGTTCAAACCCCTGAAGGCTTGATTCATGGACCTAAGGATTGCTAAGGTATCCTATATCTTATTACCTACATCACTGTGCTCTTGAGTGGGGTGCTTAAACCCAGATTGCTCCGGGGGGGATGTTCCCTGTCGTAATTGTACTGTGATACGTTGCTGGGTAAGAAAGTGTAAGCTAAATAAGTAGCACACAGAACACAGAAAGCCTTATTTAACACACACTATGTATTTGATACACTCTACAGAAGTAAAAACATGCTTCCAGCTATGCAAGCTTGATTTCATGCACTGACTATGCAAAATGTCCCAAAAAAATTATAACAAGTCAAAAACAGAGTAAACCTACACAACGCACTTCTAAAATTCGACACAACCTGCACTTTCAAAACTCTACTACACAGCATAAAACTAACTTCCTTTTTTTTTTGCATATACCTACCCTGTCAAAAGTCTGGTAATATTAGATTTTTTTTATATTATATATAAATATTTTTTATATATAATATCTTCATTTATTTGATCAAAAATACCATTCAAATTAAATTTTTATTAACCCTCTATAAACTATTATTTAAAATAGCTGTTTCTATGGTAATATATTGTAAAATATAATTTATTCCTGTGATCAAAGCTGAATTTTCAGCATCATTGCTCCAGTCTTCAGTGTCACATGATCTTCAGAAATCAGTATAATATGTTGCTTTGCTGCTCAAGAAACATTTCTGATTATTACAATGTCAAATTTTGTGTGGCTATACACTAAATACCTTTGACTGAAGTTTTCATAGCTTCATTGTGTTTGTGTGTCCTCACCTCTGGCTCATGATCTTGTACGCATCAGGTAAATAACAGCGCGTGTTCTCCATCTGAGCGGGGTCGGCGTCGCAGATTTTGTCATCTGTTCGGCCATAATTTGCACTCTCGATCATGATGACATCCGTCCCGGGACAGCGCAGCTCGATCGGGTAACTTTCACAGGACAGCTCGCGCCGAACAACTGCCATGGGCACTGGTGCACGACTGAATGCTGTAAAATGAGAGAGGAGACAATCAGTAAAATAACAACTACATGCTCTTTAACCTCAGACATGAGCAAAAACTAATAGAGACTCACTGCGCACCTGTGAGCAGGTTACAGCATTTAAAACATATGAAAAATGAGATTTGCCATCACTGACATCAAACCTGGCATGACATATGATATCTTGATGCACCATGTAAATGAGATATGAAAGCAAAGAAGATTATTTGGAATATAGTGCAAGTCATATGGACTACTTTTATTGTTTAATTTTAAAAGCTTGACATGGGTCACCATTAACTCTCAGTGTATAAAAAAGATCCACATTCTGCTAAATTTCCCAATTTTCATTTTCCATCACACACACACAAATAAATAAATAATACTTAAAAACTGAAAACATTCAATGAATAATAATATAATAATGCATTTATTTACCCCATATAATTGGCACACACAGTATTATATTATATATATATATAAGTATATACATATAGACTGTATATATATTTTAAGCTAGTTGCCAAGGCAACATTTCTCGTTTTCATTTAGTTTATCTTGATGTACTTAAAAAATAAAGCTACAACTGAAAGAAAATGTAATAACTACATAGACATTTAAACAACTAAACTCTCAAAATGACTAAAAAAATTTAAACAGAATGCATACAAATCTAATTCAAAATATGAACAAAAAACTATAATAGCATCTCAATGATACTAAAATAACACTGGTTCAGAGTGGAAATAGATTGATTTGTGATTTTCAATATTTGATTTATAAATAACTTTTGCACCAGCCAAGCAGCATTTATTTATGACAATAAGGCACAATAAAAAAACTAATTTAAATTGAACTGAAGGAGAAAGAATTAATTGCGATGCATGCGGTAAAACCGGATTGCAGATCATTAGGGAATGAGATGCATATTCTTGTGTGGAAACCCTGCGTGGTACAACACTTCACTGAATTCATCCTCAAGTCTTTTCAGATAATTCTGGATGAAGGTGCAGCAGAACACATGTAACAGGATCTAAGATCATTTCTCTGCTTTAAATCTGTCCAGATCAGAGTGTTTAGTCCCGGCTGATGGACTAAAGCTCAGCTTGTGTTCAGCTCGAGCCCATGGGTTCAGCTTAGGGGACAGTAAAACCTTGATTCTGTGGTCACTGAAGTATTTCTGTGTGGATTTGCTGTCACGACGGAAGAGCTGAGAGTCTCCTGGCTCAGACAGCAACATTTTGATTTAAAGTCTCAGGGCATTTGATGGACCCACAGCCACAGGCATGTCTTATATACACTGAATGAAACTGAGTGAAATCACCATATACTGCCAAATAAAAGTGTGTGCGTATCTGTGTGTTTACAATTCACCCACATGAATCAGAATAGACTGGAAGAGAAAGCAACCTGTCAAAGAGTGTGAGGACAAGAAGATAGTATTGGGTTATATGTATGAGTAATACAACTCATTATGTGAGTCATAGGTATAAAAATTGATAGAAAGATAGTTTAAGAAAAAGTTTGCTTCATGCTCATATGATGTCAATGTTTGCATCTGTGATTGGATAAGAAAAGCAGCCAGATGTTGGAAATGTATTAGTCTTTTTTAATAAGTATTTAGAATCTGTGTAAATCACAAAATGATGTGCAAATCAATTGTTTGCTAAGAAAATTTGATTTTATATGATATATGCTTCTCGGTTTCCATCTAAAATGCTTGTTTTGCATACATCACACCTTCTGCATCATGAAATGCATGCTAATCCATCAATTTAAATCACCTGAATGTTTTTTTTTTCATGACCACCATCGTTATCGCCAATAGGCATGCACAGCATTTTTACTGTATTCTATTTCTAAGTAGTTACTCATGATAATCTTTTCAATTAATATTTAATTTCTCTAATTCAAGATTTTTTTAGACAAATAAATCAAACAACCACCAATAAGAATTTTAAAAAGGTGGAAATGTTGCCAAAATTAAGCCGTTTGTCAGTAACAGCTGGATATTTTGTGACCAAACATTGCTTTGTTGTTATTGATATTGACATATATTTCTCTTAAATCTAAAATATGTTGCAGATTTTTCCCTTATAATATCTTTGGTAAGAGGATTGAATTTTTGAGCTTGATGAATTTTCAATAAAATACCACAATTTGTGTAAAAGTAGAGAAAACGTAATGTGATTATTTATTCGCATCTTCATTCTCATCTCATCATGCTGTTGAAAAGGTTTAAATGTTTCTAAATGTTTTTAAAAGGTTTTATGTTTCTTCTTTGGAGTCACAATTGTAAGGAATTATATTTAATTTTAAGGAGTTATATTGTTTGCCAAGGGGGAAAATTGTGAGTCACAAGTTAAAAAGGTAAACATTTAGTAATTAATTTAGTAACGATATTTTAATTATGAAGGATTTCTGAGCCTCTTTAATTATAATTAAATCTTACACTTCTGTATGTGACATTGTTTAAAAAAATTAATAAATTAAAAATAAAGCAATGAAAAATACACACACACATTACAAAAGTAAAAATTACTTTAAAACATGAAATAACTGCAGTGAATTAAATATGAGTTAAATAGATTGCCATAATTATGATTTAATTGCTTGATTTTATTTGTTAGTCAAGCAGGTCAAGACTCCTGACACTGGACTTGTAATGCTTGGTTAATTCTATGTTAGATAATAGCATTCAAGAAAAAAATAAAAATAATAAAATAAATTAAAATAAAAAATGTAATCTGGTAAGCTAACAGTGGTAACAGATATCCAAAAAAAATAAGCAATTACATTAATAAAACAACCATAAATATCTACATTTGGCTTTACTGGAACATTTTAGAGCATGTGATATGCCAAGCTCAGATGTCAGAAATAATTATATTATAACACGGAAGAATAAGTGGAAATAAGTCAGACGCTGGGTCTAAACCAGTTAAAAACCCGGCCGTCAAAACCTGTTCTCCACAAGTCCTGATACACACAGATCCAGCGCGCGCCACTGCCTTTGATTTTAATTGGCTTCCGGCTTCCAGACGGCACCTTTTGTGTGAATCTCTGTGTTTAAGCGAAGTGAGACTGAGACTGTTCTCACACTCGCCCGCCGAGAACAGATCATTAACCACGAGACGGGACACTCACACACTATACTGTTTACTGTCACCTCATCACACATACAGCTGATAGACCGACAGAGACAGGGTTCCATCAGACAAAAGAAATCACACACATAAACTGAAGGAGAGACTCAAAGTCAAGTCTAGAGATCTGAGGTTAAACCACTCACAACACCATAGCAATTACCCTCGCATCACATCGTTATTTTCACAAAAAATATAAACATGGTTTTTATTTATTTTTAATTTTTAGCTTTTATTTATTTTATATTTCAATTTATGGTACATTTTCAATTATTCGTTGCCTTTACTTGTTTACACCACTGTAGTTTGTTCTGAAGATCATCAGTGATGAAAACAGCTGTGCTGCTTCATATTTATGTGGAAACCGTGACACATTTTACTTTTCAGGATTCTGGAACTTCTTTTGAAAGTTCAGAAAAAAAGGGGGGGGGAACAGCATTTATTTGAAATAGAAATCTGTGTAAATTATAAATGTCTTACTGTCACTTTTTATCAATTTAATGAAACCTTGCTGAAAAGAAGTATTAATTTTTTTTTTTTTTATCTTATCTAATTTGAATGGAAGTGTATCAGATATTTCAACATGGAGAATAATAAATAGTTTCTTTCTATATTCAATTAGAAAATAGCTATTTTAATTTGTAATAACATTTCACAATATGATGCTTTTGCTGTATTTTTGATCAAATAAATGCAGCCCTGTTGAGCAGAAGGCACATATATTTCTTTAAAAAACATAAAAAAATTTATTATTCCAATATGTTCCATATAATTCTTGATATATATATATATATCAAGAAATGTATGTCACTTCTGCTCATCAAGGATGCATATATATATTAATTGTTATTTATTTAATAATATATGTGTCATGTCGCAATACATATGTGTTTTAGGTCTGTAGGGTCATTATAAACCAAAGCTTTTCTCTTCTCTTCCTCACCCTGACACCTGGCCAGCTCTGACATTTAAAAGTCATCATTAACATCAAAACACAAGCCAGGGGGCTCAAACACACACACACACACACACACACACACATTCCATGGGGCCTGGCCAGCGTAATCTCACAAAAGAGAGAATATCTGCCTAAACACACAGGTCAGAAACATCAGGGTGACGGATTAGCCATGCTGAGCTAGTGTGTGTGTGTGTGTTGACAGATGGTTTTCAGCGGTCTGATAACACTGTCTGAAGAGTCTCTCTACATTGTCTCATGATTCATGAGTCACAGACAAAGAGAATGAAGCTCTTACCTTTTCACCTTTAGAAAAGACACAAGAAGAGCTCAACCTGACATCACAACACAAAACCCTCACACACACCCTCCACCTGCCCTTACACTGCCATTGTTATGAGAAGTTTAGGCTTAGCGTAAGAGCAGATCATATAGCTCCACATAAAAACAATACAGTCAGTCTTATAGTATTCACTTTATTTAGCAACGAAAATTGTTTCTGAGAAGAAATAACCATTACCACGATCATGTGATATTGCTTTCATGCAACATACATCACAACTGCAGTTCGATAAACATAATGGTACTACTGAGTAACTTACATTTTTGACTGAGTATTGCAATGTATTTTGTCTGATTTTACACCATCAAAGTTCCAAACAAAGCTTCATCTGAACAGCTGAACTGTTTTGCTCCAGAATGATTCAGTGTTTCTGAACAAATCATTTGAGTGAATGATTCAATGACTCATTTATGAAGAGAGCCACATGTTCCTGAATGTATCAATTGAATGAATGATTCAATTAATCATTTATGAAAAGTCACGTTTCTTCCTGAATGAATCAGTGTTTCTGAACAAATCATTTGAGTGAATGATTCAATGACCCATTTTATGAAGAGAGTCAGATGTTTCTTCCTTAATGAATCAGTGTTTCTGAACAAATCATTTGAGTGAATGATTCAATGACTAATTTATGAAGAGAGCCACATGTTCCTGAATGAATCAGGATTTTTGAATGATTTGGCTGAATGAATGACTCAATGACTCATTTATGAAGAAAGTCACATGTTTCTTCCTAAAAGAATCAGTATTTTTGAACAAATAAGTTGAATGAATGAATCAATGATTAATTTATGAAGAGAGCCACATGAATGAATCGATTGAATGAATGATTCTATGAATCATTTATGAAAATAGTCACGTTTCTTCCTGAATGAATCAGTGTTTCTGAACAAATCATTTGAGTGAATATTTCAATGACTCATTTATGAAGAGAGTCACATGTTTCTTCCTTAATGAATCAGTGTTTCTGAACAAATCATTTGAGTGAATGATTCAATGACTCATTTATGAAGATAGTCACATGTTTCTTCCTTAATGAATCAGTGTTTCTGAACAAATCATTTGAGTGAATGATTCAATGACTCATTTATGAAGAGAGTCACATATTCCTGAATGAATCAGGATTTTTGAATGAATCGACAATGAATAAATCAATGACTCAATTTATGAAGGGAGTCACATGTTTCTTCCTGAATGAATCAGTGTTTCTGACCAAATCATTTGAGTGAATGATTCAATGACTCATTTATGAAGAGAGTCACATGTTCCTGAATGAATCAGGATTTTTGAATGAATCGACAATGAATAAATCAATGACTCAATTTATGAAGAGAGTCACATGTCTCTTCCTGAATGAATCAGTGTTTCTGAACAAATCATTTGAGTGAATAAATCAATGACTCATTTATGAAGAGAGTCACAAGTTTCTTCCTTAATGAATCAGTGTTTCTGAACAAATCATTTGAGTGAATAAATCAATGACTCATTTATGAAGAGAGTCACAAGTTTCTGAAGAATCATGGATTTGAATGAATCGCCAATTGAATAAATCAATGACTAAATTTAGGACGAGGAGTCACATGTATCTTATGAAAGGAATCAGTGTTTTGACCAAATCAGGTTTTTGAATAAATGCCTTCAATTGCTCTGGTTAAAAAACTTAATTTGCCGCCAACCTACTGGGAAAACCATATATCCATGCAGAAAAGATTTATGTTATAGGTATATGTTATATGTTATATGTAATGGTATATGTTATATGTTATAGGTTATGTTATGTTAATGATTGCTGCATTTTATTTTTTAAATATTTAACTATACTTGTGCACAAAGATTCCTAAGTTTGGATCAGAAGATTATTCGGCTTTCTGAGCTGTAGTGTCCATGACAGATTTAATTATGTTACATTGTACTCTATGACTTTTTCAGGCGTTTTTAAAAAAGTTTTAAAAAAAGCAGTTCTGTTTTCTGGATTGTTCTTTAAGTAGTTTGTGTTGAGCAGAGCAGCCAGACACTAATTACTGTTGCTTGCTTTTCTTTCTCTTTCTTTCAATTGATTCTTTTACTGAAGCAGTAAATAAGCATTGACAGAAAGAGCAAATTAATAGCATAACTTGTACACCGTGTGTGTGTGCGTGTGTGTGCGTGTGTGTGTGTACAGAACATCTGAGGTTTGTGTTTGCTTGTTTGCAGGTGGCAAACACACAGTCCTGTGAGAGCTGAGCGATGGCGTCAGATGGTTTGACCAGTGAAGCGGTTTTACTCAATTAGCTTCAGTCTGCACGTCTCCACCTGAGTCCATGTGCATCACTGTTTCTCTTTTACTGTGTGGAGTTTCGTTCTGTAAAAGCAACAGAATCAAGAACCTTTGAAACATCAGAAATGTGTGTGAGCACGATTCTGTTCGGCTTCTCCAAAAGACTAAAATAAATAGAAATACTGAAGCCTGGCACCTGCATCCAGTGGGCATCCATTCATTAGTGCATTCACTTATCCATTCATATTTTATAATTCACATTGTATTTATTTTATAAAAATCTTGAGCAGCAAATCAGCATATAGAATGATTTCTGAAGGATCATGTGACACTGAAGACTGGATTAATGATGCTGAAAATACAGCTTTGATCACAGCAATAAATTACATTTTAGAATATAGTCACACATTAAACAGTTAATTGTAATAATATTTCACAATATTACTGTTTTTACTGTATTTCTTAGTCAAACAGCAATTCTTTTAAAAACATTCAATAAAAATCTTAATTATTCCAAATTTTTAACCCAAGCTTTTCAATCAGAAACCACTTCAGTCTTGCGTTCCCTACATAGACAACACAGATCTTGACTGTAATCATCATGAATTTCATTAAATCTAAGTTAATTTAGAAATGTACTTGGTATTACAAATGTTATTATGTTAAATCTAAATGAGCATGTGGAGCGTGTTTATGCTGCTGTGAGATTCAGATGCTGTACTTGATGATGTGTTTAGTAAAAGGAGCGGTTTGTGTCTGATGAAATGCTGTGTAACCTGCTGGAAGGATCGCTTCACACGAGGAAGATTTATATGTTTAACATAGATTCCTAACTCTTAAATATGATTCCACATAAATGAGCCGAGTGCATGTGTAAGTGAACATCAGCCTGTAGCTCCATCAAGCAGAACTAGACTCTCTGAAGAAGATCAGTGAGCTGCTCGTGTGTTTGATGGCTGTCAGGATGTTGCCATGGAGTTCTGGGCAGTATTATTGGGCTGGACACTCGCTTGGCCACACCCACTCTGAAATCTCATTGGTCTAAAATTTGATGTTTATTTTATTTTGGAGATGCATGATTTTCTTGTACAATTATTTTAAATAATGACTCTCATTACTGTATACAAAATGTTTTTGTTTTTTTTCACCACTGAACATGTGAAATAAAAAGAGTAGAAACACATCACTTAGGAATGCAGACTTCACAAATAAACACTTAATGTACCTTTATTTATTTATTTTTGGTTAAATTTAAAATTTTATTTAAAAAAAAAAAAAAACATACTCCAATAATCATTGCTTACGAATTCGAAAAACTTTTTTTTTTTACATTGTAACATTTTGCATTTTACAAAATTGTAAAAATAAAAAAATAATAAAAACCTTTTGTAACATTATAAATTATAACTATAAATTACTGTCACTTTTTAACAATGTTTTCTTAATGAAAAAATAACATAAAAATAAATAATCATTACATAAAAAATAAATTAGGCGTATTAAATAAAAAACAAATACATTTTGCAAGAAATTAATAATTTTATAGAGCAAGGATGAACTGAACTGATCAAAAGTAACAGTCAAGACATTTATAAAAACATTTACAATAACATTTATATTTCAAATAAATGCTGTTCTTTTGAACTTTATTTATCAAAGAATCCTGAAAATAAATGTATCACGCTTTCCACAAAAATATGAAACAGCTCAAATGTTTTTAACATTGATAATAATCAGAAATGTTTCTTGAGCAGCGAATCAGCATATTATAATGATTTCTGAAGATCATGTGACACTTGAGACTGGAGTAATGACTGCTGAAAATACAGCTTGATCACTTAAATAAAGTATTTTACAGGATATGCACATGGAGACCACGTTATTTCTAAATTGTATAATATTCCCAATATTACTGTTTTTTACTGTATTTTTTGATCAAATGAATGCAGTCTTGGTGAATATAAGAGACTTCAAAAACATTAAAAAATCTAATTTTGGTTTGATTTTGGAGAGAAATATGTTCAATTTTCTGGGTTTCAAGAGCTTCATCTAATAAGGATGTTTGGCAGATGCAGTAATAATCTTATGTGTGTGTCTCAGAGCACCACAACAACACTCTGAATGATCTCTGAACGCTCGGAGCTCATATCAGCTCAGCAGTTTTGAGCAATTTCCCTTTCTTTTCGTACTGTGAAGTTGACTCCTCACCATCTCTCTCTCTCTCTCTCTGTCTCTCTCTCTCTCTTCTCTCTCTTCTCTCTCTCTCTCTCTCTCTCGCTCTCTTCTCTCTCTTGCTCTCTCTCTCTCCTTCTCTCCTATTACTGCAGGAATGCTGGCAGGCTCTCACACACACACACACACACACACACACAACACCACACAACACAGAGGTCATGTAATGCTTGAGGCTGATGTGATTTTAACGGCTCTTGACAAAACAGAGGGTTTAATTGAGGTCAAACAAACAACATGAAAATATGTTTTTTCCCTTTTCCACAAGGTGCCGGACAAAAAGAAAGAAAGTGAGAAAGAAAGCTTAATTCTCCACACGCAGACTTCCAACGGAAGCGCCATAAGTGAGTCAAATTAAGCCTTAGACACTAATTATGCCACACTGAAGCATATCGGCTAACCGCAAAAGCCACTAAAGCTTAGACACTCGCGTATAAAAGTGTTTAGCAGTAAGAGCTCTCATTACATTCAGTCTTCAGACACACACACAAATGATTGTTATGACTGAGAATGACAATAAATAACACACAGACATGTCTGTCTATTGTGCTGTGTTTGCAGGCTGCACACAAACACACAGTGCAATCAGTGTGGTCTGATTCACTAATATGAAGACATAAAACATAAATAATTCATAAAAAGTAAACACATAAAATGCTTAAGTTAAAGTACTAAAGTTACTAAAACTGAAATAAAATTAAAGCTAAATAGATGCATTTGAAAAAAAAAAAAATGAACATAAAATAAAATATAAATATTAGATGAAAAATAAACAAATAAATAAAATGTTTAAGCTGAAGTATAGAAATTAAGAAAACTGAAAGATCACGCACTACCAAACTAAAAAAAAATAAGTAATTCAAGATATTAATAAAATGTGTGTGTGTGTGTGTGTGTGTGTAAATGTTATGTGTGACCCTGGAGCACAAAAGCAGTCTTAAGTCGCTGGGGTATATTTGTAGAAATAGACAAAAATACATGTATGGGTCAAAATTATAAATTTTTCTTTTTTATGCCAAAAATCATTAGGATATTAAGTAAATATCATGTTCCATGAAGATATTTTGTAAATTTCCTACCATAAATATATAAAAACTTTTTGATCAGTAATATGCATTGCTAAGAACTTCATCTGGACAACTTTAAAGGCGATTTTCTCAATATTTTGATTTTTTTTGCACTCTCAGATTCCAGATTTTCAAATAGTTGTATCTCGGCCAAATATTGTCCTAACAAACCATACATCAATGGAGAGCTTATTTATTCAGCTTTCAGATGATGCATAAATCTCAATTTTGAAAAATTTAACCTTTATGACTGGTTTAGTGGTCCAGGGTCACATGTAAAGTATTATACAGTAAAATATTTGTTCATATTTCCCAGACCCTCAGTTTCAATGTTACATTATAAAAAATATGAATCGCTACATTTAAATATACGATGAGTTAAACAAACGTGCGGCGAGATCGTACTGCACACAATTATATTATTGCCAGTCACTCTATTAGATGAACGCTAGTTCTTGCTGCCTTAGTAAGGGGTATAACTAAGATTGTACCGAAATTGCACTGGTGCATAATTTCACAGATAAATGAGAGTCAGCATTTGTTTTACCATTGCGGTCATCTATCTGTGGTAAGAATGCAAATGCCTCTGTGTCCACACACACACACACACACAATGCACCACATGATATATATGCATCATTTCTTAATGCTGCCTCTGCATGTGGTCATCATATATAAAATCACGCAATTGTTCACGGCAGGAATTCTCTCCATTCTTTAGACACTGGCCTGCGGTATCTGACAGGTGATTGATGATGAGCTCAACTGCCTTCACGCCAGTTTTGCATGAAGTCAAACAGTTCTGAAGTGTGTGGCGTCGCAGGCCACGCCCACATCCTGATTCAGGTCAGTTTGACGCTGCTGGTGGTGCGAGACCAGCTTGACTTTGTGATATGCTCATGTTTACTTTAACCTCAATTTGATGGATATATAAATTGGCACAAGAAAAAAAAATCACTTTGGCAGAAGCGATACTTAGGTCTTTTTTCACAGCAAGGGCACATTATTTTAGTACCACGATACTATTATAATTTTGTTTTATGTTTTATGTTTTATTTTCAGTTTTGTTGTTATTGTTTGTCATTGTATTTGTTTTTCTCTGATATTTTAGTATCACTGCGATATTTTGATGTTAATTTTTTTAATAGATTTTATTTTTATATTTTCTGTTTTTATTTTAATTTAGGTCATATAATATAGGTATCAATTAGGTCATTTTTATTATTTCAAGTTTGTGTGTGCGTGTGTATATTTTTTTAGTTTCAGTTTATTTATATACAAACATGAGAAATGTTGCCTTGGCAACTAGTTGAAATAAAAAAAGTTTTAAAATTTTGTATATAGTTTTTTATTTCATTAATGTTTGAATATGCTGTAAGTAATGAATGGTTTTAGTTTCAATTAATTAATTAATTAAGCCACAGGTTTTGCACTTATCCACGGCATCAACATCGACATTTCATTGTGTTTCATTTAAAGTATTTTATCTGTTTAAACACAACAACAACAACCTCAAAGTGTGCATAAATGAACACACACACACAATGAAAGTAACCTGATATAACTCTCAGTAGGTGGGCAGAAGATAAAAATTAAGATTTAAATCGCATGGTTGATGTGGGATTTATGAGAAACATCTTTGCCCTGTTTGTTCCGGCTGACTGATCATGCCGCTGGTATTTTTACCCTTCCTCGCATCACTGCTGCTACAAAGACATGAATTAATACCAATTACATCTCAAAGCCCCTGTATTTACTTACATAATGAAGAGCAGAAAATATTTCGACACGTTAATTAAAAATGATTTCATGCGTACACGTATCTCTTTTCTCTCTGCGAGCTGATTTAATGGCTGCTGTTTAAAATCTCCGCAGCACGTCACAGCGCCACTGACAAGCCAATCTGACCCATTTAGAAAACAAAGACAGACAAATATAAATCGCTCTGTGTTTCCTGTAGAGATGAGAGAGAGCGAATCCCCGGAGAGAGCGAAAGATGAAGGCTTGAGGAGAGAAATAGAACTGGTGGGGGTTGACTGTAGGCACCAGATATAGCCCTCCTGATTTAAAAAAAAAATTAAATAAAATAATAAAAAAGACAATGAAAGGAAACAAAAATCCAGGCACAAAAACAGAGCAGTCGTTTCCCAGCAGATTTCCAAATGAAAAGAACAATGCATGCCATCCGGAGACAAAACAAAAATAACACTCCACAGGGCCTGTGAAATCCTAGTATACTTGGGTGCTTTAGGTTGTGGGTCACCTATTTTCAATCACTTAGTTGCAAGGGGTTTTTATCCACCTTGTATTCCCTTCTTCCCTCAGGAGGACGGAAGTGCTTTTCTTTAAAGGAGTAGCTTAATACATTTGTTGACTATCAGGCTCTACCAGCATAACCCCAAAACTACCGAGACCTAACAGTCACTGCAGTTTCCAGCTGAAATGAACACTAGAGGTAAAACACCAACAACTTTTATTACTTTTCACATACATTATGACTACAGGTGCAGATTATTAATTAATGTAGACTTATTTTCACACAGTTCCTTGCATAATACTATGTTATGAGCTCAAAACACTTTTGCCATAGTGCATGATATGTAAACTAATGCATTTTGATGTCTGCATCACATACTTGGCTCCAATAGTATGACTTTTCTGACATAGTAAACTTGCTCATTAGCTCACCTGGTACAGCACTGCACTTGAGATGCAGAGTGTTCAGATACGAGTCCTGTGAAACATAGTCCGTGCTAAAAGAGCTCAAAGGACGTGCAGAATCTCAGGCTACATGCAAATTTTGCTTCAGCAAATAGTTTTTTTTTTTTTTTTCCAAACGCGATAGAGCATTTATTATGGGGGTTCATAATGGCGTTTGCTAAAAAAAGAACATTATTTTGTGTATTTTGTGTAATGAAATGTGTTTATGTGGTTTAAAGTTCAAAAAACACATTATTTTCCACATAATGTACATTATTTTTTTTCCTCTATGCCCCGCCTTTCTGAAATACTTCGATTTTTACAAAGCTCATCGTTCTGAAAAGCGATGTGATGTGCTCTGATTGGCCAGCTATCAGTGCATTGTGATTGGGGCTGATACCTCCAAGTTTGTGACGGAAATGTTACGCTCCCCACCCTACTGGAGTGCACGTGTCCGGCCGAGCAAACTAGAAAAAAACTTAAACCCGTTTAAACTAGGCATTGTGTTGCATCCTGTGGGCCATAATTACGATTATAGAAGCTCACTGTCTTTTTTTATAATACGCGTTTACGTGTTGCAGCGCGAGTTTGTAAACATAAAACCATGTCTGCATTTTGTGATCGGAGAAATGACAAACTACTAGCACTGCTCTACACTGCTCAAAACTCAGTTTGAATCATCAGTGGCAAATCCCTTAAATATAAAAATTTACTTACAGGCTGTGAGTCCAGACACCGGGCCATTGTAGTCTACTCTCCCTGAGTCAGAGACAGGCCTTCCCAATACACTTAACCACTGATTTTTAGTCGTGTGTCTCTTTGAAGGCCCCCAAAGTAGTTTCGCTTACACATCAAAACAACAGCGCCTTCCAACGACACGGCTGCGGGCGGCAGCAACAATACACAGCGAGGAATAGAAAGTTACACCTTCTTTCTTGCGTGAACATTTGGGCTGCGTTATGCAAATCTTCCCACATAGTTATGTAGATATGTGGGGGCGTGTTAGAATTAGGCGTTTTAGGTAGGCGTTTTTGACTCTTAACTTTTATAAAGAATATTCCTTTGGATTTGAGACTTTAGTCTTTTAGCAACTTTACAGATCTTCTTTATGCACCAAGAGCTTGTAACACTCCAAGGAGAAAGGAAAAATTGAAATCGCATCATATGACCATATATTAACACTTTTAGCCACTTAATTTCCGAACTGCACAATGCGTACGACAGCCAACATATAAAACACTGCCGAGTCACTCTTACCTGTTTTGGATAAAACCAAACGCATTTATTGAAGCAACATAATATAATTTTGCAGAAATGTCGCCACAGGCACGTTTTTCCAATGAGCTTGAGTTTTTTAGTGCTCCATGTAAGAAACATTTAAAAAAGAAAAATCAAACAGGTTTGAAGTAATTTTCATTTCTGGTCAAACATTCCTTTAACTTCCCATGTTACCATGTGATCGTGCCACAGCATGAGGTGTTTCCTTTTGCATTATGAGGCTGAGGTGTTTCCTTTTGCATTATGAGGCTGAAGCAGCATGACCGATGACTTTGACAACACTGCAGAACTGCAACATCTGGATCTGTTCTCCATCGCCAGGCATGCATAATCAAATACAAGCATCGAGTAATCAAATATACAGCAACTAGTCATGGTCACGCAACACTGATAAATGACCAAATGACTCTTTCTAATAATGCCTAGTTACGCCTCAGAGCACATACATACAAACATTCACCACTGTAACTGAAAGTTTGTATCAAAAGTGTACAGTTATAGACTGTTCATTCGTTTGGGGTCGCAATATTGTGAAATATTATTACAATAAAAAACCGTTTCTATGTCATATACATCAAAGGTAATTTATTATGAGATGCAAAGTTGAATTTTCAGCATCATTACTCCAGTCTTCAGTGTCACATGCTCCTTCAGAAATCATTCTAATAGCTGATGTTTCTGTCAGAAACACTGAAATAGTAATATTTTGTAACATTATAAAGGTCTTTACTGTCACTTTTGATCAATTCAATGCATCCCTTCTTGGATAACAGTATTTGTAAAAATACATCTCCATGGCGACCACGAGAAGGCACATTGGCTGTATAG
The DNA here is from genome assembly GCA_018155175.1 of Sinocyclocheilus anophthalmus. Lineage (NCBI taxonomy): Eukaryota > Metazoa > Chordata > Actinopteri > Cypriniformes > Cyprinidae > Sinocyclocheilus > Sinocyclocheilus anophthalmus. The sequence goes on from JADLZN010001633.1 coordinate 213,889, forward strand.
ATTTCAGTATAATCTCCATAATCCACAGCCAAAAAACATTAATGAGCTTAAAAATGTAAATGGCATCGGAGTGGTCACACTGTATATCAGTCTTAATTAAAGCAGCGAACTCAGTATGTGCGATTTTGTCAACTTTCCTTTCTCTTTGGAGTGTTAGAAGCTGATCGTGAATAGATAAGATCCCTAAAGTTCAAAGACTAAAGTCTCAAACCCAAAAATAAAAGTTAAGACTTGTCCACGCCCCCCTAAAACGGCTCATTCTAACACGCCCCCACATGTCTATGTCACTGTGTGGGAAGATTTGCTTAACGCCGCCCAAATGATCATGCAAAGGAAAAAGGTGTAACTTTTATTCTCGCTGTATTATTGTTGCCGCCGCCATTTCTGAGATGCTGTGTGTTTCGTTGTGAAAGCTAAACTACTTAGTTTGGCCTTCCAAAAAAGGACACAACCAGAAATCAGTGGTTAAGCTGTATTTACAAAACTGTTCCAGAACAATTCAACCCAAATATTCAGATGTATGCAGCACATTTTATGGATGACTGTTCCCTGATCCTGGGAGAGTAGACTACAATGCCGGCTGTTCTGCCTCACAGACTGTAAGTAAGTTTTCATATTGTAAAGGATTGCCACAGGGGGGGGGGGGGGGGGGGGGGGGGGGGGGGGGGGGAGGGGGGGGGGGGGGGGGGGGGGGGGGTGAGGAGTACAGAAAAACATGAGTTTTTGAGCGTGTAGAGTAGGCTTGTTGTTTAAAGTTTCTCCGATCACGACGATGCGACATGGTTTTATGTTTACGTGGCGTGATGCAACACGTAAAAAGACAGTATATGTCATTTATAAACCGTAATTATGTCCCCACTGGATGCAACAAATCCTCGTTTATAATGGGTTTTAATGTTTTTGTCTCGTCACTCCAGCCGGACACGGCATCAACAGTATTTGAGGGGCGTAACATTTCCGTCACACGCTTGAGGTATTCGGCCAATCACAACGCACTGGATAGCTGGCCAATCACAGCACACCTCGCTTTTCAGACCGATGAGCACGTTGTGAAAAAGTTCTTCGTAATATGTCATCAAAAGTGCGAAGATTTTTAGATGTCAGATTACGGAGTGAAGCTGCGGCGTCAATATATCCTCACATGACTGATGTTTTTCAGGGGCTTAAAACTCCCAAACACGAATGACTCACCATGGAAATGAAGCATTATCTAGTGAAACAAACAAAAGAGAAGCTCAACTCCGGTTTCGCTGGGAACGAGATGGCAGAACTAAGCAAATTGCAACGGAAAGGAACTCTGGGAGGGGCGGCGGAGATGCACACCTGCGGTTTTTCTCCAAAACAGGAAAGCTTTTGTAGCGAATATCTCGAGGAAGATCTTCAAACACTCTCCCCACAGTGCTGGAGGTCCATTCTTCACATTTCAACACGTTATTAAAATATCCAGTCAGTGAACTACACTTAATTAACCAGCAATACCAAAAACAATGAACTGCGTTCAGCCACGCAGTTACCCATGTGAATATGTCATGAATGAGTGATGGCATGCATTTCTGCTCCAGACGTCCAAACGTCTCTCCGCTGTTGTTTGGAATGAGGTAAGTGATGTTCTCTTCGGTCTGGTATGTAAAAGCATTCGGGGACTTTGTGTCGATGTGTGCTTGTTTAGTACTGAAGACTCCTAATGGCTCTTTGCTTTGCCTTTGGCTCCAACGTAAGTCTTCAGAGCCTCGTCTATCAACAGATCCACTGACAAGCCCTTTCCTGCCTCTACGGCTCAGAAGAACAAGGAAAAGAGGCACTGAAATACAAAGTCAGGACTCCCTGAGACAAGAGTATTAGAATTTAATGCTGCAAATATCCTTTTTTTTTTTTTTTTTAAATGACCAGTTCTTTGCTACACAAAATCATATTAAAATGATTGGTACTAATGTAGGATCTTAAATTTTGAGTAATTTGAATAATACATTACGTCAAGTAAAATCTAAATTTATATATGGAAAGAATTGAGACAAAATGCTATAGCTTCTATTTCCAAATATATTGTTTTCATCCCAAAAAAAAAAAAATATTTTCAAGTACAATAAAGAGAATGGATGGGGCCTGTGGGTTTACCTTTACATTTTTACATCCACTAAAACAAATCGATTTAAATTTCCCAAACGTATAAAAGCCATGTAACTTAGAAGAGATGATCCATTTGACAAGGTGTTAATGAGGAGAACGGTACAAATAAACACATTTCACAACTTGTGTCCTTGAAGCAAATGCATTCACCATGAAACCCTAAAATTCCTGCTCCGATGAGGACGAAGACATGACATTCTAAATACTGCACATCTAACCGCTAGTTGCTAGGCAACCATACATCCCATCCATCTCATAATTACACAAAATGCAATTAGCCACAGGTCCTTAAAGCAGGCAAAGTGTGGTGGGTTTACACCTCAGGGATAAAAGGTTACAGCGGTTCAAATTGTGTGTGTATAATAAGAACAACAGGCTCGAGGAGCGACAGCAGCGTTACGAACGGCTCACCTGCGGACTGCTGGAACACAAGTCACTTTTGTTAGATGCCTCTTTGAATTCCAACCAAAAGCAACAAGGTTGTGTTGAGGGAGCAGATCAAGTGTCCACCACCCCTCCATACACTCCCTCGCTCTCTCTCTCTCTCTCTGTGGAAAGTGTTGGGAAGCTGATAAATTCTTAATCCTCTCTTCACTATATGCACCTATTGTTCTTTCTCATAAAGGCTTTCTGTTCGCCAGAGCACATGCACGACCCTGTCTGCATTGTTCTGGAAAGTGTCGGATGCTTTGTGTGTTGTGTGTGGGTGTGTTGTGTGTGTACAATAGCTTAAGGAACCACTGATTATCGTAGGGTCACATGTTTAGATTACAAGAGGAAACGATTATTTCCAAACAGTGTTAAATGAGTGTTAACTGCGCTTCAGTTCTACTCCGTTTACATTTACATTAATGGATTTTGCAGATTCTGTAATGACTTCCAGTGCATTTTGTCAGTGTGTGTGTTCCTCTATAATCAAGTGAAAAAGAAGTACACTTTTAAATTAATTAGTACTTAAAAATAACACACTTACGGGTATGACTTCCAGACACTTATTGCATTTATTACAATTACATACTATGTTTTATATTAACATTTAATTAAATGCAATAGAGTGTTTTTTGACCCACTTAAATAGGACTTGATTTCATAATTACCTTCTGGCGTCCTTTGAACCTGGTTCAAGTGGGCTGCTGAATGTACTGACAAGCATTTATGATAAACTTAAATATACTTTAATGTCATTTCTATTGAAACCTGTATGTCATCTATATAAATATAATTGTAGGTACACATATGTAATTATGAAGTTGTAATGTAGTGCATTTAAAATATTAACTTTAAACGTAACGTCAAACAACAAACTACAGTTAAAATTATAATTAAGCACTTTACATGTACTCAGCGTTATTGTAGTTAACTAAAACTACATTAACTACGTTATTTGAAATAAAATCAAATTAAATGAAATAAAAAATGTTTTATTTCAACTAGCTGTCAAAGCAGTATTTCTAAAAAGTAGTTATACAATAACTAAAACAAAATAAACTAAAACTAATCACTTAAAACATTAAAAAAAATATATATAGACAAAATTACAAAAACACACAACAAAATGACAAACTTTAAAATGTAAGTGAAAACAGAACATTTAAAAAATAATGTAACTCAAAATATTTAACTATAACGTTATATTAATAAAACTAAAATAACACTGCATGTGCTTTAGTGTGTTAGCATTGATTTTGCTTTTTAAAAGCATGAAAGATTATTAAAACATTTTTTTTTAAATGTACTTTAAAACCCATCAAACACATCAGCATAAGTGCACTTTGATGTAAAATGTATTTCAAAATGAAACTTTTAATTTGAAGGTCACTTTTTAAAAAGTATACTTAAGTGTGTTAAGAAACAGTCAAGAAAGTGTCTCTAAATTAACTTTTATATTCATAATGTTATAGTATCGTATGCAGTTTTTTTAATAATATACTTTAAAGATTTGAAGTACACTACAAGTGCACATTCAATACAACTAGGCACACTTCTTTTTTTTACCAAAAATAGGCCAGCTTAGTGGCAAGTTAAGACCAGCAAACCACCACAGGCCAGTTTGAGCTCTTTTTTCAGCAGGAGAGTCTCTTAAGCCGTTCTGCTCCACCGCTTTCAGAATGAACTGAAAAAGTGCCAATCTGTCAGACAGCGTTCACTAAACGCAACCGACAGTGTGCTAGTCTGCTGCTCCTTAGAGTGTGAGTCGCACACAAACACACAAACAAAACAAAACAAGACCAGGTTTGTTCTGTCTGGATATGAGTTTGTGTTGAATGTGTCAGTTCGGGATGATTAATGCTCACAGGTTGCATCCTATTAGCATGAAAAGAGTGTGCGTGCAGAAATGGAGGTAATCCTTATGATTATGAAAAGCTTGTGTGTTTGTGTGGAGTGTAGACCATAGTTTCATTCAATTATGGTGCTGTATATACTCACAGAACAGCCTCGAAAAGGAAATCGAAATGAGATCGCCAAAAGGCAAACAGCTTAGCATCTATACACACAATCACAATGCAATGCATATGACAGGAGCTTTGCATGAGACACGTGTTCATACACACAGCTTTGTGTTGAGGGATTTTAGAGTGTTGGGTGTGTGTGTGTGTGTGTGTGTGTGGTGTGTTTTTTGTGGTGTGTGTGGTGTGTGTGTTGTTGGTGGTGAACCTGTGGTCATTTTGGAGATGAATGATGAATACAGGGTCGCGTGTGTGTGTTGGTTTGTGTGTGTGTGTGTTTGAGCACGTGAAATAACAGTGCTGGACAAACGACTTTTGTTCAATCGCCACAGGCTTTACTGAAGAATACATATTACACATGCACGCACACACACACACAACACACACACACAAACCACACGCAAAGCGCACATATTTACTGAGGATGAACGAACATCGACAATAATATACATAACAAATAAACTTTTTTATCTCCATAAAAAGCTTGATATTTACATATTTGTTCTGAAAACTTACACATCTGTGCAAACAGTAAGACATATTTGAACACAAACACACATACTGTATATACATGTGTATCTATACACACACACAGACAGACAGACATACAGACAGACCAGCAGACAGACAGACAGACAAGACAGACAGACAGACAGACAGACATACAGACAGACAGATATAGACAGACATACAGACAGACAGACATACAGACAGACATACAGACAGACAGACAGACACACCACACAAACACACACACAGCACACAAACACATCAGCCAACACAGACAGACAGACACACACACACACAGACCGACAGACAGACACACAAGCAGACATACAGACAGCAGACATACACACCACACACACACACACCACAGAACACACACAACCCACACACACAACACACACACCACACACATTTAGCCATTAGTAAATACATAAACTAAAACTAAGGGGGAAAAATACAACTAAAACCATTAATAAAAGAACTCAATAAATCAACTAAAAGAAAATAATTACTTAAAATAAAAAAGGTAACAACATTACTCATTTTTTATTTAGTAAATAACTAAAACTAAAATAAAAAACATTTTAACATACATTTAAAAAAACACACAATAAAATTCATATTTTAAAAAAAAATTCCATTCTTAATTCTTTCGTTTAACTTGATTACTAAAAGAACTCCACTAAACGAATTAATAGAAACTACAGAAACATTTTTTTTTAAATAATAATATAATTAGATTCAATGAGAAATACCAATTATTGAAACTAAGCATGAACTATACTTCTACAGCATTTTATTAATCTTAGATAATGTTAATTTCAACATTTACTAATGCATTATTACAATCAAACAAAAGTTGTTAACATTAGTTAATGCGCTGTGAATTAACATGAACTGACAATGAACAACTGTATTTTCATTAACTAACATTAACAAAGATGAATAAATACTGTAATAAATGTATTGTTCATTGTTTGTTCATGTTAGCTAATGGATTAACTAATGGAACCTTATTGTGGAGTGTTACCCTTTTTTTTGTCACGAAGTCACAATGCATGCAGCTTTCACCAGCGAAATCCTCCTCTATCTTCCTGAGGCACGCTCTGGTCTATTACACTCTGTTTCCGTTCCTAATGCTTTAATGTAAGGAACAGCCGAGTACAGACGACATAATTCACTGGAAACCTAAAAACGCATCCATGCTTAACTCCAGAGAGCCTGATATCCGGAAATATGCTGAATATTAATCAGCTCCATGAGATAATCAAACATGACAGCGTGTTTGTAACCAATCCTGCATCTGTGTGGCTAATAAAGTCGTTTAAAACACACGCAGCCATCGGCCTGCTAACACAATCAGAGCTTCATTTAACCATCGCAACTGACAAAGATATCCAGGGAAAACAACACCAGATACGAGCCCTCAAATGAGGATCATAGATACAGAACAAGGGAGAACACGAACCTGTGACGCTGTCTTTTTCTCTTTGGCAGAAAAACATGCTTTCTGCAAATCACTTACAAGATGAAAGTCCGTGTGTGTGTGTGTTGTTGTGTGCGTGTGTGGGTGTGTGTTGGTGTGTGTGAGTGGTGTTTGTGTGTGTGTGTGTGTTGTGTTGTGTGTGTGTGGTGTGTGTGTTGTGTGTGTGTGTGTGTGTGGTGTGGGGTGTGTGTGTGTGTGTGGTGGGTGTGTGTTGTGTGTGTGTGTGAGAGTGTGTGTGTGTGTGTATGTGTGTTGGGTGTGTGTGTGTGTGTGGGTGTGTGGTGTGTCTGTGTGTGTGTGTCTGTGTGTGTGTGAGTGTGTGTGTGTGAGTGTGTGTGTGAGTGTGTGTGTGTGTGTGTGTGTGTGTGTGTGTGTTTGGTTGCTGCGTGTGTGTGTGTTTGCATGTGTGGTGTGTGTTGTGGTGTGTGGTGTGTGTGTGTGTGAGACTGTGTGTGTGTGTGTGTTTGTGTCTCTATATTTGTGTGTGTGTGTGTGTGTGTTGGGGTGTGTGTGTGGGTGTCTTGTGTGTGTGTGTTTGTGTGTGCGTGCGTGTTTGTGTGACTGTGTGTGGTGGTGTGTGTGTGTGTTGTTAGAGAGAGTGTGTGATGAGTGTGAGTGTGTGTTAGATATAGTGTGTGGTGTGTGGTGTGTGATAGAATTACTGATGTGAAAATAACACTCAATAAGGGGGTTGTGTGTGCGTTGGTGTGACTGTGTTTGTGTGGGTTGTGTTTGTTGATGTGTATGTATGTATGTGTCTGAGTTTTGTGTGTGTGTGTGTGTCTGTGTGTTGTGTGTGTGTGTGTCTGAATGGTCCATGATATATGTATGTTGTGTGTGTGTGTGTGTATGGTGTGTTTGGTGTGGCAATGCGTGTCAACAGCACAATGTGTTTTAAAGCTGCATGTGTGTGTGTGTACGTCCCTTGTTGGGGTGAAATAAGACTAGCTGAACAATTATAGAAGCCTGATGTGTGTGTGTGTGTGAGTGTGTGCATGCGTGTGTGTGTGTGTGTGAATGTGCGTGTGTGTGTGTGTGTGTGTTTGTTGGGTGTGTGTGTGTGTGTGTGTGCATCGTGTGTGTGTTTGCCTGTTGTGTGGTGTGTGTGTGTGTTAAAAGTTTGTGTGTGGGTGGTGTTTGTGTGTGTGTGTGTGTGAGGTGTGTGGTTAGTGTGTGTGTGTGTGTGTGTGTGTGAGTTGTGCATGCTGTGTGTGTGGATGGGTGTGGTTGTGTGTGTGAGTGTGTGTGGGTGCGTGTGTGTGTGTGTGGGTGTGTGTGTGTGAGTGTGTGTGTGGGTGGGCATGCGTGTGGTGTTTGGCATCGTGTGTGGTTTGTGTTTGTGGTGGTTGTGTGTGTTGTGGTGTGATGGTGTGCATCGTGTGATGTGTGGTGTTGTGTGGGTTGTGTGTGAGTTTGTGTGTGTGTGGTTGTGTGTGGGTGTGTGTGTGTGTGGGCATGCGTGTGTGTGTTTGCGGTGTGTGTGTGTGTGGGTGTGTGGTGTTTGTGTGTGTGTGTGAGAGAGACGTGAGGTGTGTGTGTTGTGCTGCGGTGTGTGTTTTGCGTGTGTGTGGGTTTGTGTGTGTGGTGTGTGTGTGTGTGAGTGTGGTGTGTGTGTGTGTGTGCGTGCGTGTGTGTGTGTGTGTGTGTGTGTGTGTGTGTGTGTGGGTGTGTGTGTGAGAGAGAGTGTTTGTGAGTGTGAGTGTGAGTGAGTGAGAATGAGTGTGAGTGAGTATGTGTGAGTGTGTGTCTGAGTGTGTGTGTGTGGTGTTGCGTGCGTGTGTGTGACTGGTGTGTGTTGTGTGTGTGTGGTTTGTGTATGTATGTAGTATGGGTGCTGAGTTTTTTTTGTATCGTTGTGTTGTGTGTGTGTGTGGGGGGGGGGGGTGTGTGTGTCTGAGTGTTGTGTGTGTGGTTGTGGTGTGTGTGTGTGTGTGGTGTGTGCGCTGTGTTGTGTGTGGTGTCTGTCTTTGTGTGTGTGTCCGCGAGAGAGATGTCACACAAACAAGCTGCTATTTCACACATCCAAAGTAGATTTAAAGTGCTAAAAAAAAGTTTTGAAATGTAAATAAAGGTTCAAGTGTAATTTAATCCTGTACGCTTCTCCACACAAAACGGGTCTGTTCGCACATATTCACACAGGAAGCCGAAGAAACGTCCTGCTTTCACAGCTCTTCAGGCTCACTGTAACTGGAGTTACTTAAAATTCAAAGATCCAAATGAGAGTCGACGAGCAGGATGAAGAAAACAAACAAAACACTCGCACGCAAAGCCATTCAAATGTGTTACACGAGCAGAAAACTAGCAAGAGATCATCTCCTTCCACTGATTAACCCTAAAAACTGGCTAAGGAAACATTTATCACGAACTTGAAGTACTAAAACAACTCAAACAGAACTAAAACCAATAATAAATAAATAAAATAAACATAAAAAATTTAAATGAAAACAATTACAAAACCTCAACAAAATCCCTTCTGCTACTGTCACCAAGCTATTATAGTTATCTGAAACTAAAAATCAAAAAATAAAAATAATAATTTATTAATTAACATTTGCATTAACTTGACATAGAAATAAAACAATAACGAAGTTCTTTCTAATACCAACACATTGCTCGCAACTTGAGAGGAATAAACGAATAAAAGAATAAAAAAACTATAAATAATAATCTACACACACAATGATCAAAATGACACCATAAAATTCCTAAAAGTTTGCAGTTAGTAAGCAGGATTATTATAGTTAACTAAAATTAAAAACATAAAAAGTACTAAAATAACTCAAACTACTATAATAAAATGTATCAAACGATAAATTAAATAAACAATATTACTAAAACTTTCAAATTAAGGTTTTTCAAAGTAAGTCTAAGTTCAAAGATTACCACAAAAATAAAATAAAAATAATAAAGATTTCAAAGTTTTAATTAAATGTATTGTCAGGTATGGTATCAATAAAATAATTTCAGTCTTTCTACTTTCAAATTTCACATTTAATTCAATGCGTTACTTGCAGTTTCTTTGTAACTATTCATGAAATGTATTAGCAATTTCTGGATAAAAATTGTTTCCATTTTTACCAGCTTTCAAACTGGTATTTTGACTGTATATAAACATCTTTAGATGTCAAGCTTCCCCAACCCTGATAAAGACCGATATTGGCGCGTTTTGTTCAGATGTGCACATATGCATAGCATTATGGGGAATAAATATACGCTCCGTTTGGTTTACTGAACTCAGTTAAAGCACCGGCCGGTTAGACGCTCGCGAGCGCTGTTTCTAACAGTTCATCTTCTTAAGCCAACACTATTATAGCCACAAATCCCTGCAGTCAAAATAACTTAAAAATGCACTAATTAAGAAAAGAAGTGGGAGAGCTTCGGTGGAATTAATTAGACACTTCTCACGCTATTAGCAACTGTCCCCGAACAAAGAAATGAAGAATGTCAAAAATATCCTGACTGACACAAAACTATTCTTGATCATTTCTCTTGGTATGTTCGTGCGAGATGGAGTTATAGTCTGGAGAGCAGCGATAATGTAAACCAGGGAGAACGTTTTTGCACATGCAATGAAAGTCAGTGGGGTCCAAAACAGAATTAGACTACACTGACCTTCTATGGACTAAAAACAAACAAAAAGCACCTTATTTTGTGCTTTACAGAATAAATAAAGTTATATATGTTTGAAATGTCATGAGTAAAGTTATAAGTTATAAGTCATTCGCAAATATTACAAAATGAGTAAAGACAACTTGAAACGGCTTTCACAGCACAACGTAGAAAGACAAATTAAAAAAAATCTACTAAAGAAAGTGAAAAAAAAAAAACCTGAGGCTGAAAATAAATATTTATCTCTGAACTGACTAAACTTCAATTCCAGAAATGATATTAGGTATACTAATATATAGCATCAGCAGAAGGAGACAGAACGTTTAATAAAAATGAAACTAATACTATTGATACATTGTGATACTAAATTCATTTCATACCGGACTTCTATTGAGGTGACCACAAAATGATAGTATAACAGTAGACATATAATAGTGGATTATAAAGGTTCCTTATTCTTATTTCCTGTTCTCAACGCTGATTTTCAGCACTCATTACTCCTTCTCAGTGTCCCCTGAGTCTTCAATGCATCTAATATGCGGATTTGCTGCTCAGAAACATTTCTTATATTATCAATGTTGAAAACATTTTTTGTGGAAACAGTGATACATTTTTTTTTCAGGATTCACAGATGACTAAGTTTTAAAAGCTTTTATTTGAAATAGAAATCTTTTGAAAAATTTTTTGGGTCAGTTATAATAGACGAAATTATAAACCGGCGTAAGAGGAAAAAAATGAGCCGAAATAGAAAATACATTCAGCTCTTTATTGAGTATTTAAATGTGGTGATGAACAACAAAGGGAGACAAAACGCAATGAAACTTACACACTATGGTACGAAAAAAAGAAAGTGAAAGTACTAGTTGAGCAGAAATACATTAATGCCCCATACCATCACCTGACCACAGAATTCAGCGACTGATGAATCTCGATCAAGAGAGCCGTGATAAATATGACCAGGTTTTAAAAGCCCAGCTGCGGTTTTTTGTGGTTTTGAGGGACATCAGCATGCAGACAAACACACACTGCTTCAGACGGCACGGAGTTTCCTCAGGGTTGCATCATGGCAAAGATGAAGAAGCTCAATAATTATTCAGTGTGTGTGTGTGTGTGAAGATCTGAGCAATATGTGTGCAACACAACCACACACATAATAAGCATGTGCATTTTGATGCTTTTGATGTCTACATGAGAAGCCGACAGTCCACCTGCCCTCCTTTTTAATAGTTGTTCTGCGTATATATATGCATCGGACGGTTGTTTTTGCCTGTTAAACACATCCTCCTGTCTGTGTGTGCGAGACTTTAAATCTTCCTCAGACTGATCTCCCGTGAAAATACTGCCACAGAACTAGAAAAGGCCTGTTCGGTCTCTGGATTTGGATTGTGTGAAATGTTTTGAAGCTCAGAATCCTCCGTACTACATCCTTCATCCAGATAAAAGAAGCTCTGAATTAGAGCCCGACCGATATATCGTTTTTTCCGATATTATCGGCCGATATGAGCCTGTTGCCGATATATCGGTATCGGCGAATATGTCACAGAACATATAACACAGATAAAATGCTTGAAATGGTGTAATTACTTAGTTCGCGCTCCATTGTTTGCTACTGGCGACCTGATGAAACGCTTTAAAGCTCAAGTCTATGGAAAACCATTGAAACTTTGAACGGCCATATCTCCGTAACGGCGTGGCAAATCCGCACCAAATTCGGGGGTGGAAAAAAAAAATTTTCCCTTCAACTCGAGGAACTCTCCGCACTGTCGAGTGTAGATTCTATGAGGCCCGCTTTCGAATGATAATAACCACCGCTGCGTCGATAGCCCTGGGGGTTCGGGAGTTAGGGGTTGTTAAATTCACGGTTCGGCCCCGACCGATCGAGCGATCAGCGGAGGGTGGCGTTCGATAGCACTCCTCGAGCTGACGGGATCCCCCGAATTTAGTAGAAATCCGCCGGCGCGTTCGCGAGATAGTGACACCAGTCAACACTTTCTCTTCAGTAAGGAGGTCTCTTGTTCAGGCAGCGCATCAAAGAGTGTCTTATTCGACCGGTTAAGGCCCTGCGAAGTGACTACAACAATGAAATTCCGCCATGATTTTTATTCCAATGAACGTACACGTTACATCAAAGGGCATAAATTGCGCGAGATTTGAATTTAATTTTGTATTCTTTACGATATGATATTTTCCACTTCACACTTCGCTAGTAATTGTTGTCTGTTTGTTGGAAAGACATGTAAGCAAATCCGGAATGGAATGTTTACGAAGTGAAATAAACTTCAACTGAATAAAGTTAAATGGAATTGAATTAAAGTTGAATAAACAAACTTTACTGTTCAGTGCACTGATGTAAAACTCATTTTGGATAATAAAGTTTATTATTAAATAGTTAAATGCCCAGCCTCCATTACGTATCCATGTCACATCATTATAAGTGGTTGATCACCACGTTTGAGTGATCATTGCAAAAAATTTGTTTATGTATATATATATTCTGTTTATGTATATATACTGTATTCTATATATAGTACAAGTCAAAAGTTTGGACACACCAATGGGAAAGTCTGTACTGTACTATAATACTACACACATAATATCGGCCGAATTGGATATCGTCCTTTTTTAACTCTCCAATATCGGGTTAAATCGGCCCCAAAAAAACCATATCAGAAAAAGATTCGGGCTCTAAACACTCAAGAATGTGTTGTGAGGATAGGGGGAGGAGTTTCAAACACACTCTCTCTAGGTTTATTTGATGTTAAATCACACACTTTCTGTCCCTTTCTGTTCCTTCTTGTGTGACAGGTTCAGTCAAAGCACCATTTTTTTTAACTGCTTTTCAAATTTACCGAATGGAAAAAAAGCTAAAAATTAGAAAGTAATTTTTTTTAAACCAAGATTACAAATTGCATATTTGTAAAAATAAATGAGTAATAGCTTAAAACAAGGGGGAAAAAATCTGCCGGCACGGTCGAAAAATAATGGGTTTTCACTCTGAATTAAGTTTTTTTTTTTTTTTAAGCATCATTATAACAATTGGTTTTCACTTTTTAAAAAATGCGCAATTAAAAAAATTATGTACTTCTTGTAGGTGATTTCTAGATTTATTTATTTATAAATCTTTTTAAAAACAAACATTATTCTTCACAGTCTGTGGATGCAAAACATTGCAAAAACATTATTTTCTTCCTCTGTAATTTGTCTTGTATTTTTTTTCCCAATCCAAATATCTAACCATTTTTAAATCAAGACACATTTACTTGGAGGAAAATGCTATAAAAAATTAACTGACAGCGGGGCGTAAGTGCAAAAAAGTGCAAATGAGATCATACAAATGAATATGAATTAATCACCAATTTGGCAAAATGTAAAATAGTAACGAATCGCCATTAGACGGTGTTGGTTTGTGTGTTGAATACGGGGACCGGGACACAGACAGGATCTGCGATCATCTCTAAGTAGATTAGTAAGTGAGAGACGGAGAGAGATTGTCTGGGATTATCCTGTGATATTAAGAGAACATCTTTATTTGCCTGTAAACTCAAACGTGACTTTAATCTGTGGTTTAACACGCAGACATCATGATACAGATCATGTGGGAGGACTGTAGAGACTCGAAACCCGATGAAGACTGAAACCATTCATTTCCTAGAGGGTCACTGCTGCCATCCTCACAATCTACATGTTAAATAATGGAGTACAAGTAATACAAGTAATTAACTACCGCACTTGTGTGATTCATTTAAATAGTTTCCTCCCGTAAATGTTGCATCTGAAATGGAAACTCCTACAGATTCATATGCAATAAGGTCAGCCGTAAAAATAACTTGTGTCCACACCTTTTTAGCACTAAAGTTTCACTGTGTGTCTTTAGTAAATCCTGACAGTAGCCAGTAGGTTATAACAGTAAATCTGGCCCTACTGGTCCTATATCGCAAGCTAGGTTATGATAATTTAATCCCTAACAACTCAATAACGTACAAAATCAAATCCTATAAAATCCTGTGTAAAGCCAAGAGACCGCTTGAATCGCTAACCGTTTTTTTCAAACATTGCATCTGTGGGCCCTTTCTTATGAGCTTTTTTCAGTTGCATTTGAAGCCAAAGCCACTGCACACGTTTTTATATTGTATGGACCTCATAAAATATGTTCAAAATTCGGCGCGAACGTTTCATAAAACCATTCTTGCTTTCAGTTCAATGCAACAATTTATGTAAGAACTGATTCCTTCTGTTCAGTTTCCCATCACTTTTTCATGTAATGCATGTACAAAAGTTTGAAATAGTTAAGATTTGTTTTAATGTTTTTGAAAAAAGTCGCTTTCCAAGGCTGCATTTATTTGATCAAAAATGCAGTAAAATCAGTAAAATTGTGAAATATTTTTTGCAATTTCAAATAGCTGTTTTCTATGTCAATATCTGTTCAAATGTAATTTATTTCTGTGATGTGCAGCTGTATTTTCAGCATCATTACTCCAGTCTTCAGTGTCACATGATCTTCAGAAATCATTCTAATATGCTGATTTGCTGCTCAAGAAACATCTCATTTAAAAAAATGTTGATATTAGAATTAAAATATTTCCAATAATTAAAATGTTGCATATTTATAATTGGCATCCACGCAAACTGTGTTTTACTTCTAAACTGAGACTTTCAGTCGCATAACACACGAATTTGTCCTTCAAATTTCACATAAAATGTACTTTATGAACAATAAAGCACTGTAGACATCAGTATTGCAGGAAAGCTTCAGCAGCAAATGATTCTTTTCTCTACGAAGGACAACATCCCCCCCACATGTAATTTAATTACAGCAGTAAGTTTCAGCATCTTCAGCCTTTAAAACATGAGCGCTGTTTCCTTTTTGCTTCATAGCAATTCAGAGCTGGGTGGATGCGTGTGTGCTTTTAAAGCTCTGAGGCTTTAGAGTCTATTTGTCAGAGCATTCGAGGGAATGTGTGTCTTTTCCGACTGTTGCATATCAAATGATAAAAAAGAACAATGCAGCTCATTAGCTTTTTTAATTAGACGAGCCTTATTACATGGATACCCACAAACAAATGGTAAATAAATAATTATTGACCTCATGCTATTAGACATCTTTATGTCTAATTTTCTCTCTAAATCCCTCTTTCCTACTTCTCCTGCTCTGCTTAATTCTCCCCGATCTACAATTACATTCCTCTCTGTCCAACATCTATCCTCTGAAATGATGGCAGAACCTCTAATCGCCAATTATGATCATTTTCTGTTCAAGGAAGAGCTAAGCTGGTTTCTCTGAATTAAACTTTAGGGTTTATATTGTCCCCAAAATAGAGTAAGCTGAGGCCCCATTTCAGTGTGCACTACTTAGGGCTGTTAAAACAAGTAGACAACATAATCAAGCTGATATTATAAACAGCTTATTTTAGACAAATGTTAAGGCACTACTACATAAGACATTCAATCTAGTGGCACAAATGTACTGTTTTCCCCAATATGTGTTATTATTTGCTTATTACAGGATCATGCTGTTAGCTTAACAACATTCGATTTGCAACAAATATTGCTTTTGCATCTCATATCGTGTGTCTCTTTGTGTGGTGTTTGCTAAAAACACTTTTATATGTTCTGCTTTCGGAAACCACACATGTTTTTTAAACCAATGAAAGCGTAAGACTCACCCAGAGTTGCAAGCTCCAGCACACTGGCCAATAGCAGCACTTGTAAAAACCCCATGGCCCCACCCCTCATTCTGGATTGGCTGGTTCGAGTGTGGCTCCTCCCCTTCCAGCTGATTGGTTAGGTGAGTATGCAGTGAGTTCACCCGAGATTTGCAGATCAGTGGTTCTTTCTGTCCGATAATTATAAAGCCACCTATGAACACAGAAAGAGAAGAAACAGTACTTCTTTAGTGGTCAATCAACACACATAAACACAAAAGTTGTAATAAAAAAAAAAGTTGTGTTTTGAAATTGTGTTTTTGCCATTATTATAAGTTTTGTTTATATTTATTTTATATGTTATATATATTTTATTTATCCATCTATCTATCTATCTACCTACTATCCATCCATCCGCCATCCATCCATTCATCCATCTGCTATCTATTCATCCATCCATCTACTATCTGTCTATCTATCCATCCATCCATCTATCTATCTATCTATCTATCTATCTATCTATCTATCTATCTATTATCGTCTATCCTATCTATTATCTATCCAGCATGCACCATCCCATCCTACCATCCAGCCATCATCGAGCCACCATCCATCCATTCCCACCATCCCTATATCCATCCACTATCTGTCTATCTATCCATCCATCCATCTACTATCTGTGCATCCATCCATCCATCCATCTATCCGTCCATCCATCCATCCATCCATCCATCTATCCGTCCATCATTCATCCATTCATCCTCCCTTCCATCATCCATCCATCCTCTATACATCCATCCATCTACGCAGCCTCCATCACCTCCATCCGTCCATCGCATCCATCTATCCGTCCATCCATCTATCCATTCATCCATCCATCCATTCATCCATCCATCCATCCATCCATACATCCATCACGGCAACTAACTGAAAATAAGTTGAAGTTTTTTTTTTACTTTTTTGTTTCCCATATTTATATTTTATAATTGTTCAGCTCAAATAACAATTTTACTCAAATTCACACTACCACAAAGGACAAAAACAAAACAAAAAACGTTATAGATCTGTGGTATTACTGTTCGATACCATTACTGTACCACAAAACCAGACCCGTATGTCCGATGTGTCAATCTGAAACAGCACTGTATTTGACACTGTTTCCCAGAAGACGAGCGAGTTATTGTTCTGACAGTGATGGACCGTCCCGGGTCAAAGGTCACCTGACAAGGACGTTTTCACTCAACAAAAGCCCTGTTTATCAGGTCAACACATTCTCCTGCAGGCAGCGAAAGACGAAAGACTAAATTACTCCACATGTCTGTGTGGGAACTGAGATGTGCTGTCCCATGATGCTTTGCACCATTGCTTTAGTGTTAATTAGGAAATAACACCAAATGATGATCATAACAGGCATCTAGCAACGGTATGTCACAGATGCAGAACACACATCAACGCTTTTACAGATTTAAAGCCATGTGGAAGTGCATTGCAAGAGCTTTCAGATAAACCCTGGTTACAAACAAGCCTTCAACACCTCTCTCTCGCCCTCTCTCTATCTCTCTCTCTCTCTCTCTCTCTCTCTGTCTCTCTCTCTCTCTCTCTCTCTCTGTCTCTCTCTCTCTCTCTCTCTCTCTCTCTCTCTCTCTCTCCCTCTCCCCCCCCCCCTCTCTCTCCCTCTCCGCCCTCCTCGCCCTCTCGCCCTCCCTCCCTCTCGCCCTCTCGCCCTCTCGCCCTCTCTGCGCCCTCTCCTCCCTCTCTCCCCCCTCGGCCCTCTCTCTCTCGCCCTCAGTCGCCCCCTCGCCCCCTCTCTCTCTCTCTCCCCCTCTCCCCCTCTCCCCCTCCCCCCCCCCCCCCCCGTTCCTCCCCGCCCATCTCCCTCTCTCCCTCTCTCTCTCTCTCCTCTCCCTCTCTCTCCCTCTCTCTCCCTCTCTCTCTCCTCTCTCTCTCTCTCTTCTCTCCTCTCTCTCTCTCTTCTCTCTCTCTCTCGCTGTGAATCCGTTGTTTCATGGCTCTGGGATCCGGCTGATTCGGCTTGCTGCAGAGGATGTTACAATTCACTCAGCTTCAAACACTTCAGACTGGACCAAAGAACACCGGAGCAGAGCCGGATTCAAGTTTTCATATTTAGATTATTTGGCAAGATTATTTTATTTTCGTTATTTTTGTTAACATTTATTAAAAAAATCAAACGTTTTAAAAACCGACCGAAATTATAAATTTGCCAGGTCACTAAAGGCAAAAATAAGCAACTAAAATCGCCAAAACTAAAAAATATTTAAAATGACAAAAAGCACATCAATTCTAAACTGCATTAACGGAACCTGATAATGTAAAAATAAAAGCCAATTTGTTTTATTTATGTATTCTATAAATAAATTGTCGTGTTTTTTTGTCACTTTAATATAATTTTTTACTTTAATTTATTAGGAAGAAATGTATAGAATACATGTATTAGGAAAAATGTAACATTCAATATTTAGTGATCCATCTAGTACTTAAACTTACAAAGTTTTTAAGGTTCAATTTTTTTTCTATTTCTCTCTCACCCTCTCCCTCTCTATATGTAAACAACACATTTTTAATTTATTAATTATATTATTTTAAATATCCAGTATTACTATTTTATTTTATTTCTGTTTTAATTGCACTTATGACTATTTTCAGTTAAGACAAGATAACAGTTATGCCAATTCCTTCATGTTTACATATTTTCTTTAATGACTGTTGCATGCACATTACTTTTATTAGGGCAGATATTTTTTTTTATATTATTTTTAATGAAAAGTTCCAAACTAGAAATCTTATTAAACTTAAATAAAATTCTAAAACTGAATATGAATTATTAATATAAATATATCATAGTATACATAAATATTAAAATAACCTGGTCCACCAACAAAAAAATGAAAATTCATCTGTTTTCTCAACCTCTTGATATGATCACGTCTTTGGTCATTTTATTTTTTATTTCTTTGTCTTGGAAATAGTATGACCATTCAAAATGTTTTGTGATTCCTGTTTTCTGAATCATGTGTGTTCTATTTTGGCAGTTCCTTAATAATTTGTGAATTCACTTTCTTGCATGATGCTGAATAAAATTGTGTGTGTGTGGTGTGTGGTGTGTGTCTGTCTGTTGAGTTTTATGTCTGTGTGCTGTGTGTGTGTGTGTGTGTGTGTGTGTGTTGTGAGTGAGTGTCTGTGGGTGTGTGTGTGTGTGTGTCTGTGTGAGTGTGTGTCTGTGTGTGTGAGTGTCTGTGTGTGTGTGTTTCTGTGTCTGTGTCTGTGTCTGTGTGTGTGTGTGTGTTTGTGTGTTTGGTGTGTGTGTGTGGTGTGTGTGTGTGTGTGAAGTGCGTGTTTGTGGTGTGTGTGTGTGTGTGTGTGTTTGTGTTGAGTGAGTGTGTCTGTCTGAGTGTGTCTGGCTGTGTGGGTGTGTGTGTGTGTTTGTGTGTTTGTGTGTGTTGTGTGTGTGTGTGTGTGTAGTGATTGAGTGTGGTCTGTGTCTGTGTCCCGTGTGTGTGTGTGTGTGTGTGGAGAGAGTGTGTGTGTGTGTGTGTGTGTGTGTGTGAGAGTGAGTGTCTGTGTCTGTGTGAGTGTCTGTGAGTGTCTGTGTGAGTGTGAGTGTCTGTGTCTGTGTGAGTGTGAGTGTCTGTGTGTCTGTGTGTGTGTGTGGGTGTGTGTGTGTGTGTGTGTGTGTGTGTGTCTGTGTCTGTGTCTGTGTGTGTCTGTGTGTGTCTCTGTGTGTGTCGTGTGTGTGTCGTGTGTGTGTGTGTGTGTGTTTGTTTGTGTTTGTGTTTGTGTGTGTGTCTGTGTGTCTCTGTCTGTGTCTGTGTCTGTGTCTGTGATTGCGCAGCTTCAGTAATGTGTGCAGACTGTGATTAAGGAATCGGCCAATCAGAGCAGAGGAGCAAGCGAGGCCTGAATCCCCCGTGTCAGCACAATCGCTGGGCCTTTTTGAACCCTGATTCCCTGTCGTCAGCGAGTGCATTGGGCTTTTCGCTCGGCGACTGAACCGCAACTCTCAGAGAGAAACAGCTCTGACTGAACACACAGAGTCAGCGTGAAGCCACATACAGCACCTGAAAAACATGTTTTAAACACGCATGCACATTGCACACACAAACAAGCATCGTGAGCTGCAGCTTCGCTACGTCTATAAATGAGGGTGAGATTTCTCACAAATTATCATGTGCACTTACACCTCTCATGCCAATTCATTCACACTCGCTCTCTCTTTCTCCAAAACAAAATCTCCATGTTCACTGAAGTTTGCTTCCGCGGAGGCCCGGCGCCAATCTGGGGAAGGTATCGGGCCAGAAATGTGCTCATTAACTCAAACCAGCTTTGGATCTTCTTCAACTTAAAATTACCACAGGAAATGTTTTGAGGTCACACACTCACCAGTGTTAACATATGCTCAAACACACACACATGCAAACACGACTCTGGAGAGAGAAGACACTGATCTGAAATCGACCTCTTGGCACACACTCCACTAAACACACACACATACACACACACACACACACACACTGAACTCCCTAATTACTGTGTATCTTTTGTGACGGTCTCAGATATTTAAATACATCCTCAGTTAAAGGACCTGTGCGATCGTCTGCAGACATTATTACACACAAACATGTCAAGAATCGATACAATCACATTGTCATCATTTATGCGATTTCCACAATTCAGGTTTTTTCAGGCAGTGACAAATAAAAGAGTCTCATAAAAAGAAAAGGAAAAATATTTTTAAAATGTAATAAACCACCATAGTTATATTACTATTATTTATATACTATTATAGCATTTGTTGATATTTTGAATTAGCTTTTATTTTTTTGTAGTTTTATGTGCTTAGGTCATTTTAATTATTATATTTCTAATTTTATATTGTGTATTTCGCTTGTTTAAGAATTTTAATACTTCAACTTAAAAAATAGAAATGTTGCACCTTTTTAATTTATTTATTCCTACATTGTAATATTGATATTTTTTATATTATTGCATTATTGTTATTCACTTTCGTTTGTATTCATGTTCATTCCCATTGGGTTTTTTTTTTGTTGTTGTTGTTTCAGTTTGTTTTTTTTATGTTCAACGTGGCAAAATTGTTTTACATTAAAATGTTTTTCATTTAATGCCATGGGCTTTAACTATCAAATGCAACTTTTTTTGTTTTTGTTTGTTGGCCACACCAAATTACTTTTTATTATGGAAGACAAAAACATTTTCCTAAGTGAAATACTATTTTAAAAAACCAAAAAAAAAAAATAATAAATAAAAGATTATGCCCA
>JADLZN010001633.1:240000-361167 GCA_018155175.1 Sinocyclocheilus anophthalmus
TCAAGATGAACACTTACTGGACTGAAGCAGCTTCTCTTTACTTGATTATACATCATTTTTTTTTTTTTTTAAAGCAGTGCGTCTCAAATCTGATCATCAGGATCTTTTGAGGAGCTTTTGTTTCCAGAAGCTTTACTTTCACTGTTCCTCAGCGGAGGAATGATCTTCCCAAGCCTCCAGAACATCTCACATCTTCTGAGGAGCGATTATTTCTTCATCTCTCAATCAGCATGAACACAAGTGTGAAAAAAAACTTGACTTGATGACATTGAAGGATTGAGACGTTCTGATCGAGCCAAACATAATCTAGATTTTGAAGGAATCACACACTAGCATTCAAAAGTTTAGGATCAGTATGTTTTCTCTTCTGTTCACCAATGCTGCATTTATTTGATCAAAAATACAGTAAAAACAGTAATATCGTTCATCTAAGACCATCTGTGTTTTAAACGTTAATGGGATATCCTGTGATCAAAGCTGTATTTTCAGCATCATTACTCCGGTCTTCAGTGTCACATGATCTTCAGAAATCAGTATAATATGCTGATTTGCTGCTCAAGAAACATTTCTGATTATTTTCAATGTTGAAAACAGTTGTGCTGCCCAATATTTTTGTGGAAACTATGATACAGTCAAGATTCTTTGATGAAATGAAAGCTCAAAAGAATAGCATTTATTTTAATTTTTTTGTTACATTGTAAAAGTATTTTCTGTCACTTTTGATTAATTTAATCAATGCATCCTAGTAATTTCTTTAAAAAAAAATTAAATATGTGCAAATGTACATTATACTTTTACTGTTTTCAACAATTCCATCAACCATTTTTTCATTCATCCAGGCATATCCAATATGCAAAAACTGCAAAAGCTGTATATTTGCCTTCTAAAAATGACCAGTTTGAAGGCATTTCATGAGGGAAAGTATAACATAAACCCCAGATTCACTTAATATCCCTGTATAGTGTTTTGTGTTTGGACATTGAGCAACGTGGATTAAAAACCAAACAATTACCATCACTGATCAACACACACACACACGCACACACTCACCACACACACACACACACCCACACAGGCATCACACACACACGACACACCCACGCACACACTCATCACACACACACCACCACTCATCACACACACACACACACACACACCACACACACTCACTCTCTCTCTCACACACAAACACACAAACACACTCACCCTCACACCCACCTACACAGACACCATCAACAAAAGGCCCACACACACACAGCCAAACACACACGCCCCCCTCCATCACAAACCAACAAACCATGTGGCGCACACACTCTCACACACACACACCTCACTCTCTCACAACACACACACACACAACTCACTCTCTCACACACAACACACACACCACACACACACACCCTCACACACTCACTCTCTCACACACACACACACACACAAACGCACACACACACACACACACACAGTTTGTTTTTGTGGAAAAGTGGGGACATCCCATAGTCGTAATGGTTTTTATACTGTACAGACCGTATATTCTATTGCCCTACACCAACCCTACCCCTAAACCTATCCCTCACAGGAGACTTTGTGCTATTTCAGATTTTCAATACACTCCATTCTGTGTGATTTATAAGCGTTTTGAAAAGTGGGGACATGGGGTAATGTCCTGAAAAGTCACCTTCTCCTTGAAATACCTATGTTATACCATTGTCATTATACAAATTATGTCCTCATTTGTCACAAAAACGCGTACACTCTCTCACACACACACACACACACACACACACATCACACACACACTCATCACATACACACTCATCACACACACCACTTGAAATGGACTCACAGACCGCACCAATTAGCCACTGCACTGATATTTTCAGAGGGTGTAATTATGGAGCGGGACGCAGTCCAGTGCAGAAACGACAGACGACATTTTGGACGCTTGAGACAAATATTAACACACACAGACACACACAGTGAGAGAGAGTTACATATGAGAGCAGCAACTGGAATTGTATAATTTAACTAACACAATTAACTAAGTACAACTATATATTATTCGTCGCTTGTTTGTTTATTAAAGTCAACATGAAACAGCATTCACAACCCATTTTATTTCCAGAATGTGATGCATTTAATGGTTAAACAGGATAATTAACAAGAAAACATGTGGGCTGAGACTTGAATTCTCACACTGAGATTGTGAAAAGTGGGTAGTTCGTGCCAGAATGCCATTATACTACGGCAAGCCTTCAGAAACACTGCATTGCACTTAGAAAAGTAGCCTAAAATAGTGCTTAAATTAATATTTGGCCATTGGTTAACCTTTCTATACATCCGCCGAGAGGAAATTTGCTTCAGAAGGAGAGCGAGTCATTATATTTTGATGAAAGATTACGAAGACAAACATCTTTTTAGACTTTAATAACAACATGCAATGATGAACCGCACACAATAAGACCAAAAGCACGTATTAAGAAAGTACATTGGGCCAATATTAGATTTCATGTGGGCTTGTATTTATTGTGTTATGAATATGCAAATGATCATTTTTGAGAAGAAATAATTGGTGAGTGATGTGCATTTTTTGGGGGGTTTGGACAGCGAACACATACACACACACACACACTCTCTTTTTCTCACACACACTCTCTCTCTCTCTCTCTCTCTCTCTCTCACACACACACACACTCTCTCTCTCTCTCTCTCTCTCTCCACTCTCTCTCTCTCTCTCTCTCCTCACACACACACACACACACATTTTCTCTCTCTCACACTCACTCTCTCTCTCTCTCTCACACACACACACACTCTCTCACACACACACTCTCTCTCTCTCTCTCACACACACACACACTCTCTCTCTCTCTCTCTCTCTCTCACACACACACACACACACACGCTCTCTCTCTCTCTCACACACACTCTCTCTCTCCTCTCTCTCTCTCTCACACACACACACACTCACACATTCACACACACTCTCTCTCTCACACACACACACCACTGCTAATCACAGAATTATGAGGCAAGCATACAATCAGATCTCTGATCATAAAGGGAGATTTTATCTGTGCCGCTGTGAAACTGTTTTCAACCATCGTGATTCCATCTAACGGAAAACTATTCTGTGGACGACGACTGAGGAAAGTGCAGCTATTAATCACAGCGACAGAGAGAGAGGGAGAGAAATTCACTTTGGAGGAAAGCATCGTCTATTGTTCAGAGCATTCAAGATCCAATGAGATGATTTCTAATTACAAATGCATCAACTTCATGGAAATTAAATATTTTTGGTGAACAGTCTAGTGTAGGATAAAAATCCTTAAAGATTTTTTTTAATGGTTTGAAAGAAGTCCCCCCCCCCCCCCCCCTATTCAGCACAATCGAGGCTGAACCCAAACCCAAAAATACGGTAAAATCTGTAAAATTGCGAAATATTATTACAATTTCAAACAGCTGTTTTCTATGTGAATATCTGTTAAACTGTAATATATTCCTGTGATGCGCAGCTGTATTTTCAGCATCATTCCTCCAGTCTTCAGTGTCACAAGATCCTTCAAAATCATTCTAATATGCTGATTTGCTGCTCAAGAAACATTTCTGATTATTATCAATGATGAAAACAGTTGTGCTGTGGAAACTGTGATACATTTGAGTTTTTTTAGGATTATTTGATAAATAAAACTTTCAAAAGAACAGCCTTTATTTGAAATAGAATCTTTTGTACGATTACAATACGTCAATTTTTATCAATTTAATGCATCAGTGCTGAATAAATAGAATTAATTCCATTCATTAAAAACATAAATAAATAAAAATAATGACACTAAACTGTTGAATGGTACTAGAAAGGAGCATCAGCTTTTTTTTTTTTTTATAATTATACCAAATATAACAGGTTGATACGATGCACATATAAAATATGATTTGAAAATATGATGAGATCTGTGATTGGTCGGTGTCAAATTACAGCCAATCTGAGTTAAAGGGATAGTTCACAGTAATTTTGTCATCATTTACTCAGCCTCGTGTTGTTGCAAACCTGTATTGAAAAATAAAAATACTATGGAAGTCAATGGCGTCAACTGTTTGGTTATCAACATTCTTCAATACCTTCTTTTGTGTTCAGCAGACGAAAGAAACCACATGAGGCTGACTAAATGATTTCAGAACTTTCATTTTTGGGTGAACTGTCCCTTTAAGATGCTATGAACAATTCTATAACTATTATTTTCTGGGTGCAAAAATGGACAAAATGAACAAAAATACATTGGTTGCTGGTCATGGGAGTTGTTCTCGCACACCGCAGAACTCAGAAAAGGCAACAGATAATAGTGCAAGGAGGAGAGGTGCGCTTCAAAAGGAGTTATTTTACCTGCATATATTCACAAACAGCAAGAAAAAAAGCAGCATATCTCTTATTCCATTGCTTTGGCTCTTATCTGTCTTTCTCCGTCGGTCCTTTGATGGTCTGCAGGGAATGCGGCCCACGGCCTGAATAACTGCTCCTACATTCACATTCAAAGCCAGCCGTGGATGAATGCTGCTCCCTCTTCGCAGAGGCTTTTTATTGAGTAATATTTTCATCTTTTCATCTTTGGAAAGATTGTAAATCGCACGGTTTCAGAGTGTGAAGAGAGAAACCCTCACGCTCGCGCTCAGACAAGCAGAAACGTTCATAAACTTATAAACAACTTTTCTCTCCCCTGTGGTGGTGTGTGTGGTGGTGTGTGTGTGGGTGTGGTGGTGTGTGTGTGTGTGTGTGTGAGTGTGTGTGTGTGTGTGTGTGTGTGTTGTGATGTTGAGTGTGAGTGTGTGTGGTGTTGTGTGTTGTGTGTGTGTGTGTGTGTGTGTGTGTTGTGTGTAGACGTTGATTTGTGTGTGTGTGTGTGTGTGAGAAGAGAGAAGAGAGAAGAGAGTGTATCTAAAATTCAAAATGCCAGTGGCCGTTTTCAAAACTTGATGACATCATGCATAAATAGGCAAAACTTTGTCCTTGTGCCAATAGCACATCTATGGAATAATGAGCAAACCCGATGTTGGTGGACCATGGAAGATGGAACCCGTGTAAAAGTATCCCAGGCATGCTTGTCCATCCTTTTTTATATGTTCCCACACACACACACCACACACACACACACCCCACACGACATCACACACACACACACTCACACACACCACACCCCCCCACACCTCACACACACACACCACACACACACACACACTCACAGGGGCTGCGTGCTGCACAATCAATCAAAATAACGACAAACACAATCGCAATGTGACAATGAATATTATCAAATATGCTTATCTGCATATTTTTTTGGGCCACTTTAATGTTTAACCATTAAATTAAAATTTTCTGGTTAAATGTTTAATGAAGAAATTAAAGACAAATTAAGACAATCCATAATACTGTGAAAATTACAGATATCCAGAAAAACACAAAATTTTTTCCGTCACTTCATTTAAAAATATTTATAATCCGCATTATTTTTTTTAGTACTAATAATAATAAATAATCATAATAATAATTATTTAGTATTATATATTATTATTATTATTATTATTATTATACAATATGCCAAACGTGTATTATAATATATCAATATGACTATTACTAATAATCAGAATCAGAAGAAAGAGCTTTATTACCAAGTATTTTTACACACACAAGGAATTTGACTTGACGACAGGAACTTCCAGTGCAGAAGAAAGTACACACATAGAGTGCAAGCATACATGGAAAACACAGTAGGGATTTATATAAAACTAATAAATAAAAAATAAAAAATACAAAATATGAATCTGTACCATAATCCAGAAATTATAATAATAGGAAAAAATGTATTGTTTGATAATGTACATGATATGGGTTTATTAGTGCGGGCAGATAGAAGGTTATTTACAAAGTTGTGCGTTAATATAAATATACTATTTTGTGTATATTTGAAAGCTCAATTGTTTAGACTGAGTATAGCCTGTGGGAAAAAACTGTTCTTGTGCCTGGCTGTTTTGGTGCTCAGTGCTCTGTAGCGCCAGCCAGAGGGCAACAGATCAAAGAGAGAGTGGGCTGGGTTTGAGGGGTCCAGAGTGATTTTCTTAGCTCTTTTTATCACTCTGGTGGTGTAAAGATCTTGGAGGTTGGGCAGAGGGGCACCGATAATCCTCTCGGCAGTCCTGACTGTCCGTTGTAGTCTTCTGATGTCTGATTTGGTAGCTGAACCAAAACAGACAGTTATGGATGAACACAGGACACTCAATGATAGCAGAGTAGAACTGTTTCAGCAGCTCCTGTGGCAGGTTGAATTTTCTTAGCTGGCGAAGGAAGTACAACCTCTGGTGGGCCTTTTTTGCAATGGAGTCTATTTGAGTGTCCCACTTCAGGTCCTGAGATATTGTGGTGCCCAGGAACCTGAATGACTCCACTGCAGTCACAGTGCTGTTCATGATGGTGAGTGGGTGGAGTTCAGGGGGGTTTCTCCTGAAGTCCACTGTCATCTCCACTGTTTTGAGTGTGTTAAGCTCCAGGTTGTTAAGACTCCACCAGACAGCCAGCTTTATAACCTCTTGTCTGTAAGCAAACTTGTCTCCGTCCTTGATGAGGTCGATGACTGTAGTGTCGTCTGCGAACTTCAGGAGCTTGACAGAGGGGTCTTTAGAGGTGCAGTCATTGGTGTAGAGGGAGAAGGGCAGTGGGGAGAGAACACAAACCTGTGGGGCGCCAGTGCTGATGGTGATAGTCCTGGATGTGAGTTTTCCCAGCCTCTAGCTGCTGCCTGTCTGTCAGGAAGTTGGTGATCCACTGACAGATAGAGCTAGGAACAGAGAGGTGGGTTAGTTTGGTCTGGAGGAGTGTTGGGATGATGGTTTTGAAGGCCGAACTGAAGTCCACAAATAGGTTCCTTGCGTAATTCCCAGGTCTGTCGTGGTGTTGCCGGATGTTATGCAGTCCCATGTTGACTGCATCATCCACAGACCTGTTTGCTCTGTAGGCAAACTGAAGAGGATCCAGCAGGGGTTCAGTGATGTCCTTCAGGTAGGCCAGGACCAGTCTCTCAAATTACTTCATGACCACAGACATGAGAGCAACAGGTCTGTAGTCGTTAAGTCCAGTGCTTTTGGGCTTTTTGGGGACCGGAATGATGGTGGAGCGTTTGAAGCAGGCAGGGACTTCGCACAGCTCCAGTTATCTGTTGAAGATCTGTGTGAAGATTGGGGCCAGTTGGTCAGCGCAGACTTTTAAAAAGGCAGGTGAAACACCATCTGGGCCTGAATCTTTTCTAGATTTCTGCTTCCTGAAGACCCTGTTCACATCCTCTACACAGACCTTAAGGCACATGTTGAATGGTGTGGGGGGGGGGGGGTTGGGGGGGGGGTAGGTGAAGGTGTGAAGTGCAGATCAGAGCGGATGGGGGGTGGTAGACGATTCTTTTCAAATCTGCTGTAAAACACATTCAGATCGTCAGCCAGTTGTTGATTTTCCGCAAGCTGTGGGGGTGGTGTCTTGTACATGGTTATGTTCCTCAGACCAGTCCATACTGACGTTGGATCGTTTGCTGAAAGCTCTTTTCTCAGCTTTTCTGAGTAGTTTTTTTTAGTCACTCTGATCTCCTTTTTTTAGTCTGTTCCTGGCCTGGTTATACAAAATTTTATCCCCACTTCTGTAAGCATCCACTTTGGCGTGACGAAGCTGTTTGAGTTTCACAGTAAACCACGGTTTATCATTATTAAATAAGAATGTCCTGGTAGGAATGCACATATCTTCACAGAAACTGATATATGAAGTTACATTCTCTGTGAGCTCGTCCAGATCGGTGGTAGCAGATTCAAAAATGCTCCAATCAGTGATGTCAAAACAAGCTTTTAAATCCTGCTCTTTTTCATTAGTCCATCTTTTTACAGTCCTAAATACAGGTTTAGCTGATTTCAGTTTTTGACTGTAGGTCGGTATAAGACGAACCAAACAGTGATCATAGAGCCCCAAAGCTGCTCGTGGGACATAGTGATATGCATCCTTTATTGCTGTGTAACAGTGTATGGCCAATAATATTTTGCTCTGGTTTGACACGTAATGGTGCTTTCTGTGGTATTGTGGCAGTTCACTGGGAGAGATTTGATTTGGTGTAAAGTGGGTCTGCCAAGAATATGAAAATAGAGTCTGGGTACCTTTTGTGTTCTCCCGTTTCCAGTTATGTGTTCTGGGGAGGTGTTCCAGGCGTTGCATAGTAGGGGGGAGGGGTCGGGGTTCGGATTGTAGATATCGCGGCGCTCACGCACGCGTCTGGAGGCATGTACACATTCATGAGAATGAAAGAGGAAAACTCCCGCGGTGAGTAGAAAGGTTTACGGTTTATGATGAGTGCCTCTAAATTAGGACAACATATCTTTTTCAGTGTTGTTACATCTGAACACCAACTTTTCGTTGATGTATAAACCAATCCACACCTCTGGTTTTCCCCCCCCGTTAAAACTAACTCCGCTGCTATCCGCTCTGAACAGCTGGAAGCCCGGCAGATGAAGCGCGTTGTCCGGAATGGCTTCACTCAGTCAGGTTTCAGTGAAGCACAGTGCAGCACAGTTTGAAAAGTCCTTGTTGGTGCGGATGAGGAGAAGAAGTTCATCCGTTTTGTAAGGAAAGGAACGGACATTCGTGAGATGAATGCTTGGGAGCACAGTCCGAAAGCCACGCGCGCGGAGCTTCACCAGGGCGCCAACGCGTTTCCCTCTTCTGCGTCTGCACACGCGTTTGAACAACACCGCTGTACCTCCGACTAGAATGTCCAAAAAAACATCCGAATAATCAAAAACCGGAAAAATATTGCCTGGGGTGTGCTGCTTAATGTTAAGGAGTTCATCTCTGTTAAAACTTATAGAAGAAAATAATATTATTATTAATAATAATAATAATAATAATACAATTTGGCCAAACATTTTGTGATTATATATCAATATGGCTATAAAATACCATTCACACAATTATTATTATTATTGTTGTTGTTGTTGTTGTTATATAACCACATTGATATATAATTAATTTTGATATTACACTTTTGGCCAAATTGTACAAACAAATACAAACAACTGCAACAAACTTGGAATTTTGTTTAAAATCATATTTTAAATCACAAATTGTATTTATTCGACCCCCCCACATCGTCAGCCCTAATAGACAGTCTAAACCACCATCAACTTTGATTGAATGGAAAAGAACGGCTCAGAAATTCTGCTAAATTTCCTTCTCTTGTGTTCCACGAATGAAAGTCATAGAGGTTTGGAGCAGCATACGAGTGATCAACATTTTCAACATTCATCTTCATTTTTAGGCGAATCAACCTTTAAAAGCTTTGAGGATGCTTTTCTCTTTGCTGAAATGCTTGAGTAAAATCAGCCCAATTAAAGCACACCCAGAGTGCCGTTCTCAACCTCCGTCCCACAAGCTAATGAAGCTTGTGCCTGCCTCGATGCTGCTGATGCTGACAGCTCATTAAACCTGAGCGCGTGACCGCAAACCAGACTTACAGATGTGTGTGTGTGCACTGCAGGCTAATATTATTTTACGAGACATGTTAACAATCACACAGAGCCGTGTTACTGTATTTCCTCTCTACACTAAACAGCGAGCATTAATGTTCAGAGATCAAAGAGTCACTTAGTAGAGTTTGGTTAACACAGTCATTGGTTAAAGTTTAGCACAACACCATAAAACCTCTCAGTTACCTTATGTTTTTAAATCGGTCTCTTTCAAGGGAAACGCACTTAACGATTCAGAGACGAACGGTGTCAGTGATCTTTACCACGCTAACATTTCAAAGTTGAAGAGTCAACTCTTCTGCCGTGCATTTCAAAACATTTGCATCAAATATGACATTTTTGAAAGATGCGTTAAAGCCTGCATCATTTTTCTGTTAAAACCGCTTCTTCTCTCCCCGTTTAATGTGCAGAGAAAGATATAAGCAGCTGTGCATTGACTGACTTACTGAACTCAGACACCTCGAGAAAAGTACACTTTGCATACTTTTAAAAATAAATAATAGATTTTAAAAGAGTATACTCAAGTGTGAACTCGATGTAATGCTTTCAAACACTTAACTGCATGTTTACTGCAATTAAAGGAAAATGCATTATGTGTTATTAATTAAAATTGCAATTAGCTGATGTTTGGAGGGTTTTGTACCCACTTAAGCAGGACTTAAGTACATCTTTATCATTTCAAAATGTCATGTCTAGTGAATTAGTGAATTAGTGAATTAGGAATTAGTGAAGTGACATGTGGCCAAGTATGGTGACCCATACTTGGAATTAGTGCTCTGCATTTACCCATCCAAAGTGCACACACACAGCAGTGAACACACACAAACCGTGAACACACACCCGGAGCTATGAAACATGGTTAACTCATTATAGCAAACTTAAATATACTTTAATGTCATTTCTATTGCAACTTGTATGTCAAGATTAAATATATTTGCAATTACTCATTTGTAAAGATGGAGCAATTTAGTACTTTTCAAATATAAACAAATATCAAATAACACTACAGTTGAAATCACAGCAAGGACTTTACATGTGGTGGGGGGGGGGGGGGGGGGGGGGGGGGGGGGGGGGGGGGCTTTAGTATGTTAGTCACCTCAAAATTACATCATGACAAAAGATGATTAAAACAATTTAAAATGTACTTTAAAGTAACACTTTTAAATTGACATTATCACAGAGGTCAACTTTTAAAAGTGTACTTAAGGGTGTTCAGAAACAGTCATAAAAGTCTCTTTAAGTCACTTAAGTGGCCTTTTCATTGTCATTATTTATAATATCTGCAAATACATTTTTTTTATATATATGTTTAAGAAGCACACTACAAGTGCACATTCAATCCAATTAAATGCACTTATTTTTTAGCAACCACAAAGCAACATGCCAAAAACCACATGTGCACAAAACACCAGCATGAAACGCTTGTAGTTAATCTCATAATAACCAAGGTGAGGACAAATTGGGCAGGAACGTAGTTTTCCACGTTGTTTCAAATGAATGAGATTGTTTGAGGTTTATCACCACACACACACACACACACACACACACAGCACTAAGACCACATCGTCTCTCTCAGTGATTTGCCAGCAACATATAACCGTTATTATGAAGAGCGCTTGAGGAGACGCAGCCAAACAAACGTCATCTGCCACTGAGGCTCTGATAGTCCTGATGAACATTTTACTGCTCCTTCAGAGCTCATGAGATCTCAGTCATGCTTGCAGGATACAATAATCAATAAACTAGACAAGCAGCTTGATTGCTATATATAGTAGACTTTTGATAATGACTTTTGATTACAGACTTCAAGACACTGACAAATCGGAGCAGAAGATTCTTCTGAAACTCTAGTGGAGACACGTGTATAATTGCTGACGGATTTTTCTCAGGAGAAATATTTCCGGGATAGTTTAGTCCAACATGTTGTCATTATTTACTCACTCCTTCACTTGTTAAAAGAAAAAGTTAAACACAATATAAATAAAGATTTAAAAAAAAAAAACTAAGATGCCAGACAACATTATCTAATTTTTCATTTTAAACTGCAAACTAAAAATGGACTAAAATGGAAAAAGTATAATAAATAACAATAACAATATTGAAAAAACGATTCATTTAAACCAATGCTCTATTTCATTTTTCCTTTAGTTCAAAATTGCTAAACTAAATTAAAAAAATTAAAGCGAGCTATAAATATAAATTAATATAAAAAAATACATAAAGTATAAAAGTGGGGCAAAGTATATAACAAAAATTACTACAATACCCTACATAAACTACAAAAAAAAAAAAAAAACCAAAAAAGATCAATATTAACCAAACTATACTAGATAAAAATCATACAGAAAAAAAAACACACAAGTATTGTAATGGGGCTGTCACGAGACTTGATACTGTGGTTCCATCTGGCAGCTTTTATTAAAGAGCCGTGGTACACAGGCATGGTCGAACAGTGGCAAACAGGTATATGGCGGGAAAGACACAAGAATAGTCCTAGGGCTAGCTTAGGTCAACGATCGGCAGACAGAATCACTGGGGCGAGACGAGAGGGAGAAATCCATGAAAACAGGTAAAGATCAGAAACCGCAAAAACAGGCAAGGCAACACAAGGAAAACACTGAGACTCGGAAAGGGGTAAAGGCTAAACAATACTCAGCAGAGAAAAGTGGATTAGAGTGGGTGTTATATAGTGAGTGCTGTGATTAGAAACGCGTTGTGGTCATGATTAATCATTGCATTGTGCAAAATCGGCAATGAATGATGGGATATGTATCCCGGTCTATGCCCAGTTTGTGTTGTCGAGAGTCAATGTAAAGGGAAAGGTGACCTCGGGGGTGATACCGGAAGTCCCTGACCCTAATTCGTGACAGTATGGCAAAATAAATAAATAATGTAAAAAATAAATAAATTTATGTGCATTTAATATGTATAGTTAGTGTTCCACAGAATAAAGTATGTCATACAGGTTTGGAACGACATTAAGCTGAAAAATTACAGAATTGTAATTTTTTTGATGAACTATCCCTTCAAAACAGGAAAAAAAAAATCTCTCTGTGTTCAATGCTCTCAATTGAATCTCACTGCTGTCCGGGAGAAATAATTGAGACATTGCTGACATCTGACATGTGATTTGTCTCTCGTGTGTGTGTGTGTGTGTGTGTGTGTGTGTGAGGGCGTTAATCTCGTTAAGTGATCTGATCCTTGTTTAAAAGATCCAGGCTAATTGAACTGAAACAAAAGCCATCGCTATGGAAACTCCATGGAGAGCCGATGGAGGCGCTCTGAGATCTGAGAGACGAGCTCCGCTTTCATCAGAGCAGATGCTGCGGCTCAATTAAACTCCCTCAATCACTCACACCACAAACAGCAGCTAAACAATGACAAGCAGACCACTTCCTGTTGCCTGTCTCTCTCTTCCTGTCACTCTCTCTGAAGCAGGTGTAAATGAGAGCCATGTGTGAGCGCTGCAGGTGTAAAATATCTGAATCTTCCAGGAGATTGTTGACATTAATTAACCATTGGAAAATAATTAACATCACAGATACACAGTCGCTCGCGCTGTCCATCTTTCAGCGCTTTCCTCTCTCGCTCTCTTTGTCTCCTGAATTAAATGACGGGCTGAACTCGGCTCTCGGTGAAAGATGATCTGCCTGTAACAAAGAGCTGAAAGCGATCTCTCTCTCACACATGCACAGATTCAATTCATCTGGTGTGTGTAACACACAGCAAACAGTTAAATAAGGGTGAAGTTAAACCAGCTACTGACACACAAACACACACACACACACACACACACACACACACACACACTAAACATCTCAATCTCTGGACCAAAACCTGAGCTGCTTATCTAGACCAATCTGACAAACTGAATTCATTGAAATTAGGGTTACACTAGTGGTTTAACCCTTACAAAATACGTTTAAAGTACATTTAATGATTTAAGTAGAAAAGTATTTAAGTAGAAACTTAATATGCAAAAATAATCAACTATTATTATTTTTTTTTATAACTACTAAGTATATTAAGTTCACTTAAAGGGGTCATACGAGCGATTTTTTTCAAGTTTTTTTCTTTCTCTTTGGAGTGTTACAATCTGATTGTTCATAGATAAGATCCCTGAAGTTGCCAGACTAAGTCTCCCACCCAAAGTATATTCTTTATCAAGTACTCTTCTGCACGCTCCCCCCCTAAAACGGTCTCTTCTAAACACGCCCCCACATAGCCTAACCCACTATGTGGAAATATAGCAATCATGACGCCCAAAGTGCACGCAAAGAGAAGCCGTGTTTTCAGAAAAAAAAAACCGCCCAAGTTAGTGTTGAAGCAGCATGTCATGGAGACGCTGTGTGTTTCTAGACGAAAGCAAAAGCACTTTATTTGGTCTTCCGGAAGTAGATGCGTTTAGGAATCTTTAAGATCACTTACAAGATAACAGCAATGCATTTTATGGATGACCTTTTCGTGAACCTAGGAGAGGAGGTCATTTTGACTTTGCTATGACAGTCTGGCGCTTCTTAATCAGCTACTGTAAGTATGTTTTGTTTTTTGTTTAAGTATTTGCTATTGACTGTTCTAATGTGGAGTTTTGCGCATTGTGTGTGTGTGGGTGTGTGTGTGAGAGATAGTGAGAGAGAGAGAGCGAGAGAGGGGGTGGGTGGGGGGGGGGGGGGTCACAATCACAAACCAATACCAGCTTCATCACTGTGTCTGTCACGCCACTCTGTTCCCCTTTCGGGCTCTGTCTTTACATTTATTTAGAAAGATGAAGCTGGCGATTATGGTGAGGGGCGTTACATTTCCGACGAGTGCTTGAGCTGTTCGTCCAATCACAATGCACTGGTTCAGCTGCCCAATCAGAGCAGACCTTCCATTAAGTTCTTAATGAGACTTCGTAGAAAACTAAGTGTTTGAGAGAGACGGGGCATAGAGGACCTACAATAACGTACAGTACTTGAAAAAAATGTGTTTTTTGAACATTAAATTGTCAACATATTCTGTTACACCAAATACACAAAATAATAATAATCTTTAAAAAAGCATCATATGACCCCTTTAAAGAAAACGTACAATTGTAAACTGGCAGTATATAAGCTATTAACTGGTAGTTTACTATGAGTGCACTTCAAAGTGCACTTTAATCTACTAGAAACGGGCTAGAAGTATATAGACAAGCTTATAGAACACCTGTTGACTTGTAGTATAGTTCACAGTATAATTGCAATGCAAAAGAAAAGCTTAATGTTGTAAACTAGTTGTGTACTCAAAGCATACTACTCCTACACTTAAAAGTATACTTTTGTCATTTTAGTTCCAATGAGTACTGAAATAGTACACTTACAAATATACATTTGCAAACTAAAAAGTGGGCCAATTTAGTCCCAATAAGTTTAAATAATACACTTGCAAGTATACTATTGTGAACTTAAAAGTGAACCAATTTAGTCCCTAGTACTGAAATAGTACAACTACTTTTGTAAACTGCAAAGGGGACTAAAAAGTGGATAAATTTTGTCCCAATAAGTGTTGCAATAGTACACCTGCAAGTATACTATTTTAAACTAAAAAGTGGACGAAATTTAGTCTAAATAAGTATTAAAATAGTACACTTACAAGTATACTATTGTAAACTAAAAAGCAGGCCAATTTAGTCCCTATAATTATTAAAATAGTACACTTACAACTTGTGAAATGACTTAGTCCCACTAAGTACTGAAATAGTACACTTAAAAGCATACTATTTTAAACTGCAAAGTGGGCCAGTTTAGTCCCATGTACGCTAACAAGTATATTTTTGTAAGCTAAAAAGTGGGCCAATTTAGTCCCAATAAGTGTTGCAATAGTACACCTGCAAGTATAATATTGTAAACTATACAGTTGACCCATTTTGTCCCAATAAATATTGAAATTGTACACCTACAAGTATCCATCTGTAAACTAAAAAGTGGACCAAATGAGTCCAATAAATATTGAAATCATACACTTACAAGTATACTATTGTAAGCTAAAACGTAAGCCAATTTTGTCCCAGTAAGTTTAAATAGTACACCTGCTAGTATACTACTGTAAACTACAAAGTGGATCAATTTAGCATCAAAATACTATAATTACAAGTATACATTTGAGAACTAAAATGTGGACCAATTTAGTACCAATAAGCATAGAAATTGTTCACCTACAAATATTACTACTTGAAATACTAGTACACTGACAGTATAGAGACTATCAATGTAGTATACTACAGTATATTATGTAGTACACTTACTACATAAAAATATACTTGAACTTTACCCAAGTTTACGTGGTTTAGATTATATTTAGTAAAGGATTCAGTGCTACCAATTTAAAAATAAAATGGTGGCGTATGTGACAAAAAAATAAATAAATAAAATTCTGAATTTAAAAACGCAGCTGGCGTCAGTCAGGAAAACTTTGTCTGCTTCTATACTGTATATGTGTGAATGAGCTATGATGTCCGATTTGCTGGAAAAAGTCTGAACAAAGTGAACGATTGTTTTTAAAAAGTTACATTTTCATCAGACTCATTCTGAGTTGAGTTCCTCGAGTCATTTTTCTTTTTTTTTTGATCCGTTTCAAAACAAACCATTAAAACGATGTACTGTGTATACTTCAACATAGCATAAATATCAGTCTGTTTACTGACTTCTTGTTCATATGACACTGTGCAATTAAATAGACAAATTCACAACAGAGCTGTATAAATAAATAACGGCATTCTGAAAATATTTGTGCTTCTGAACAGCATCCTTCAATAGTGAAATTTGTCATCTAAAAATGTAATTTGGCTCCTCAAAGTTTCACTTTAGGTGCCAGAGGCTCCTTTATTGTCTATTTTTGTCTAGAGTCTGGATTCAGTCACAGACAGCAAAGCAGCAGAGCGTCTATCTCTGCCTTCGTCAAACTGTTATCACACCGTTATTATAAAGCAGGAAGTCTGACCAGGTCTGTTTTTCTCAAGGTAAAACACAGGCATTGCATCTAATCCTATCGGAAGCACTCATGGATTCTACAAACACGTTGAAGATTATCAGTGTGTGCTGGACAACACCCTCTGAGCCCACTAAACAAACCTCCAGTGACGACATCTGAGTGAGTGATTAAACTATTGCAACACTCTCCACCTGCAGGACCAAACGCCAAACAATCATCTGAAACTGGAGCAAACCTTATCAGAGTCCGTCTGGATCTGTGTTTGAGAAATACTACAGAGTGAGACGGGAATCAGGCCTCAGGGTCGGGTCGTGAACTTCTGTGTCTGATTTACACTTACATGAAACCTTTGAGCAGCAATTCAGATCTTTAAACAGGAACTTTGAGCTGCTATACTTGGACCTTTAACCATTAAACTCGCTACAGAGACAAACATTTACAGAAGGGAAAATTCCAGAAAAGACCAACAATATTTAAGCAATGAGTATTGAGGTCATATCTGAAGGTCGTTATTACGCATGACGTGCAATTGAGCGATTAAATAACAGACTCTATAAAATAAGTGCGCTTGATTGTGTTGAATGTGCACTTGTACTTCTAAAAGTAAATTTTTTTAAAACTCTACTTGCAGCTAATTTCATATTAATCCAATAAAAGGCCACTTAAGTGACTTGAAGAGAGACGCTTTCATCACTTTTCATAACACACTTAAGTAGACTTTTAAAAAGTGACCTTTATGATAATGTCACATTAAAAGTTTTACTTTAAAGTACATTTCAAATCATTATATGTTTTAATAATATTTTGTTGTGTTATAAAGAAGTACACTTATTTTAATGTGTTGATTTTTTACTGTGGTGTTA
Organism: Sinocyclocheilus anophthalmus; assembly: GCA_018155175.1. NCBI lineage: Eukaryota > Metazoa > Chordata > Actinopteri > Cypriniformes > Cyprinidae > Sinocyclocheilus > Sinocyclocheilus anophthalmus. Next base: position 257,355 of record JADLZN010001633.1, read on the forward strand.
TTTGAAATTATATACAAAGTTAATATATTTTAAATTGACTAAACTACAAATGTGCAATTACAATATTATGATTAGAAATTACATTAAAGTAAGTTATAGTTTATCATAAATGCGTGTCGGTACATTCAGCAGTACTTCAGCCATATTTCTGTAGACAATAGAAGTAATTATGAAATTACTGTACATATGTACTTAAGTCTTATTTAAGTGGGTCAAAAAGACTCTAAAGTTAAGCTAATTGTATTTAATATAAATGTAAATATAATTAATTTTAAATTTAATTGCAATTAATATGGAATTAAGTTGCAAAAACATTCATTCACTTCACACTTAAGTATTCAATGTGAAAGTCAAAAAGTGTGCTAAAGTGCAACATTTCCACAAGGGTTACCACATAAAATAACAGAAACACTGCTTTTGCTAAAGTCCCACGAGGTCTTGAGATTTGTAACTACACATGCTCTTATACATTTAAAAAAATTGATTTTTATATATATATATAGCAGACACTTACATATAATGATATAAATATCAGTCTTCACTCCGTATCTTCAATAATGTGTCTTATTAAGATAATATTTAAATGCTTATTTTTATGATAAAAATATTCAATGCAACAGGTTTAACAACAAAGATTTGATCATGTTGATCATTTAGAGGCCGTAAAAATTCATATATCAGATATGATACAGTAGTCTTTAATCGCCAAATCAAAATAAATACATTAATTTACTCCAAAAAAATAGTTTTTATGGGTTAAATGGGGCAGAAATAGCATGTTTTACAGTGGTACGCCAGTAGCCGTGGTGTTTTAATCCATCTAAAAGCTAAAGCCCAGCAAGTTTGACTATTTTTTCCCTTTATATTTTTAGTGCTGGTGCTCAAATTAACGAGCTAACAGAGCTGCGCTTTAGCTTTTAGGCAACTTTTCAGGCCATCGTGACTCACTGCTAAACGGCAGAACAGACACTTGCCATAGGGTCAGATTTTGTGAATAATCTTACATCTTCCAGTGGTTTTATGTCTAGCGAACCTGCTCAACACATCACAGAAAGACAAATGTTTGTGAATTCTTCCGATCTAAATGTTAGCAGTATGTGAATGATCTGAGCAAAACAAAAACAAAACAAAATGAAGCTATTTCAATCAGTGTGTTGATTAAATAACTGTAAATGACTCTGTGAGTGTGTGTGTGTGTGTGTGTGTGTGTGTGTGTGTGTGTGTGTGTTTGATCATTGCGCTCTTATGCTCCTGAGCTGTTCTATATATCGATCATGTCATTCATCACCACAAACGACAAGACATTATTTTTAATTAAAAACTCAGCTATAAATTGTGGGTCATATTTGTTATGCTGTGACTTTAAAAACAGACCGAGAAGGAAAGAGACCATCAAATAATCATTTTCTGAAATATTTGCCTTCAAAGTACTCAAGTGTAATAAAAGTGTGTGTGTGTGTGTGTATGGACTTAATTGAAAGCACCCCTTTTTACCATAAATTATCATATAAGACATGAATGTTTAGGAAATAATTCACCATGCACTTCAGTAGTGTAACTGTAAGCTGTTTAGGATTGGCACATTAACTCAGAGTATGTGTGAAAAAAAAAATCACCTTGGTTGTTTAATTCATAGTTGAGCCGTGAGGGCCAGTTATAATCATTAGATTATCTACTATTGATCTTCTGTTGGCCGTGGTCTGAGGATGAGTAAGTGACCGCCGATTGGATGAACGTCCTCTATAAACACAGACACACACACACACACACACACACACACACACTATGCAAACTCATAGGTCTTTGATGAACTTCTTTTGGACATGATGAACATCAGCTAAACTACTTAAACAACATTTATCTTCTTTAATGACTATGCTTGCAGCTTTTATGACATAATTAAGAAACTACTTGAAATATTTGTACTTAAAAATAAAATAAAAATTGACACACCACAGCACCATTTCAATGAACTAAAGCAAAAGAGGTCATTAAATGGTGAAAACTTTCAGGTTAAGTTACGTCTCACAGAAGAAGGAAGTCATTTTCAAGTTAATTTTAGGCTGAACTATTTCTGTAAAACTAGGCAATTCTTTGTTAGTTGTTTATTTATTTATATATTTACCTATTGATTTTTTTCTATTTTATATTATTGCTCGTTTTTATATGGTTTAATTATTGTGTGTGTTGTGTGTGTGTGTGTATGTTTATGTGGTTTATGAGGACACAAATAACTTGTAGATAGATAAATGGGACGGCATGGGTAAATGAACCCTAGGTAGGATCCAATGATAGGAAGGAATCGGATGTAATTACTGCTAAGGTTTTATTTATTAATTTTTGACTCGCAGAAATTCAAACATGTATTGTTAAATTTATAACAGGGTGTAGATGTGGTGAATAAATTAACATGGAGAAGATCAGATTGTTAGGAAGAAGCATGCCTAACCCTTATGAAAAACAAATATGTACTTAGTACAGAAATAAAATACTTAAAAGAATATACTTAAAGGTGCACTGAAATGTATCACAGTTTAAATACATCCCTGATCGCTCCGCTTAGCCCGCTTTCAATGCGAATTAGGTGTTGAAATTGTATAGGGTTTTGAACTCCACTTAAGCATGATCCCCTAACAGTGAAAACTTTATCCCAGGAAGTTTCACAGACGAGGCTTAAGCCTAGTCCAAGACTAAAATGCAAGTCTGAGCTGTTTCATTCGGAAGTAAACTTGCACTGACTGATCTTAAAATGCCTTTGTTTTGTATCAAGATGCACAACAGTAATATTTTTTCTAAGGATGTTAATAAAAATTACATGCATTTCCTAATTGAACAATGGCCTAATCCTGGCTAAGTCTAAGCCCTGTCTGTGAAACCAGAAGGGCACTATATGTAAATTTCATAATTACTTTACGTTTTGAATTAATATAGTACCGCCCTGAATGCATCTGACAAGGCTAAAGGATTATGATCGAACTAAAAAATTATATATTTTATTGTCATTTCTACTGAGAACTTGTATGTCCCATATTTAAAAAATTTAATTAATGAACTGCAATGTTAGTACATTTAAAATACAGTTATATTAACTTAAAATGCAGTATCAAATAACACACTCATTCAAATATAATCAATTACCTTTAAATGTGTTTAGTATGTATCAACAACTGTGTCAAAATAAGTGTGTTTCTGTTAAACAAAGACCCAAAAGATTATTAAAAAATAACTGATTTAAAGGACTTTAAATACCCCCACACAACCAACCCGTTAAACTTTTTATTGCACATTATTACAAAGGTACACCCCCCCCACAACCCCCAACCACTTTTAAAAGTGTGCTTAAGTGTGTTCAGAAAGTGTCTCTCTTTAAGCGGCACTTAATTTCATACCACTATGGGGTAGTCAGCAAGATATTTTTTTTTACACTACCCAATGCACATTCAATACAATTAAGCGCACTTATTTTTCACAAGGGAGACTTTAACTGCCGACCCCCCCCCTCCCGCCCCCCCCCCCGCCCCCCCCCCCCCCCACGCCCCCCCCACCCCCCCCCCCCCCCACCCATGCGTTAAGAGTGAAAAATCGCTCGATTTTACAGCAAACATTCGATTTAAATCAGGTAGACAGATATAAGGATCAGTAGAGTCCATAAGCTAAAAGTAAATGTTAATAAAGCCCACAAGGCGATAGAGTGAGAACAGAACAGCCACATAGGCAAAAAACTAAAACAATAGCAGACAAGGAACTGATGAAAACACAAGGCTTAAATACACGTAATCAAGATGAAAACAGAACAGGTGTGGAGCCAATTAAACAACTAAGGGATCAAACTAGTGCAGGGGAACAGAAATACAGAGAAAACTAAACCAAGACGGAACAGAACAGAACATAAATGTGACAATTGCTTTATATTATTAGTATTCTTGTTAAACATACAGTGCATACTAAGCAGTGTTCAACAAGTAGTACACTAGTATCTCAACACAGCCCATGATCTGCTCCATCTGCTAGTCGTGTCCTGCTCATTAGAGACAGACTGGACACAACTCTATATCCGCCCCTGGATACCCAGGAAATTATGTCATCAATATGTATGGTCACATTTCCCAGAATAGAAAGACTTTAACATTTAAATGCATATATCTGCTAGAAATGTGTCAACTTTTAAGAGTACACAGAGAGAGGAGGTACGTTTATATTTATTTATTTAATTTTGCACGCCTGCTCAGAGAAATCATTTGAATGCTGACGTCGGACATAAAAGGACACGCAAATACATCTTGTCACGTTTATGAAGCGCATCTCGAGGGGCGGAGACTGTAATCTCGCTAGCAACTTTCTCACATTTGCATACGGTCATCAACACCTGTCACATAAACGCATATAGCTGACAGGAGCAAGTAAAAATCAACTCAATAACTGCCTCATTTGCATACTGCATTGAAGGTGACAGCGATACCTTAATTATGTATGCATGCATATTCATGAGGAAGATTAAACTTTAGATTACTTTAGCTCTGATGTTTACTTGGTGTTTTTTCTGAAGCGGTTACGTCACATTTTCTTTCGCACTAGTCTCAGCCTCACGGTCTGACAAGCTCTAATCTGATTGGCTGGAGTCAGGAGCGCACGGTTTATCTGCAAATGGTCATGTTTACAAGGAACTAATCGCTGGATTCATCAAGTGATAGCGGCATCAAATCTAAGATATCTGGAATCACGTAGTCGGGATTTCTTTCCAATTCGTTTATTCAAAAATGCATTACAAATACATATAATAACTATGAATAACTCTTGACTATGCATCCAAAAATATTTAAATGAATTGTAAAGTCAGAAATATCAGGGTGACACAATGTTATGATGAGTGAAATGTTCTCATTAAAGGAATAGTTGAATTTTACCTTAATCTATTCAATGATTTTTACTGGGGTTTTTTAATAGTCTTTTTATTGTGCTACTAGCTACAGTATATTGTAATCATTTAATTTATTGTAGTTTAGTGCTTGAACACCACCATTACTAGAGACCCACCGGTTTAATGGTCCACTGCAGACATTATTTTTCCAGTCAAATCTCTTTTTTAATGCACAGAATGATTCCAGATTGAGCACCAGCACCTTGTCAGTGGAAAAGGAAAGCGAGCTTTAGGCAGTTTTCCTGTAGTTATGATTTATGAGGCAGATCTCAGCTGATGTAACGCTACAGAAATATTCCCTCCCTCACGGATGGATGGAAAATGCATACGATAATAAATGTTATTCCATCTATTCTTATGACAAACTCAAGTTCTCATAATAGCAAACAATTGTACACAAATTCCTTCTTTCACATAAATTGTTCTGTCGCGCCGTCTCATATCAGGCGCTGTGATGAAGCATCAGGATGGGAATCTGTAGGAGCGCTCAGGTTTAGTTGATCCAATTCGTTTGGAATTCATCAATAAAACCTACATTACCCAGCATGCCCTCCAAAGCGCTCATTTATAACAGAAATCACACAAGCACACACACACATTCCTCACAAAGCACACAGTCATCAGTTAGAGTAATGAAGTGTGTGTTTGTGCGCTCGTGTTCAGGCTGTGTTTACTAATCGAGGGCGAAGGGCCGTGTTCAGGGCATAAGTCGACACGCTCAGAGATCATTGGGTCAGAGCTCATTCTGTCCGCCGGTGGGCCGGATGTGTGTGTCCGTCCACCGCATAAAATCAGTTTCATTTTTTACCAAATTCTGTGTTTTCTGTTTAAGATTTTCTGGATTCTGTTGTAATGGTTAACTTGAAATTTGCATTAATCAAAAAGCATGCCTAATAAATTAAAATTAGTAGATGTACAAAATTTAAGGTTACACTTTATTTTAAGGTGTCCTTGTTACAGTGTAATCATACATATACGCAGTAATATTAATTAACTACATGTACTTACTATATGGTTAGGGTTACTTGCATGTAATTATGCATAATTAATTGTTATTATAATAGTAAGTGCATGTAACGTGTGTAACAAGGACACCTTAAAATAAAGTGTTACCAAAATGAATAAACATTTTTTTTATAAAACATCATATTTTAGAACCCTATGAAATCTGTTTTATTTTTTCCCAAATTCCGTGTTTTAATGGTTACATTTCAATTTAAATGAAGCAAGCCTAATCAACTGAAATTATGAAACCTCTACAATTGAACAATTTATTAAAAGTTTTACAAAAAATTAGGACACTTTGATTTTTTTTCTCAAACTCTGTTTTCCACTTTATTTATATATTTATTTTATTATGTTTTTGACACCATTTTAATGGCAAAACTTAATTTCAGTGATTAAAACAAATATGTCTAATCAATAGAAATCCTGAAACCTTTTTTTTTTTCAATTTAACAACAATTTATTATAGTTTTACAAAATAAAAATCAGTTTTATTTTTTCTCAAATTCCGTGTTTTCGGTTTAAAATGTTCTGTATTCTGTTTTAATGGTTACATTTATATTTTATTCATCAAAAAGCATGTCTAATCAATTGAAATTTTTTTTCTAAAATTTTGTTTTATTTTCCCCCTAAATTCTGTGTTTTCCCTTTCCCTTCTAAACATTTCTGGATTATATTATTTAATATAAATTTATCATCAAAAACGATGGTAATCAAATGAATGCATAAACAATTATATCAACTTTATCTTGTAAAAAAAAAAAGTAATCAGACGAAATTTGGAAATTCCTTTCATTTTTGAGCAAACATGGTGCTGTACGGGAGAGATTTACTGTTTAAATTGAAAACCGGATGGAAATTGTGTGATATACCTTCAAAATGTTTTAATAAACTGTATTTTGATTATTATTACTTTCAGAAGTACATTCTGCTGCATTACAAAAGTAATATATTTCTGTCATAATTTCGAAATTTAACTGAACTTTTATTTTGGCGGGTTGTAGTGAAGACCTTTGAGTTTCTGTGTGTATATGATGATAGTTTTTTCAAATAAAATCCATAATTTTCCACATTCCGTGACATTCCACGGTATACAGTAAAATCCATTTTCATGACTGGATTCCATCCACGTTTTCCACATCAGTCCGACAGGTCAAACACCAGATGAGATGGGAAACGGTTCAATAAGGCAGATGTTAGTCCATTCACCGTACAGCTGAGCCAAAACCTCGCTTGAGAAATTCCAGCCCATCCAGTTTAGCATTACCAAAATCCAGTCAAGATGGCTAAAGTTCAACATATCTGAACGCCGATAATGGGAACGCCGTGCAGCAAACTTTTGACTTTTACGCTAATAACTCCTTATTAGCTGACCGGAGTTTCTGTGTTTTCTTCTCGTTTTCATTTAACTTAATCAATTTTGGCCAATGAGACGACTGACTGAAAGCATTTGAGAAACTGAGTTGAGCCAAAATCAAAGTTGCCGAGCAGCAGATATATAATGGAGGAACAGGTCAGCACACAATAGAGCCAAGATGGCCGATCTAGAAGAGGTTAATTACTGTCTAGCTACAGTGTCACGAAACTGAATCTCGCGTGCCAAGTGACCGGCTCACATCTTCACATTAGCGGCAGAGCAAAAGCAGCGGGACAAGAGAGACTGACCATATGACTCACGGGTCGATCCACACTGAAACCACTGCACACGGACAAATACAGGACGGTTTTCACACGGAACTTCAGCTCTGTCACCATTCTGACGAAAAACCTGATGGTTTTCACTAAAACAACTATATTTCTTTCAGAACGGCTTAGTGTTGGTGGTACAGTGCTGTTTTGGGAAAAATCCTGACAGACTGACAAGTGATTTTTCATTTTATACACAGTCCTGCCCTTGTGTGCTTAATTGTATCGAATGTGCACTTGTTGTGTACTTCAAATCTTTAAAGAACATTAAAAAAACTGTACTTGCAGATAATATAATATTAATGAAATAAAAGACCACTTAAGTGACTTAAAGGGATAGTTCACCCGAAAATGCATTGAATTTGAATGAATTTGCTGTTCATTTACTCATTTACCCTCAGGCCATCCAAGATGAAAGTGACTTTTTTTCTTCAGTAGAACAGCAAAGACTATTGTTGGGAACCTGTGCTCCTAGATGATTTATAAAATGCAAGTCAATGGTTACCATCCCTTTGAGAGTCAAAAAAGCATATATAGGAAACACAAAATGAATACCCATGGTTCGTGACGATATATTGAAGTTTTATGAAGCGAAATGATCAGTCTGTGCAAGAAAGCGAACATTAATTTCGGTATTAGAACGGTATTACAACATTATTACCAGAGCCTCAGGCAAACGGGGAAATCTGATTCTTTTCCACAGGCTGGTTCATTCGGACAGTTCGTTTCAATGAAAAAAAATCTTTTGTCAAAATATGTTTACATAAATCACACAATTACGTAATGTATGCACAATTATATTATTAAAGCACCCAATAATGATGTGAAACGTGGATGTTTTAAATGTCTACAAAGCGAATAAACTAGTCTTCATCAGCTTACCTTTTTACATAAACCATGAGAAACCATAAAAACTTTCATTTGGCCCCTTCATTCAAGCACAGACAGATCAATTCGCTTCATAAGACCTCAATATATCATCAGGAGCCACGGGTATTAATTCTGTGTTCCTTGTGTTGCTGTTTTTGACTCTCAAAGTGAGCCATTGAGTTGCATTTTATGAATCACAAAGGACCACGGTTTCAGCTAAAAATCATTTTTACTGTTCTATTGAAGGAAAAAGTCACCTACATCTTGGATGGTCTGAGGGTGAGTAAATTAACAGCTAATTGGCATTTTTGGGTGAACTATCCCTTTTATTCATTTTATCACTTTTATTTCATTAATATGTTATCCGCAAGTACATAAAAAATACAGTTATTTTAAGTGCACTACAAGTGCACATTCAACACAATTAAACACTTCTTTTTCACATGGGTTTTCTTGCCAGCTAAAGAGAATGCAGAGGGCAGATTAGTACTCTGCTACAACTTCAATGAAAGCAGGTTTTCTAATTGTAAATTTATTCATGCATGCAGTTATTGCAAAGACGGGCGTCTCAGGCCTGTGTGTCTACAGAGAATCTGTTTATTGAAAAGCGTGCTGTCAGCGAGCCAGAGACTTGAGAAAGCATTTGAATCATTGCTTTGTGAACTATTTGTAGTCTGGACTCATGCAAGTGTTTAACATTTCTTCCTGAGGATGTTTCATGTTCGCAGTAATAATCTCCAGTCAGCCCTTAAAGTGCCTGGAGTAGATGACAGCTTATTAGTAAAAGTCCAAAAGGGACACACGGTCTTTCCCTTCGACAGCTCTCATTTTCCGGTTTTTCTGGATTAATCCAGTGGGAATTGCTGCAAGGTGTTCCTAGTACTGACAGCTTGATCTTTTTCTCTCTCTATTCATCTGTAAATAAGCACTATTCAGTTCATTAAAACAGCTGGAAGGCGTGTTTGGTTGAGCAAAAGCATTTAAGATCAAGCCTCTTCAACATATTTAGGCCTAAACTAAAGATTTGTGTATTTGAATTGCATATATAATTTCCATTCATTGGGATTGCACAGTTCAAACATATATAAACTAAAAAGGTTAATGTGATGAATATTTGACAGTCATACATAAAACAGATAAGATTTCGCCCAAAAAACATAGCATAGTTTATTATTTACCATTTGCATGCATTTGATTGTATTTAAATCATATTTTCAAAAGGCATTCATGCAAATAGCTTAGAATCTGAATAAATCTATTCATTGTGCAACAATTAAATGTATTCATTTAAAAAGTATAAACGTGGTAAAAATATGGCTAGCTGGCTAGCTGTGGAATAAGCAATATTCAATTAGTTAAAATGTACAAGATTGAAACAAACTGACTTATAAACATATAACAGGGTTTGTATGACAAAATGTATGACAAATATGCATCATATTAAGATTATTAGTTTATAATTAAACTGTGTAATCCAAATGGATGGACATTTCGCAATTCAAATACATAAATCTAAATCATATTTTTGATTTGATCATAAGAAGTTAGATAATCTTAGTGCTGCATTGGTTTCTCAAAGGAAACTTTTAGCAATTTGGTGTTTGTCTCTCTGAGCAGAAAAAATCACAGCATCAGTTCACAGCATCAGTCTTGATCGCAGTATCAGGCAGGAGTCTTTGCCTCCAGAAAAAAATATTCCTCAAAGGGCAATTAAGGAAGTTTTGGGACATGAATTTATTACGAAAAGAGATTTACTGTCAGAGCGCCTTTATCAACATGAAATGCATACAGTATATATAGGCCTATGTAAAATAACGAAGGCGTGGCTTCACAACAACTCTATGACTGTTCTTGAATGGCCCAGCCAGAGCCCTGACTTAAACCCAATTGAGCATCTCTGGAGAGACCTAAAAATGGCTGTCCACCAACGTTTACCATCCAACCTGACAGAACTGGAGAGGATCTGCAAGGAGGAATGGCAGAGGATCCCCAAATCCAGGTGTGAAAAACTTGTTGCATCTTTCCCAAAAAGACTCATGGCTGTATAGATCAAAAGGGTGCTTCTACTACATACTGAGCAAAGGGTCTGAATACTTAAAACCATGTGATATTTCAGTTTCTTTTTTAATAAATCTGCAAAAAAAAAATTCTGTCAATATGGGGTGCTGTGTGTACATTAATGAGGAAAAAAAATTAACTTAAATGATTTTAGCAAATGGCTGCAATATAACAGAGTGAAAAAATGTAAAGGAGGTCTGAATACTTTCTGTATCCACTGTATATATATATTATATATATCTATAATATACATAATAGACAGCTGATGAAGATGATCTAAATTTGGTGAAAGTTGGACTGATGGTCTAGGAGGAGTTAAAAAAATAAGAAAATCATTTCAAAATTCAAAATTGAGTGTTTTTCGATTCGTTATGTCGCACTAAGTCTAAAGAGACCAATCTTGATTTTTGGCCAAACGGTTCAGAAATTATAAGCATCTCCTGACGACTAGGTGGCCAAAAGAGATGTACAGATTCTCCCAGGTCATGGTTATTATAACACACACCAAGTTTGGTTTGAATGTGCCAAAGCATTGCAAAGATATAGCCTCACATCCACTTTGGCGTCCTCTTCGCCAAAATGTGCTTGTGCATTACTTGAGAACGGTTTGACTAATCAACTTGACTTCCAAAAATTTTTGTCGGCATGGTCTGAAGATGATCTGCACCAATTTTTGTGAAAATTGGAGCAACGGTCGAGGAAGAGTTCGAAAAAGTAATAGCTCAAGACCTTACGGTTCAAAAGTTCTTAGCATAAATGCAGGTCAAACTTTGAACTGTTGGTGGTGCTAGAGGGTGTGCGTTAGAGACACCAAACTTGCTATGGTTAATTTTGAGACTGTCCTCTATCTGTGTGCCAAATGTCATAACTTTCCTGCAAGCGGTTCCATGGGCTGCCATAGACTCAAGAGCAGAAGAAGAAGGAGTACTAAAGTATACTACTTTTTTCACAATGGGAGGCCTGTCTTAGCACAGACAGAGAGCAAGAGCACGTGCAAATGATCAGCAGTGGCCGGTAAAATGCCTGCTTTTCAGTGCAGTGCAGTGCAGTATTAAATTAAACCTTTCAATCTGCACGGCTGATTTATGATACTCATAGAACAGCATCCCTCCATAAGTCACGGGCCGGTCCGACATGTGCAGATCACAAATGTAGTGCTGAAATCTTTCATGCTTGAGTAGAAACTTTATTCATTACCTCCACAATCTACTAAGCGGTTATGGACATTATATTTTGGTCTGAGTCCAAGGAGGATACACCGAGTACTGACATTAAAAAAAGAAGAAAATTGGAGCCAAAAATAGTATTCTCATTTCAAAATACAGTCAGTTTTAGAGCTGCTTGCAGCCATATAATATGAGGGCTCAAAGAGAGGTGACAGCTTCCAGCAGCTTGCAGTCGAGAGAATAAAGCATTTAAAAAGACTGCTGTAATGTGTCTGAAATGTAAGATAAATAAGCCAGGCTGTCAGCTGATGCGCGACTGACACAAACACGACGCCTGATTTTACATCTCACACATGAATAAAATGCACTTTGTAAAATTAAGGATAAAACCACAAACCATTTCAATACTGTGTGTATGTATCCTTAATCTTTTACCCCAAGGGTGATTTTATTCTGTTGATGACGATAACGTTGGAGGTTGTGGTTTAAAGACAAATAGCATCATAGCTTGCATTTATGGTCACTGTATTTACCCCCATAACTTCATGTCGACGCCACGTGAAATCAAACTCATTACTATTGGTACGCATCACAGTTTGTTGGATTTCCATCCTTGGGCCGACTATTGTTTACCGCTCCACCTTTTATAAGCATTTCTTTTAATTTCTGCTATTATCAGTGACTTGTTACAAAAATAATTTACTTTAAAATAATATACTTAAGTTTGCACTATATATTATAGCAATGCATTCGGACGCTTAAATTGCATTTTAATTGCAATTAAAATATATTATAGTTAAAATTTCTATTACATGCTATTAGCTGACCTTTAGATGGATTTAAGTAGGACTTAATTCATGTTTGTATGTAATTTCATAATTAATTATATCTATACGTTAATGTTGTTAAGAAACAGTAATGAAGTGTATCACTTTAAGTCAGTTTAGCGGTCTCTTTTGTTAATTAATATTATATGCAATGTTGTTATATATATATATACTATATTATGTGTGTGTGTGTTGTGTTGGTACGTGTTTATATATATATATATATTACTGTCTATCAATTTTAAGATTTGAAGTACACATTCAATACAATTAGACAATTTTATGACATGCTCAGACAATGTGGTTCATGACTTTTTGGACATTATTCAATGTTTTGGCATAAGAAAAAAAGATAATTAATTGAAAAAACTATTTTTGAATATGCTTTTGAATATGCTTTCTATAAAAAATAAATTCAATAAAAAAATAATCATATAATTTCACTTCCAATAATCATAATAATGGCTGAACACAAACATGTGTCCATTATCATTTCCTTCATGAAAGCAGAATCGATTTTCCACTATTTGGAAAATGGAACATTTGAAACTTCAGACTAAATTGAACCGGAATGTTGCGATCAAACACTAAATACAGAGCAGAAAAGTGTGCAGTTTGCCATCAGTATTGAAGCAGAACTTCAGCAGTAGGGGAAGAATTGGGATGCAGCACTCACACTCGCATTACTGCGCTTCTAATGCATGGAGATTGGCGTGTGGGTGACTCAGAGGGTGATGTATGAGAGACATCTCTGCTGCGCTCACGGCTTACAGCTCCAAATCGATGTGTTAGCGCCCATGTCACACATACGTAGCATTTAACACCAAGTTTAACAATCTTTAGTGGCTGCCAAGTGCTCACCAGCCGCTGACCTCGACTCGCCGCGGGTGATGAATAACGCACTGCAGCCCGTCACATCACAGATACACACAGACCCTAGCGTTGTCCGATACAACACAGCATGGATGTGTGTACTAGCATGAAAAAAAGAGTGTGTAAAAAAGCTTGTTAGACGAATTGCTGTTGAACTCTGTAAGTTGAGGTGAATATGAAGTATTTCTGTAAAAAGGTGTATTAGACTTTCAGATAAATGCTCTGTTCAAGCTGCAGGCACATTATTAATTGTAATTTAATTTTCTTCCTATTATGTAAATGATGAACGGGATACCTGATAGGATGGAGATAAAAAGCTAATGTTAGCTATTTTAGGTTTATTAAAACCACATGGGAAGCAGTGTATAGTATATTTTAGCACATAACAAGCAAATCAGGGTTACAATAGCTAACTAAAACGAAATTAAAACCATAAAAAGTTGCTACTGAAACAAACAAATAAATGAATAAATACATTGATCAATTCAGCTGGTTGCCAAGGCAGAACGTTTCTCATTTTAATTGTGTTTAACTTGATGTACTAAAATAACTAAAACTAAAACTGGAATAAAAAAAATAAAAACTATATAGACAGTGCTAAAAAAAAAAAATTTAAATGAAAATAAAAGACAGAAAATATAAAAATAAAAACAAAATATTAATACATTTGACTAATTATTAAAGTTAGGCATAAAACACATAACAGTCTCTCAATGATACTAAAATAACACTGAGCCAAACAGCGCAGGATGCTTAGAGAGTTTACTGTTTTGAGCACAAAAATCTGGATCATAATTATGTTCATAATAGATTAAAAATTATTATTATTATTATTATATAAGTTTAATAATTGTATCTATTATTACTAGTATTAGTTCTCCTACAAAAGTTATATATGCTTTCGTATAATTTTTTTTAGTCTGATTTGGTCACAATATTACAAAAGCAGTGTTCCTCCTGTCTGTATGAATATACCGTCGAACAGCAGCACAAGTGAAGGCGAGCAGAATCACTGAGGGCAAATCAAGACGACGTTTGCCATAACTGTTTATTTTAAAGTGTGGATGAAGGATGAAGGATTACCCGCAGATGTTGTTATTCATTCATAAGCGTCTCTTTGGGCGTTGCAGTTTATCATAATAAGCCCATGTGTGTTTCCCAGATCAACTTGTTTGTCTGTCTTGATGTGTGTTTATATTTCAATTAGAGAAAGAAAAAATATGAAGAAACACCTGGAATATTTCATAGTAAATTGGCAGTTTAGAAGTAAAAGACAAAAATGGTGAAATAATTAAAAATTAACACTATTTGACTTAATTACCATGATTCTTTTTTGCTGAAATCACAAAATTGCATCAGAAAAGATCCTTTCAAACCCACATTTATAACGATAAAATAATGTGTGTGTGTGTGTGTGTGTTGTTATATTTTGTAACTTAAATTTAAGTAATAATAATAATAAAGTGTTGATTTCTACTTAGGTTCCCAGCTTGTTAAAGTCATGGCTATTTATTTATTTATTTATTTGTTTGTTTGTTTATGCATGAAAGTTGAAATATGCTAATTAAGCTTATAAAGAGGGGAAGGGGCTGACAAAATGTATTAATTAAAGTAAATTATTGCTCTCTTTGTTGGAAATCTTAGGATCATAAAAAGGAAACTAACTTAAAAATATGATCTGAGGGGTGAATTTACTGTGACTGAAACTCAATACAGAGAACAACAGCAAAGAAAAGCATTTTTTTAACAAAAATCAGGTGGAATTTAAGCCTGAATGGTTGTGACAAGAAAAGTTTTAATTAATTAATTAATAAACCATTTTAAGAATATTCAATGGATTTATTTGATAATATATCTATATATATATATATATATGTATACTCATATGGCTAAACAGCACATGTGCATCGACAGTATTTAATAAAATAAAAATGTATTTTCCAATGAAACAGAAAAATGGAACGTTTAGAACTTTGGAGTAAATCAAAACAGAATGTAGCATCATCTCACATAAACGGAACAATGACGTCAACATTCAAAACTTCAGACTAGTGAAGCTATAACCAGCATATCACACACTAAATCTGTAATGCCCTTCAACAATGAGGAGCCACCAGAGTTTCCGAGCACAAACTATGTCTTATAACAACCACCGGCCAATAACCGGAGCGCTTCAGTGACTCTTTCCAGTTGAACTGGGCAATTTAAAAGGTTCCCGTGGGTTTTGGGCTTAAATAAAAGCAGCAGGCTCCGGTTATCGGGGCTGAATGTGCCTTGTTTTCAGAGTAGCGTGACAGAACATATTACCGCTCACTGTTACATCTACATGACAGTTCTGCCAGGTCCACTAACAAAAGCACTTTTATATCTGATAAATTACTGCGACCCGTTATAAATTGAAACCAACAGTCCTTTGTGAGCTCAGATCCACCAAAACAAGGGTTAAAAACGATTGGTTTGGTTGTTTTTCTCTGTTGATTGTGCACAAGAATCATAACACAACACCGTCTCTGCAGATCAGAATGTAACCTACGGGGAAGATAACAGAATCCATTTTTTTAAATGATATTTAATTCAAATAAACAAAACAATAATTCCATTTTAAAAACTATCAAATGGTGTTTATAGAAAATGTTAATAATATGCATCCACTGGCAGATACTTTTTTTTTTTACGTTTTTGATAAAGAGCATATTAAATGTTTTGATTAATTTAAAAAAATGCATTTTTATTTTATTATTTGAATTAATTAATTTTTTTTATCATATTTGTATTGTTTTAGAAATTAAAATGAGAACACCAAAATATGTATCAAGCGTTCGATGTGAATGAAAAAAAAAGAATTTTCATTGCGACACGTAGAGCATATAATGTGGATGCGATTAGCCCATGTTGGGGGTAACGCCATTACAGGAAAAGGCTTTATATTTGCCAAAAATAGAACTTTATTATTTTAAAAACAAACAAGGGGCCCCAAGCCAGCCCAGATTTTAAAAAGTAATGCAAAAGTAACGTAACGCTTTACTTTCAATAAAAAGTAACTAAGTAACACAATTAATTACTTTTTTATGGAGTAACGCAATAATGTAATGCATTACTTTTAAAAAGTAAATTTCACAACACTGGCGATTAGTAATGAATATTGAAGACAGGAAGATAGAGATGTTCCAATATGCTTGGCCATACACTGATTAAGATAATAAGCCACCACAGCAGAATAGGGGGGAAGAAAGCGGGTCGGCAAAACACACAAACACAAACACACACACACACACACACACACACAAGAGCTGTAATTGTTCACTTTGCTTCCACATCGATCCGCTGGCCCAGGCAGTTTCTCCAGTTTAAACACCGGTCTGTTTGTTCATTGATCAATTAAAAACTCACTTCCAAGCAGAATTACAAGCAGCCAAAAACTTCAACGGCATTTAAACACACTACCCACTGTACAATTGCCGTAGGGAAAAGTCCAGATCAGCAAATGCATTCGCCATAGTTCCATTCAGTGCCTTACATTTGTAATACCCTCTCAAATTACTTAGTCAATTATTTCTAACTTTCATCGGTTAAATCAGAGTGAGTGTTTCAGCCCCTGCACGGGAAAATTAATATAGATTAATTAAATATATATATATTATTCAATGTTCAATGATTACACATCCATACACACTGCACTTCCATATAAAAGCCAACGGAGGGGAAAATTGTATGGGCCACGTTGCCCACGGAGGACAAAACACCATCAGCATGTTCAATCTGACTCCAGAGTTACATCTGTATCCGAACGGCCCGCAAACACACACATCTGCAGCCAAGGACGGTTGCGTTTCGTCCGAACAGTCGGCTGAGAACGGAAACGATAAGTGTGGTGCTGAAGAACCGAGACCTTGAATCCTCAAAGCCCAAGTACGTATGATTTCTCCCTTCTCTCCGGCTCTTGTTGTGATGAAAGAACATCTCCGGCAGAGAGTCACTTAAAAACGCTCATCGAAAAGCCTTTGATGGGCAGGATGAGATGGACTAATACAAATGTGGAGAAAAGGAATGTCAGAAAAGCCCTGGAGAGCAGAAGTGAATTGGCTGATCGTGTTTCCAGTGACCTTCCCTCCAGTCCGCTCCTGATGTGGAAGACGGCCCTCGGCGGCTCCTCTGCCGCTCACGTGTTTGTGTGAGTGTTTCCAATAAACTCCAGGGGTTCTGCTGAATGTAAGGACTGATGTTGGAGTCGACGGGGTTTGACAGGTGTGTGTGGACCCCTCACGAGGGCCGGCGGGGTCAGAGGGGGGGACGGGGCCGTAACAATGGCTTCATTCAGCGCTGCAGGGGAACGTGACTTACACACGGTTATCCAGCCCCGAGACGCTGGAAGAATTAAAAGGTCAGTGTGTGAGAGAGTCCCGGTTCGCACTCGTTTGGATGCTAATAGGTAATTTAAGATCTCCAATATGCTAACGACCGCAGGCAAACACTAACGACGAGGAACGCACAACAAAATTCAGCGTTTCTTGCCAGCGTTTTTTCACTTACTTTTTTTACAGTATTCCAACATAACGTCATTTCACAAGTTTGTGGTCAGCGTCCGTCTCTTCTGCTCACCAAGGCAGCATTTATTTGATCAAAAATACAGTAAAATATTGAATAGTTACCAATTTGAAATAAGCCGTCTTCTATGTGATATATTGTAATAATATAATTTATCCGGTGATCGAAGCTGAATTGTTCAGCATCATTACTCCAGTTCCGGCCAGGTAACATGATCCTTCAGAAAATCATTCAAGAATATGCTTTTTCGGATTATTATCAATGGGTGAAATAAACAGTTGTGTGTTCTAAGCTTTTCGGATACTGATAATAGTGTCAAGGAAAAGCATTTATTGTTGAAATAGAAAGCTTCTGTTACATTATTAAGATTCCCCCCCCCCGGTCATAGTGTTAATGTATACTTGCTGCTACAAGCTACATTTATTTACCATCTGGCAAATGCAGATCGATTCGATTAATAAATCGGACGTTTTGAACTGATTCACAGAAATAGAAAATGAACAGAACAAACACAAATAAAAAAGAGTGATTTTGCACTAAAAAACACACACACACACACACCAAAAAAAATAATAATTTGACAACCAACAGTGTAAGTTTAAGGGGAGGAATAATTTGAATAGTCCGTTTGCAACTACCGGATGAGTCTTTTTAAAACCTGTTTGAAAACAATCATTATTTGTGCAATTCCATTTGGTGAAACTAGCAGTGCAGAAACGACACATTTCACCATAACCATCAAAGTGAAACTACTTTTGTTGATATTTTTTGGTTGCATTAAAATTTTAGATTTAAAGAGATACCTAATCCATTATTTGCAGTCAGCTATCACTGAAATTATTCCAAGAGTTACTGAAATCATTTTTGGGCTGCTGCTACGATCTTATGCGAGTGAAATTATTTATTCCGATGATTATTTCCGATAAAATTATTTCTTTCTACTTTTTAATGAGACGAAAGTCACTGAGCGCACATTCAAGGGCTGCATTTTAAGTGGATTAAAACATTGAATATCTCCATGATTAAGTAATATTATGCTCCCAGCAAAACGGTCACGAATGCAATTTGATCTCTACATCCCAATAAGCGATCGAGTCTCATCAAGTGAGTTTCACACAAACAAGCTTAAAAACGAAGAGGGCACAAAACACCTTTCACTCATCTCTCATTTCCACTCAGCCGCCAAAAAGCAAATCTGAAGAAGCGTTTAGAAAGCGCTGGACGCAACACGCAAACAGGAGAAGAGTAGTCAGCCGTAAAATTGGACAGCCATCCAACCCATCCAAGCGAAAGGCTGAAAGTGGTGAAGAGAGAGAGCGATGACAGACGAGTAGGGATGAAACAACCTGAGAGTAATGGAAGACGGCTGGATGTAGATTGACGCAGATCTGAGGAAGGTGAAATTGCTAACAAACATTCAGTCGGAGACAAGAGATTCAATTATCAGCGTTAAAGAAAAAAAGAAAAGAAAGCATACATATAAATTAATTTATTGCACTATCCACACCTCTTGAAGGATAATAAAAAATTGAAAATATGGAGCCAATCATTCGTAACTGAAACTCGTTCTATCAGATCTGCGAGAACTTGAAAAAGCGACGTGATTATTGATTTCAGAGATTGAACTTTTCTGTAGGTTCTGGTTTTAATGGGAGGCAGCCGTTATTGGACACAACAAGGCCTTTCAACTGAGATTTGGCTCAAACTGTGTTTTATCAACACTTCATCTCCGCTCGGAGCAAAACTGAATGTCGAGCACAGAGATCTGCACTTGGTTTTGGGAGTCGTGCTGGGACGGATCAGTCAGGGGTCTGATCAGATAAGATGGTGACCCAATCAGGTCCTGTTCGCCAAAACAGCCGTGACAGCTGACGAACGGGACACTTGTATTTGGTGCAAAGCCACAAACAGACAATTCAGCAGCATATTAGTAGTCAATGGCTGTCTAATAATAATATTACATTATAACTGATAAACTTTATATTTGTGAGCAGTATCCACAAGTGATACAGACAAACAAAAATAAAACACAAGAAATGTTAGGACAGTCAATCAAAGGCTCTGTATACACAGGTACGGCATCGAGGAGCAAGGCAATTGATAGAGAAAACAGCGAGGCAAAACAGTAGGCAAACGTCAGCTCCTCCCAATGCACAAAACGTGGAAGCACGATGTGTAGTTTTGACAAAAGCTCTTAAAAGTGCACTTGCATAAGGGACTGTGGAATGGCGAGATATTGAAGAAAAATGCGATATGCGATAACTCATTAAATAATGCGATATTCGATATGCGATACAATAATGCTTGAAGTGCCACATGCTCAGATGAAACTGTTTTACTCAGCTGTTGCTGAGTCAGTTCTGTGAACTTCTAACGTCTCTTGTGTTTCTTTTGTCATATATATATATATATATATATAGTTAGTCTGTATGTATGTTCAAGAGCTCCTGTAAAACCACAACATATTCCTTGTGTTTGCGCACACTTAAGTGGTGAATAAAGCTCATTCTGATTCTGATTCTAATATAACTAGCATACATGTTTCACTTTTTGTGAGAAGAACGCACCCCTACAACAACTTCTGAAAGTGAACGGTATGTGTTTTACTCGAGCATTACATAAAAATGTAATTTTAACATTTACTCTATGAATTCAATATGCACTGATTCTTACTTAAGCTACAAACGTTATTTAGGTAAGAGCAGTGAGTGATTTTCTCTTTGCTTTTTGTTCATGGCCCCAAATATTGCATGCCGTAGCGATATGCATATTGCGATATGTACATTTGCGATATTTCGATATATTGCACAGCCCTACTTAGCATCATCTGCCAGACTTTCGCTGACAAACAAACCGGGAGATCTGAGAGCTGGTTGAAAAATGGCAAACGTCTTGTAAGTGCAAAATTTAGCTTTGATACAATATAGACCCCCTCAAACTGCTAACATACACTCTAAAAAATGCTGGGTTGTTTTAACCCAACTTTGGGTCAAATATGGACTAACACAACTTTTGGGTAAAAACTTCAATTGAAAAATGTAACCCAACGGTTGGGTTAGTCCATATTTGACCCAAAGTTGGGTTGAAACAACCCAGCATTTTTTAGAGTGTACATATCAAAAAGTCAGTATATTTTCAAGTTTCATTATTCCAAATAAGTTTCCAAATAAATTCTCCAAATATTCCAGAATGTAAAATCATGATTGAGCAAGAAAATTACCAAAATTAACTTGCTTTATGAAAAATAAATATACAAATAATAAAACAAGGTAACTGTGACTTTTGCTGTAAAATCAAATTAGTTTTGAGGAATCCAAGAGGAAGCCATTTGTGACTTTGTTGGTGTCTTCTTGAAGATCGCTTAGGCCTTGTTGTTACTGACCTTTCCGAGCTATCTAGGGCAAAATGACCTCTGTTATGATTGGCTAAACTGCATGTACTGGCCGAGTTTGCACTGTTATTCATCCGTGCCAAGTTGTTGAGTTCTGGATAGTCTTTGATATGTAAATGCGGGTGTTCACATATTAATTGGATTTCTGCACATGCTGTTTTCGCATGTTTGCTGCCGTAAATGTTCTGGGTGGACTGGGATGAGAGCTTTGCCTTGTTAAAGTCACTTTTGTTCCAAAGCTAGTGAGCTCCCTCAAGGTGACCGGCGGGCAGCAGAATTATTCTGCCTTATATGTGCCTCATTCAAATATTGCATATATCCTTTACAGAGAAGGCAATCAAAGAATGCATTACAAAACTAGTCTGTTATCTTGAGTCATAAATGCTAGCAAACACACATCGCTGCCTTTCTGTTAAACCAGTGTCTACACTGAAAAAAATGGTGCATAAACAGTTTAAAAAACTTCTTACATTTTTATTTGCTACTCAAAAAAAACTTTTTTTTCCCCACAGTGTAGCCCTGTCACAATCATGAATTTTGTGCTGACAGATAATTGTGAAAACAATTGTCTGTTTTGCTCGTGTCACTTACAGTGTAAGCCTAACACATTATGTTTTATATATTTTAATTGGAAACCCATATTATTTTATTTTTATTTTAAATGATACAGGGGAAAATGAAGAAAATAAACCAACACAAATGTATGGTTGCTCTCTTGGAGTCTCACACACAGGTTGCTCCTGAAAACTCAAATTAGATCCTTGGATCTTTCATCAATATGTGTCTCGTTACAAATATGATCCTTCTGGTACCAACGAATGAACCTGCGCTGGGGATTTCAACGGCGGTCCACTCTCAGAATAAACCAGAGAAAGAGGAAAAAGTCCAAAAGTCAAGCGAAGCGAGTCAAACATCTCAAAAACAATACAACTTTATCTACTTCCTGCCATACAACATTGTGTTGATAAGAATCTCTCTTTCTCGGTCCTCCGGGTGCCTGCGCTTTCTCGGTTTGGGCTCTCGGATGAAACAGCGGCTGAATAACAATCATCCTGCTGTTTCTTCTTTTTCTCTCCGAGGCCGAGTGCGTCCCTGGCTGTGAAATTAGGAGCGAAACAAGACTATGTTCTCCTTTTCATCCAGGCCCATCACTCGCAATCTGTCTTAATCCGAGCTCTTCTCCGCTCGCTCTAAATAAGGGTCAGAACACTTTAGCTGTCAGACTGACGGACGCAGCGAACGGTTCCGCCGGTGCGGCTGCATCGGAAAGGAAAAAGGCGAGAAAACGGTGATTTGCGGGCCTGTTTTTTCCTTGAGCTAAACATATGAATGGTTACTTATCTCGGACGCAGAGTTCGATTGTTCTGCTTTCAAAGACTCGGGGGAGCTTGTCTTGTTTTGTTGTTTGGATGTTGTGAGAGCCGGTCTGTTGTGATCTAAGGGGGTTTGGAGACAGATGGTTGTCAGGAAGTGGCCCTCAAACATCACCGGGATCCCACACGTGTGCCAGGAGAAGAGGCGGGCACAGGCAGGAGGTCTTCATCCTCCTCCTCATCCTCACAGGGGACAGCGTGAAGGCGGACGTGTTTGCTTGACATCACTCATCATCGCTATGGAAACAGATACTTTTCTGCCTCGGGGCTTGGCGACTCCCGTCAATCACGAAGCTGTAACCACGGGAACACCCAGGTGCGCGGACGGATCACCTGAGGAATGCGGACGGAAGACTAGGGATGCTTTCACTCGAAAAATATTCACAGGACTGAGCCGCAGTGCATCAGCACAACTGGATTTTAGATTTTAAAAACCTGCTCATCAACTCAAAATTCACCACCGTAACCCTAGGATAGTTTCCTATTGAAACTTATTTCCGACACGGAATAAAAAAAATTGACTTTTTAATCTCACAATACTTTTATTCCTCGCAATTGCAAGTTTATATCTTACAATTATGAATTTATTCTCAGAATTCGGAGTTTGTATCTAACAGCTGAAAGGTACAAACTCGTAATTAATCACAATTTTTACTGTTTTTCTCGGAAGTTTACATCTCACAATTCTGTTTGCGTTTCCACCACGAAAAAATGTAATAAAAATACAGACTTTTTTTGTCTAAAAATTGCAAATTATAAACTCGATATAGTGAGCTTACATTTTTTTTTTCTTGTCGGAATTCTGAGTTCATATCTCGTGATTTTGTTTATTCAAAAGAATAGAATAGAATAGAATAATAAAGTGAAATGAATAAAATAGAATAAAATAGAATAAAACCGAATAGACTAGAATAAAGTAGAGTAGAGTAGAGTAGAATAACAAATAAATAAATGCATATTTTTTATCTCACAATTCTGGCTTTCTTTATATTCAACTCATATTTCAATTCAGATTTTTTTTCTCAGTTCATATCTGAAAATTCTCAAAATTGCAAGAACAAAATCAGAATATATAAATTACGGAATTACTGTTTTCTATGTGAACATCTGTTAAAATGTAATTGATTTCTGTGATCAGAGCTGAATTTTCAGCATCATTACTTCAGTCTTCAGTTTCACAATAATCTTCAGAAATCCTTCTAATATGCTGATTTGCTGCTCGAGAAACATTTCTGATTATTATCGATGTTGCAGTTGTGCTGCTTCATATTTTTGGGATACGTGCTTCACTGATGAATAAAAAGCTCAAAAACAGCATTTATTCGAAATAGAAAGCTTTAAGCGACACGACTTCAGGTATCATCTGTGTCTGTGTGAGTCAGATGTTTGTTCAAAAACTAATAGCGATGCTTGTCTTCGCAAACATCACTAATGAACAGAGATCCCACGAACTGAACAGCCGGGGCATTTGTTATTTATCAAAGAACATCCTTTTTCAAATAAATGGCGTCTTTGAAAAGGAGCAGCCCTCGCTTCTACTGCAACATGGGCTACTTGTCTAATAAATGAATACTGATTTCGACCATTCGTTTTTTTGACGTTTTGTTTCTTTATGAATAAGCACTAAAAGCATATTCTGCCATTACAGCATCATAATAGCATTATAGAAACGAGTGGTCGCTTTTCATTCGGGCTTTCAGGTTTCTGACAGCATGAAGACACAGATGCTTCATTGCCGGGTGGAAACGCAGGGAGATGCGATCGCTACGCACGCGCAGGCCAAGCGAGATCAATGCTTTGAAAACACTCACTCCTGCTCAGTCTGGTCCTTCAGTGCCGTCGCAATTAAAAGTTCCTTGCTATCCAAACTTCAGTCAGTGTGTCAGGCGACTAAACAAAAGCCAGGCGTGTGTCTGCTGACCTGTCCGCGCCAGACTCTCTCTCTGATTAAACGGCTGGATGGGTTATTGACCACTGCCGCATGCTCGATCCGCTGCCTTTTTGGCGTGCTGTGAAGATCTTGTACAGCGGCGTGTGTCCGTCGCAGGCCGGGAGGGGCGAGCACTTACCGAAATAGACTTATATTGAACATATCGACCTTCAAACATGACATCAACACGCCACACAGAAGGATTTCTCTGCTCTGAAAATGTTTTGGCCTGTAGTTGAAAAGAGAAGAGGTCAAAGCTCACAGTATTGAAATAAGCTAATCAAATGTGTAGTAGGCTATCCTTAACTATTTTAATAACTTTTCATATAACGGCGATCTTTGAACATTTAAATGCAATAAAGCCATATACAAAAATTATAAATGTGACTTGGAGCACAAAAGCAGTGTTAAGTCGCTGGGGGATATTTGTAGCAATAGCCAAAAATACATTGTATGGGTCAAAATTATCCATTTTTATTTTATGCCAAAAATCATTCGGATATTAAGTAAAGATCATGTTCCATGAAGATATTTTGCAAATTCCCTACCGTAAATATATCAAAACTTAATGTTTGATTAGTAATATGTATTGCAAAGAACTTCATTTGGACAACTTTAAAGGCGATTTTCTCAATATTTTGATTTTTTTGCACCCTCAGATTCCAGATTTTCAAATAGTTGCATCTCTCACAAATATTGTCTCTATCCTAACAAACCATACATCAATGGAAAGCTTATTTATTCAGCTTATGATGATGCATAAATCATGTAACTGTAAAACGTAACTGTAAAGAAGGATAAAAAAAAATAAGAATCAGAACATATTATCTGGCAAGTTTTAGTCCAGATTAAAATGTAAAAATGTTTAATTGTAACCAGATGTCTTCAGTAATAGGTAGATTACTTACAAAGGGTAGTCAGTTACTGATTACAAATTACATGATGAAATCTAGATTAATCATTTAGGTAATGTATTCTGACTACGTTTGGATTACTTTTAGATTACTTTTGACCTGACTCTGCCTTTTTTCTCGCAATTCTGAGTTAACATTTCGCAATTCAGTTTAAATCTCGCAAGTATGACTTTTCTCGCAATTGCGAGTTTATATGTCACAATTCAGACTTTTTTTCCTCAGAATTGCATGATATAAACTCGCAATTTTGACTTTTTTTCGCAGAATTGCGAGACATAAACTCACAATTCTGACTTTTTTTCTCGCAATTGTGAGTTTATATCCCACAATTCTTCAAATCCAAATCCAAAAGGTCAGCTCAAAGTCTTGACATACTCTTAAAATTGGGAGTTTATCTCACAATTGAATTTATAAATCGCCATATTTATTTTTTATTCAGTGGTGGAAATAAGCTTCCATATTATACTGCTATATATTGCAAACTGGAATTTTTCTATGAATATGGATGTTTCACACAGTAACAGAAAATAGCTTATATTCACATTGCAAAATAAGGTGTATATCATATTGCTGACTACATGTCCTTAAGTCAACCCTCAACTCTAATCATCAGCTTTCTATGTTGGCCTTTGGAGGATTCTACTTGAAAAAATGAGTGTGCGTGTAAGGTGCGCGTGCTACCTGAATCCAAACGGCAGCACCAATTAATCGTCCTCGAAAGCAATCAGAGCTTGAAACAACCAGCTGTGCGCCTCCAAACACAAGACACACACACACAGACTCAGATGCTCACTGCAACGAAAATCCGTTACAAGGACCTTTCATCACACACACACACACACACACACACACACACAAACTACACACACAGAGAGTCTTGTGCCGGCAGTGCACATTGTTCCATCATCGCATGAAAACAAAGCATGTTTGCACAGGGTTGCATTAGCTCAGAGGGGGGCGGCTCAACTCCTTTCCTTTCATAAACCCCAACAAACACGCGGAAATCACTCACCACCATCCAGAGCCATTACTGCGGCTAACCGCTAATTAAATACGTATTAACGGAGGCGCAGATGAAAGGAAAGGTAACATGACTACGCACTGAATGAACCCAGAGTCTCATCGGGAACCTCAGCGAGGGCCCACATTCACATTTTAACAGGCTCTTAATAAAGGGCGGCCCCAAATTAGTCATAGAGTGAAGCTGTGAGCACGCTTTCCTGTTCCTGTGTGCAAAATAGGGTGGATCAGTGTTTCAATTCACCTCTCTGGTCCCTAGATACTGCACCTTGTGAAAAAGAAGTGTGCTTGATTGTATTTAATGTGCATTTGTATTGCACTTCAAATCTTAAGTGTATTTTTAACAAATGCACTTGTAGATAATGTAATATTAATGGATAAATAGGTCATGACGTTTCCACTTAAGAAATTTTAAAAAGCTAGATTTGTAATAATGTCAATTAAACGTTGTAAGGACATCTTATGTCCTTGAATAATCTTTTGTCATGCTTTAAAGAGTATTTTGATGTGTTGACTAACATACTAAAGCACATGTAAAGTGTTTGATACTGTACATAATATTATTTAAGATAACCGATTTGAAATGTATTAAATTGGCCTTCATCATTACACATGTATTTTAACACATAACAACTTGTTGAAATGTAACCCAATTATGGGTCCCAATAAATTCTTGTCAGTTACATTTTAACCACATTTCGAGACAATATAAGCAATTAGAAATTCATATCAAGACGTACTTAAGTCCAACCTTAAGTCGGTCAAAAAGCACTCTAGGTTCAGTTAACTGAATTTAATATAAATGTAAACTTTATTTCATTTGATTACAATTAACATGCTCTCAAATGTCTAAAACATTACATTCAATTCACACTTAAGTATATATTTCCATAATAAGTAGCCTTTTAAAAAGTATGCTACTTTTTCGCAAAGGTTTCGGTCCCTTATGTCAGGATACTTTCCAAAATTGTAATGTTCCCAATCTCCATTTGATATCAATTCTTAAAATTCATATTATTAATATTATTTGTCGTGTGCATCTCGTCCAGCAGATGTCTGCATATCAGTGGCGAATCCATGCAGGTTCGAGCCTCCAAGGAGGTCTATAATACCTAGAAAAAGCTGAAGAAAGCAGATGGTGAGAGTATGGCGTCTCGCAGCAGGGCTAACGCGACATGTAACTTCCATCTTACATTTGTATTCTTTCTTCTTCCGGTGAGCAAATAAAGGCGCAGGTCTCGCGTGGAGAAGGAGGAGCGGTGTATGATGGGAAGGTAAGAATGGTTTAGAGATGGGGAGAGAAGTGTGTGACGTTCGGCGATGTGACTGCTCGTGTCCTACTGCGCTGCATCTGTCTGGTGCCAGATCAACCTGCGACATTTCTAATCTGCCTCTCTACTACTCCTACAGCATTCCCACTATCATTCACACAAGCTGCTCTTTACACGTCTCCATCACACACACACACACTCACCATTCAGACAGACTGGAGCGTTTAAGGGTGAAGGGTGTGCTTTCTTAAAGTTACACCACGTTAATATGCAGCGACAGTTGTGAGTATGGCATTTATAGGTTCAATTACCCTGAAAACACATTGTGGCTTAAACATTCCAAAACAGCAACACTGGCTCCACCAATGGGGTGAGTTTGGGGGCGTTTCTATCAGTTTGCCTGACCAATGAATCTCTGAGGGAGTGTTTGCGAAGCTCGTAATTGCATTTAGTGATATTAGTCACACAGAAATTACTGCACACTGAAAAAAATGGTGCAAAAACCATTTTCACTGCAAGTAAGATTGACTTGAAGTAAATTTCACAAACAAATGGTAAGTAACACACTGAATTAAACAAAAAACGTTAAAGTATAAAAGGTTACTATAAAAACATACTCTAATGATCTAAATCTAAATGACTAAATGTAATATTTTTGTTTGGTTTACAGCTTCAAGAAATAATTGTATACAGTGCAGCTTCAAGAATGATGATTAGGGTTGGGTTGGTTTCATATTGTTTAAGAAAAAAAAGAAAAAATGTACATATACATTGCACACTATTTTTAAGAAAAGTTGTTATTTGCACTACGACTCTGATTTGGTAAATACATAAACAAACAGATATTAAAAAACTATGTGTTGTTTTCTAAGAAACAATAATAAAAGAACATGTCGAATTACTTAAATTTTAATTAATTCTCTAATTTGTATCATCTCACATTTTGATGTATCCTATATAGACCATATGATATACCATATCTTTATACACCCTAAAACCCAGCAAAATAAATTTACATTTAGAAAATAAAAACACTTGTCATAAAAGCATTGTATTCAAGTCGTTTTATGTATGAATTAAAATCATTTCTTTGTCATTTTTCAAGGTCATGTTATTGACCTATATTGCTTTGCGATACGTCACAAATAAATTTGTTACAATACATTTTAATATCATAATTTCAGCTATACGTCAGTGACTATCAACAGCAAAAGTATTAGTTAGCCCTACATTGTCCTTACAGCCAACACATCTATAACTGGCACATCCCTAGAGCTCATTGATTCATGCAGACTCCAGAAACTTCTTCAACGCAAGTATTCTCAAAGACAGCCGTGTATTTCTGCAAACAGGACCGTGTCACAGCACAGGGGCGGCAATTAAGCCATGTGTGAAGATAACATATGTGGGTGTTTACACTGACTTGAGCTGAACTCCACAGAGATGCAGATGGAGACGTGTTGGCGATTAGTGAGCTGACTGAAGGTGAGGGAAGCATCTGAAAACACAGCGGAGGAGAACAGACTCCCACACCAACGTGTGACCACAGCTTGAGTCGCGGCCCACCCGTTTCTGTGTCTGCAACATGATAAATGTTTGCAATATGATACTAGCAGCCACAGCAATCCTCTCCGCCGGCTTAGAGGGTAATGTCTAGATGGCAGCCCTTGTGTTGCAATATGCTGCTATGAAGGAGTAGGTCGAGAGTGAGCTTTTATAAAGGTTACCATAAAGATATCACACTCCAAGCCGGCAGAACGGCTCATTAGATCCATCTAGATACCAAAATGATAAATATCTTCAGAGGATCAGTTCATGCAAAGAGGCAATTGGAGTCCTCAACACCTATACTGAAAGTGTTGAAGCAATTCTCACTCAGAAATCGCTAGTAAATTTCACAAATAATTACAAGAAATGACAAGTAACACTGAACTGAATGGTTCAATTTAGAAGACTGTAGAAGTATTTTCTTGTAAAGCATTTTTGACAGTGTAGGTTGGTGGAAGTTTGCCGTCCCTCAGTTACAAGCTATTTCTGAGGACCTACAGAAAGATATTGATGCTCAATGGCTTGGAAAAGGTTACAAAATGTTTTAATTTTTGGGCTCAGCAATGTAGGGAGCAGATGGTAAACAACAACTGAAACTCAATATCACTGTTACTCTACCTTGCATCAAAAAAGCATGCAAATGGTCAACTTAAGCGATGACGTAACATTGCAATTGTCAAAGAGATGATAATCCAAAATTTCTATAGGTTCATCGTCCACCACTACAAAGAACTCCAGCGAAATATTTAAGGATCTGTACATCTCATTTGCATTGATTAATACTGGTCATGAGTCAATTATCATGCAAACACTGAAGAAGAATGGTGTGCATGGCAGGATAACAAAAGAGGAAGCCAATGCAAATCTAAAACTCTCCCAGAGGAACTCAAGCTCTCAGAAAGTGGGTCCTACAATCTTAAAAATAAAAGGTAATTGATGGTTCAGTGAAGAACCTTTAACATCCATCGAACATTTTGATTGCACAAAACATTCTTTGTAATGGAAAAAAATCTTCAGATTATTGGAATGCCCTTCACACAAAGAAAAAAAAGGATATTTTAAGAACTGTTAACAGAAATGTTCTCTGGGGAGCCAAAATGGCTCTTCTATTGCATCGCTACGGAAATCCTTTTTGAAATCATTATTTTTAAGAGTAAATAGTAAGAGAACAACACTGAAGACAGAAGTTCATACAAGGAAGCCCATCAAAATCACAAAGTTGAAGAGTGTTGTAATGAGGAATGGGTCAAAATTCCTCCGAGCCGATGAGCAGGACTAATCCACATTTGGTTGTAGTTACTGCTGCCCGAGGGTCACGCCAGATACTGGTGGTTCACGTACTTATTATATGATCCCAGTGTAGGAAAATGTATGCAGAAGTATAGAAATGTCTTAAGAGTTCACAAAAACGTTCAAGCATGATCGTACATGCTGCATCAGAGCTTGCATTACCCAAAAATCTTGTCATTTAGCAAATTTTAAAAGCGTTGATGGATAATTCAATTGGTTTCCAGCAAAAAAGAAATGTATGTTTCCCTTCAGAGACGTTCTCGTGATGCTAATAGTGGAGCAAAGGCTTTAAAGGAAAACAAGTTATAAATAAAAAAAGACAAGAGAGACGTCAGTGAGGATTTGGGGAGATAAACGAGATTTGGTGGAATAATTCATGAGGTATTGTTCATTAAATGGGGTGAACAGATTGCAAACCTGTGTCTGTTGTCTTTTTCCTCTGAGTTGAAAGAGTTTTTGGCACACAAGTTGTTGTAATATCTATGGCATCTTAAAAAGCTTAAATATCACAATAGTTTACTGACAGAAATAAATAGAGCATGACAGAAAATGTACAATCCATTAAGTCAAAGTGACAGATACAACTGTATCATATTTGATACAAATTTCTAAGGCCTTTAAACGATCAACAATCAAAACGTTGAAGATGAACACTTACTGGACTGAATGAAGCAGCTCAGCTTTACTCGATTCTCCGTCAATCATTTTTTTGAAAAATCAGTGCGTCTCAAATCTGATCATCAGGATCTTTTGAGGAGCGTTTGTTTCCAGAAGCTTTACTTTCACTGTTCCTCAGCGGTGGAATGATCTTCCCAAGCCTCCAGAACATCTCACATCTTCTGAGGAGCGTTTATTTATCATATCTCAATCAGCATTGCATTGCACTGGATTATATGTTTGGATAATTTCAGTCTCATTTTACTAGCCAGATTATTGGAGATATAGAGTGCCGACTGATATTATGCAAGTTTCTGCGGTACTGTTATAAAGATTTCATTGATTTACATTAGTCATCAGAACTTCTTTGTTTTTTGGCCATAGAAATATCAGCATCTGCACCAAATTGTAGATTTTTTGTTTAGTTTGAGTCTCTGGACAAAATCAAATACAACAGCTGGATATGATTGCCAAGAAATGTAGCAAATAAAGCCCTTTCTTTGTCCTCGAATAGTGGAAATGCACCGCTTGCTCTCAATTTTTAGCTCTCTGTTGGTAAACGGGTCACGCTTGGCAGCGCTGCCCACAGCGGTCCTTTATTCGGTGGGGCTGTTCATAGATCTGCCTGCTCATTATTAGCCTGACTGAGTCGGGGGCTCGGCACTGACATCATGACTGATTACTTTCTCTTACCGCAGGCTCCCGTGAGGGCGGCACCTCGCCGGGGAGCGTGGAGTCTGGCACGCTCTGACCCCACCGCCGCGGTACCACAACACACATGCAGCCAACATCGCCACGGTAACCTGACAGCTCGAGTGATGTTTGCACACAGGCCTGCTATGACAGCTTCTCTCCTGCGTGATTTCGCTCGGCCACGGTGAGTGATGGCTTTATTTTGTGTCTCTCATCTAACACGTTGGGGTACGCAGGGAATTTACGAGCGTTAAATCTTTGACAACTAAACTCCCGAAGACAAATGGAGCTCTGGACAGACCTGTTCTCAGAGTTCAGCCGACTGTTACGCGACGAGGAACGGGACGTCCAGGCCCGGATATTATATCATACCCATTAAAATTAAAACCATAAAAACAATACTTGTAGCCAAGGGCTCATGTAATGTGTGTGTGTGTGTGTGTGGTGTGATATGTAAGGGATATGCACGGATGCTACCGTTTACTTTCATAAAAGTGTTTTTTTATTGTCGTAGCATTACATTATTGAGTCATTAAAAATCTTAAAATATTACTTATATTATTTATAAAATAATGAATTATACAAAGCATTTTCAGTTTCGTTTTTGGGCCAAGGCCTCCAGAATTGTCATTCGGCATGTTTCATTTTGGTGGTGCCTCCCTAATGGCCATGTATTTATATATATATATATTATATATCTAATAATATAATATATATAGATATAATATATCACACACAACACACACAGCACCCCCATAAAATACAAAATACTAATATATAATTATATTTGCATTTATGCATTTGGCATTTTGCCACTTTTAAACAGTACAAAGTGACTTATATTGCATTCAATTCTATACAGTTTTTTCAGTTAATATATTCCCTGGGAATCAAACCCACAACCTTGGCATTACTAGTGCTACGCTCTATTAGTTGAGCTACAGAAAGTCTCAGTGTACTTTAAAAGGAAAATGAATAGAAAATACAAAAATAAATAACTCAAAATATGAATGAAAACTAGTATCTCAATGATCCTACAATAAAGCCGAACTCTAACCCAGCCTGGACCGTCCTTGTGTTGTGTGTCTGCGTGACCTCAGCTGGAAATGACGTCTCTCTTCATTGGTGGAGTGCTGGAGGAGCCCTGCATCGCTAACAACATCAACCCTTTGCTCCCTGTCAGGCCCGATCCTCCCCGTCAGCATTTCCCGACTCGGGCTTTGAGACAGTCAATTAGGTTCAAGGTGAGAGAGACGCGTGTCATCGTTTAAAGCGCTCTGCTCCGCTGGGGCGCGCATCAATCTTCGCCTCATTGGCCGGATGACGGGAGCGGGATCAAACGGGAAGCGTTATTGGCCGGAGGGTGACAGGAGGGATTTTGCGCGGGAGATTATTGGCTGGTGTTGCGGAGATCATTGGCTGCATCAATCCAGTGATGGATCGTATTCAAATGCACCTCCATCCCGCTCCGAGGGGTTTTATTCTGATACCTCAGCCCTCCTCGGAGACTGCGGCCGGATCGGTGGGACGTGACTCGTGCTTCCTTCCTTAATTCCAGCTTCAAGCTATCGATCGGATGGAAATCAATCGAGCCGAAAGCCACAAACCCCTTAGGGGGAGGAACCTGAGAGAAACACAGCCAGGCAAGCGGAATAAATCCTCCGACAAAAGAGGAGGAGACCGATACGACTCCTTACCGCAGGAGGAGAGCGTTCTCCAAATTAAAAAGCTAGCGGGAATAAATCCCATCTCATTCCAGCTTCATTAGGAGCTCAGCTCACATAAGGGCCCTCCAGAAGCGGCAGGCGTGAGTCAGCTGATGCTTCACAGAAGCACGCTTTGTTAAAATGAGTAAATGTTAATAAGATCTTAAAAAGACTCAATGGCAAAAAAACGTAATGATGCCGTTTCTCTTTCCTGCTGGGCCGCTCTTATCAAGAAGAGTGACCCGAATGACCCCAAACAGCTTGTGCAGTTTACACACAGAAGTCTAAAGAAAAAAACTGAGGTGTTCATTGTGATCCGTTCATTTAAATTACCGCTCACTTTCGGTCCCACATGTCTGTTGTAGCGGCAGGTGTTTTCAAATTCACCTACAACACCGAGTTTCACACTGGAAAATGATCAAACCTATATTAAATGTTTTTATTCTAGTCAGAAATATTATTTGGCATTGCTGATTCAGTCTAAATACATTAATATATACCAACAAAACTAATTTGTATGGGTTAAATCAGGCAGAAGAAGCTCAGTTAGCACTTTTTACAGTGCAATCCTCTTTTATCTCTAATTAACACTATTGTTTAAAAGCTTGTGTTGTCGATGTTTTTTAATTAATACTTTTATTTAGCAAGGATGCATTAAATTGATCAAAGACATTTATAATGTAATAAATAAATGCTGTTCTTTTGAACTTTCTATTCATCAAAGAATCCTGACAAATAAAATGTATCACGGTTTCCACAAAAATGTATTAATCAATTAACATTGATAATAATCAGAAATGTTTCTTGAGCACAATCACATATTTAATGATTTCTGAAATCAGTGACCATGAAGATGAGCATGATTCTGAAAATACAGCTGCGCTCACAGAATAAATTATATTTTACAATATATTCACATAGAAAACAGCTATTTTAAATTGTAATTATTTCACAGTATTACTGTTTTTTCCGCGGTTTTGATCAAATATGTTAGGCCTTGGTGAGCAGAGAGACTTCATTCACCAAAAAAATAATCAGTTAAATTTAAAATCTTAGACTTCCCAACTATTTATGATACACGGTATGTTCTGAAGTGTTTACAAGTGAATATGGTCACGTTTGGATCTGTTCCTTCTGAAATAATTGCCCATCCTCTAGTCCATTTGTCTACCAACAATTGTCCAACATCCCAGTAGAATATATTTAAATACATGAATAATCTTGGACCAGACTAAAACAACAAAAGCAAAAAAGGTATTGCCAAGACAGCTTGCAGTGACTTTTATATTTAATTTATTTTTATTTTTTTTGCTTTACTAGAAATCAACCCCTAGGACGAAAGTTCTCTCTGTTGCAGACAGAGCAAAAACCACCCCTGTAGTGTTGTTCAGATGTGTTATTCAGTAAATTTTGACAATTCGCCATGTAGGGTTGAGATTAATGACTGTAAAAATAATGCATTACCATAACATTACAACAGCTACTTGTCATGTTCCAGCAACGCATAATTTTTGTGGGGGGGGGGGGTTCCGCTTTCTGGTATTTTTAGAAAGACAAGCTTGCTTAAAAGTTGTGTGGTTTGTTGCACTTAAAAATGTGGCTGTTAACTGAATAAAATAAGACAATTTACAGATTTTATTACAAGTAAAATAAGCACCTTCCACCTACAGTAAACCAAAGGTCCACATAATGTATGACATGCTGCTGACTGTAACTGTGAGACTGAATTGAAGGCAATATCAATATATATCGAATGAACTGCTCCCACAGCTGAAATATGATGGACTATGTTGATCATTTAGCACTAGAGTACATTACACCATATCAGAAAAACTCAGAATGGCCAGAGTGCTTTGTTGCATTCACTGCATATTTTCAGTCAAAAATTGAAACTACACACAGAATCCTGTGTGTTTTCAACACTTTTATAGGCTGCATAAATATAATAGTGCATCATTTCACTTTTTTTTCGTTTATTACGTTACATGTTTCAAAGACATTTTAAGGTTAGTGTCACATGACCTTGCAATGCATGAAAGAGAAATGCTTTAATATTAAAGCCATTGCTTTACAGCAGGAATCCAGCAATTACCGTGATGAAAGCCATGTGTGTGTGTGTGTGTGTGTGTGTGCGTATGTGCATGTGTGTTTGAGCGCATGTGTACATGCATCAGTATTCCACTGCGGTCGTGCTCTTATATTACGTATTCAGGGCCGAACAAGCAGTCTGAATGCACCATAAATTAAGTTCTCAGAGACCTGCTCATACTGTCCCATTACCACAGCTAACCTCTGTTAGTCCAGAAAACAGCAATGCAGCATGCATAGAAAAACTAAAGGAACACCCTGACCTCTGCCTCGTAATTCACACAGGCATTAAACGAATTTCTGAGGATAACGGTGGAACATTTAGACAGTTTAGCGCTGTGGATGCATCTGTGGATAAATGCACCAACTCGCTGATAGATGCAGTTTGATTTACTGAACACAATCATGTTTCGGAGGTCAGTGTGCATTAGATTCTCAATAGTAGAGGATTTCATTCAGACAGCACACAGACAATAGCAGCTCTCTGGTTACTTTCGTAACCTTGGTTCCCTGAGATAAGGGAACGAGTTGTTGCATTGTAAGCTTATGGGGTAAACTCCTGTTTACTCTGATACTGAAGCCCGATTTGTTCATGTTCATGTAGCTGCACCAACAAATGGAGCGTCATCCTGCCATAAGGGATGGAGCCGATGGCTATATAAGTCGGCTCAGAGCACCATTCATCAGAATCCTTCAACTGATAGCAATAGTCATCGACTCACGGCAGCATTATAGCACGGCAGCTTACGCAACGGTCTCTCCCATTGCATTGAACGCTTATGAAGAACGCATCCAATTGCGTCGTGATATAAGCAAGAGCAGAACGAAGCCGCCCTGTGAGCACAGCCCCAGAGCGCCCGTAATGCTTGGCTACCAAAAAAAAAAAGCATGAGCCAAATATGAGACCTAAGCCACCAGGCCAGCCAGCCTCCACACAGATATCACCAATTGAAATGCCGCTACACCAAGCCCAGGAGGCAGCCATTCCTCTGGTGGAGTGAGCCCTCACTCCGATAGGACACTGCAAGCCTGCTGAGGAGTAAGCCAAGGTTATAGCATCAACTATCTCTGCTCCGCAAATGGCAGGCCTTTAGAGCAGCCTCTGAAGCATAAAAAGAGCTGCTCTGAGCACAGAAATGGGTCAGAGCACTCAACGTACACTCTAAGACCCCGAACCAGGCAGAGTGGATTTGGTCCCTGCTCATCCTCTGAGTTAGGAAGAGGGACCTGTGCCGGTGTGAGATAAATCGAACCTGGCAAATCCATCCTGCTGCCCTTTCTGCTGTTTCTTCCTCTGAGGCTCCTGGGAGGGGAGGAAACAAGGGAGCAGACAAGGGAGGACCACCTTCATTAAAGAAGGCGATCCACAAGCGAAGCAGCGAGAGACTCATGCTCTCGTGGTGAAAGCAATCCATCTCGGTGAGAACTGCCTCGGCGTGGGAACTGCCCAGACACGCGACACACTCACCGTGCCCATCTGAGTCGAGCTACACTCACGGCGCAACATTTGAAACAACGCTGCTAAGGAAATTGCTCTTAGGAAGTGCTCTTTTCAGTCACTCTGCCATGGCCTTTCTACAGAGAGTAGCGGCTTCTCTTCGAGCTTCTTCAGCTTCTAGGCTTCTTTCCAGCAGGGAGATTATCTTCACGCTAAAGGAGAAAAATTCTGATGAATGGCACTCTGAGGCGACTTACATAGCCGTCGGCTCCACCCCTTTTGGTGGGTTGAAGCGCCATTTGTTCGTGCAGCTACACGAACATGAACAAATCATGTTTCAGTATCAGACTAAACCCCCTATAAGTGTACAACACAACAGGAGAGCCGTTCGAATAGGGTTATTATGGTTAACTAAAACTAAAACTGATTAAATTTAATTAAATTAATTTAAACGTTTAAAAGCATTTTCATTACATGAAATAAAATGAACATTAACTGAAATAAAATATATAAAAAATAAATTATTTCAGCTACTTGCCAAGGCAATATTTCTCATTTTTGATGTACTAAAATAACTAAAACTAAAATAATATAGTATATATATCTCTATATATAGATATATATATAATATATATACACCAAAAAACCACTAAATGACCAAAAAAAACACAACAAAATGACAGTCAATAAAGTCAAAGAAAAAGGAAAATAAAAACAAATTAAAATAGCATAAAACTTACTAGTAGCCTATTTCAATTATCGAAATATGATTCTGAAAAATAACATTGTATATCTAATAATCCACATTGTGCCCCAAAAACAGACGCTGGTTAAACAATAAACCAACATTAAAATAAATATATATAATAATATATAATAAATGAGTAATAATAAAGTACATAATACTAATAATAATAATAACATATTATATTAGTAGTACAAAAACAATTAATAATAAAATATATAATAAATACATAATATAATATAAAAAGAAGAAGAAAGTCTGTAGGAGAGAATTACAATTAATGATTTTGCAAGTCATTTTAATTTTGCATACTGTGTTTCAATCATTTTAAATTCAAAATATATAAAGAAAAAAACAACAATGCATATTAGTGGATAGAAGGAGTTAGTACAAGATGAAAAATAAGTAAGAGAAAGTCTGAGGGAATCATAATTAATAATTTTTTTAAGCCATTTTAATTTTGCATACTGTATTTCAATGATTCAGATGTCGTTATTTGTGTTTATTGTTCACAGTATAATTCTTTTGTTTGGGTTATTCCATGTATGTTTCTGAATGGAATGTGGGACATGTGTAAAACACTCAATGAAATTTAAATACAATGAGTGCCAAAGTGAGTGAGTGTGTGTGGTGTTGTGTGGTGGGTGCGCGCGGTGTGGGTGTGTGGGTTTTTGCGTGTGTGTGTGTGGCGTGTGTGTGTGTGTGTGTGCATGTTGTTGTGTGTGGGTTGTGGGTGTGGGTGTGTGTGTGTTGTGGTGTGTGCGTTGTGTTTGTGTGCGTGTGTGTGCGTGTGTGTGGTGTGTGTGTGTGTGTGATATGGGGGTGACTGACCCTTAGCATAAATCATAATGATTTTAATGACTGAAAAGGACATTAATTCTTATCTCAGTGTGTGACTTCATCAGATCAGCTGCATAAATACATCATTCACACGTAACTACAGTAATGACCTTGAGACACACATGATTTGATCATGTTTCCCACGCAAACCCACCGACGGATCTCAAGAGTCAGTCAGCGATGACCCTGCGTGTGTTTTCATTGATTTCACACACAAAAGCTCAAAACAGTACACGACATCAAGCCTTTCTCTGCACGCTTTCTGAAGTCCTGTAATACAGGGATTATGGGAAAATCCTCCATATGGCAGCTCAGCAGAAGAATCCCAGCAGGCAGCGGCCCTGCTTGATTTTTGATTTGATAATCCTCTTCATTATAGACGGATGAGAGATAACTTATCATCAGGAACAAAGGAGGGGTTACAGAGGCCCGAAGACAAGAGAATTCATTTAAGGGTGGAATGAAGCATAATTTACAATAATAATCATGCTAGTAATAACAATAATAAAGTATTATTACTATTATTATTAAATAAGTTAATATAAAGTTCATATAATCATCACCAGTTAATATTAAATATAATAATAATAATAATAATAATAATAATAAAATAATAATAAGAGTTTATTTTCTTATTTATTATTATAACGACAGTATTTTTTAATTAAAATTTTTTATGTAATGATTAATATCACATTAATGACAATACTAAAATAAATTACACATTATTATAATATCATCCGTATTATTATATATAGTATTATTAATGACAGCATAATAAAATACTATTTAAAATAACATTTTTATTATTTTATGCTATTAAATAATGTATAATAAAGTGAGATTACATACAATCATTATCTGTATATTAAGATAAATTATCATTATTATATTAAAATAATAGACAGCTCATACGTTCATTTTTTATAATTTTATAATTATTGTAAATGATACGTAATAGTAATGATAATACATATTAATAAATACATATTATAAGTATTGATAATGTATTAAAATTAATTAAAAGGATTAAAGTAATAATAACAATAATAAGTAATCATTATTTCTATTATTATAATGATGATAAAAATAATTGATAAAAATATATGATTTATTGTTATTTATATTGTTATTATTATAAAATAAACAAACTAACCAATAAATAATAAATAAATAAAAAATAATAATAATAACAATAATAATTAATATTGTTGTTGTTGTTATACTAACAATAATTTTCAATTTAAAGCTTGGAAGTTGTATCTGGTTTTACTGAAGCTCCCGCCTCTGATTGGGAGATTTTTGGGATGGCACTTCAGACAATCACATTTCAGGGGTGTGGCTAGAATCGCGCCAGGACACGCCCCTCATTCCTCGCCCCCATCCCTCCATTCTGAGGAAATCAGACAGAAACGCATGACTCACCGACAAGTTTGTGCAGCTCTTCTCTATTCTTCAAGTTTTCTCGTTTTGTGTGAAGCTCTTAAAGGCTCAATCCCGTCACTCTTTCTTTCTCAGGGTTTTATTCAGCGCTCAGCGTTGCGTGCAGAGAGAAACTGTTGATGTCTCAGGCGCTTCACTCAAACCCGAATAAAAGGCCTCTGAAATCTCCTTCCTGATCTCATGTGACAGTGTGTCTGCAGAATAATGCAGCCGCCCTGAAAACACTCGCACAGACCCCGATTCACACAGAGCCATTCAAATCATAAAACATACTTTTCATTTCGAAATAAATATTATTGGTGAACGGCCAGTGTGTTTGGAGCGCGTCAAACTGACCACAGCTGCTTTCCTAATACATGCCTGAGGCCTGACATTTAAAACTTTGCATCAATTTCATCCTAAAATTGAGTAGACATGCTTTTAACTATATGTGCACCACTATACTATATGAACTTGCTATAATTTCACCTCACCAAAATAACCATGCATGAAGCTTACCATGCCTTTTTTATGATGTGCAATCTGATCTACATATTATTTCCATATGCATATTTCCAGAAATGTGACACTAGTGTGTTTATTGGTACTAGAAACTACTTTTTCAGAGAATGAATACAGGGGATGCTGCCTCAATGAGATGACTTGTTTTATTCTGAAATGTCAAAAATAAAAGAGAAAGCATTAGAGAAATGATGTGTTTCACAGCTAAAGTCTTGTGCAACTGAATGTTCGTCTTGAGTTCTTTGAGATCATTGTTTACTAATTGGCTTCTGTGAGAAATCTCCAACAAAGAATTTTTCGAATTTGAATAGAAACCAATGATGAGACTCACTGGCAATTATTTAAACACGCGGAACCGTTAAAAATATAGAATAATAATAGTAATAATATAATAAAATAATAATAAACAGACTAATGTTTTAATAAGGACTAGTGTGTAGTGTAACCATAAAGCTAAACCTATTCAAGACTTGTTTTCATGTAATTATAGAAGCTGAAATACAATAATATAAAATGTAGGTGAAAATTTAAAATGTTGCCTAACTGAAGTAATAAAACTAATACTGAAATAAATAAAAAAGAAATATATTTTAAATTTCAAACAACAAAGGCTAATTAAAAATGTAGTATACATGAAATACATTTTAGAAGCTTCTTGCACGCACAAAAAAATGCTCTGTTTGTAATTATAGCCCATATATAACATTTTTGTCAAGTCAGCTTACAAGAAGGTACTCTGTTGACCCTTATTGTTTCTAATAAGCTCAGCTATCCACTGAACCCCATAAAATACATTAACTGAATTCATTGTGCTCTAAGCACATCATTTTATTTCATAAACTTTAACCACTTACATTATTTTCATTGTAGGGACAAATGGGCTGAGCAAAAACAATAATCAGGGCTGAACCTGAGACCCAGGTGGGCTAAAATGTGTTTATACTGTATCTCCCAGACAGTTACCAAACCCTCTTACTTTTGTGTTTCTATTCTGGAAGCCAATGGACAAGTTTCAATACAAATCCTTCTCTAACTTAAAAATGCTGTCTGTCAGACACCAGTCAGGAAACACACATCTGTTTCCCAACATCTGTGTTTCTCTCCTCTCTGGCTGTGAATGAAGCAGGACAACAGATCTACTGGTGCAGCACTGCAGTGGCTTCACACACACACACACACACACAAACACACACACACACACCGGCCCCTACGGACTGACCAATGTCACCGCTTACAGCACCCGACCAAAACGCCCACAGGGCTCAAATCTGCACTGCGGATAGAGAAACCTGGCGAGCAAGCGAGAGAGAGAGAGATAGAGAGAGAGGGAGAGAGGGAGAGAGAGAGAAGAAAAAAAAGGACTAGAGAGCGATGAATGTTGTTGCTCTTGGAGGAACAGCCATGTTGTTTTCTGTCACACTAGATTTTTAAGCATGAACCATTACATAAGACTCATCCTCACCCCTGAAATGCCCAACCCGCACACACACACACACACACACACACACTTACTTAACCTAAATGACAACAACACTATAGTTCCAAAGTTGTGGAACAATTAGATTTGTGTATGGTTTTGAAAGTCTCTTTTGCTCACCAAGGCTTTATTTATTTGATCAAAAATACAAAAAAAAACAGTAATATTGTGAAATATTATTACAATCTAAAATTATTGTTTTCTATTTAAATATATGTTAAAATGTAATATATTTCTGTGATGCGCAGCTGTATTTCCAGCATAATTACTCCAGTCTTCAGTGACACACGATCCTTCAGAAATCAGTATATTTATGCTGTCTGATGCTGCTCAGAAACATTTCTGGTTATTATCAATGTTGAAACAGTTGTGCTGCACAATATTTTTTGTGGAAACCGTGATACTTTTTTTTTTTTTAGGATTCTTTGATAAATAGAAGGTTTAAATGAGCAGCATTTGTTTGAAATAGAAATATTTTATAACATCATACATGTCTTTAATCTCACTTGATCAATTTAATGTACTCCAGTTGAATAAAAGTATGAATTTATTTCTTTTTTTTCTTTTTTTTACTTACCACAAAAGTTTGAATAGTGATGTGTCACAGTTTCCACAAAGATATGAAGTGGCAACATTGATAATAATCAGAAATGTTTCTTGAGCAGCAAATCAGCATATTATAACTGAATTTCTACGATCAGTGACAACTGAAGACTGGAGTAATGATGCTGATTAAAATAGATTTAAACTATATATTCACATAGAAAACAGCTATTTTACATTGTAATAATATTTCACAATATTACTGTATTGCTGATCAAATAAATGCAGCACTGGTGTATGACCTGCTCTTATTTGCAGCAACACAATTTTGGAACAAGTGCAATTTTAATAGACAAATGGAGACTTGGAAGGGAGAATGACACAATAACACACACACACACACACACAGGCGGCAGGTGTTTTGGCAACGCCCCCTGCAGTAATTGTATTTCTGGCTTGGGCGAGAGACTGATTTACTTAATTAAACAGAATGTATGTGGAGACATTTAGCTGCTGTCCCTGCTAACAATAATGGCTATGCTAAACACCGAATGGCTGACGATGTCCAAAAAACCCACAATGGACACAGAAACATTACACAGAACAACAGCATGAGCACGGCTACGAGCTACAATTTCACAGCCTCTTTCACACTCAATAATTCCTGTAACTTCAAGCTTTTTAACCCCGGGTTAAGCAACATTTCACACTTGCCATTCGTAAACCCAGTGAATTGTGCTTCCAGCGGTATAAAGCGTGAAACTAAACTTTTCAACAACAGATGAAATAATAAGAGAAAGATTTGAAAAACCTGCATTCAATTTTCAAGAAAATATTACATTTAATAACTCTAAAATGTCATGTGGTGTAACCATAAAGTAGAAAGTTAGTAAAAGACTTACCGCATCTTTAAAAATTGTCCACAATAATCCAAATTAACAGAAAGTGTAAATACATTTAAAAAATTTCAAAACTACATGGGGCATACAACCACAAATGATTTTCCTCAATGCCTAAAACAGTAGCAAGTGTAGAAGCCATCTTTAAATTAGAGGTCACATGATTACATAGAACACATGGTGGCTTTCTGTACAAACCACTGTTAGCAGAATATAAACACGTAAAATCAATAACATTGTTCCCTTTACAACTTCAATACGCCCATGCTTTCACTTTTACATTGTTTAATATATAATATTTTCTTTTTAAGTAAAAATGAATATGATAGTCACAAAAGTTTCATTAAATTTCTAATAATAAATAATAATA
Source organism: Sinocyclocheilus anophthalmus (assembly GCA_018155175.1). Classification (NCBI taxonomy): domain Eukaryota; kingdom Metazoa; phylum Chordata; class Actinopteri; order Cypriniformes; family Cyprinidae; genus Sinocyclocheilus; species Sinocyclocheilus anophthalmus. Next base: position 301,440 of record JADLZN010001633.1, read on the forward strand.
AAATATTATGTCAAGCTACATGGAGTTTCCTTTTTTCATCAGTGATATATGGACAGGTGTATCACCCTTACATCTTTAAAGTTATCTAAAAATGGATTTTAATTTATAAATGAAAAACATTTATCATATTGAAATCAGCGTGTTTATGATTTGTACTAATGTATTTTTAAAAACGTATACCCTGTGAGCTAATGATCCCGGAACAGATTATCACACTTAAAGGGTTAGTTCACCCAAAAAAAAAATTAGCCCATTATTTACTCACCCATAAGCCATCCTAGGCGTATATGACTTCCTACTTTCAGATGAATCCAATCGGAGTAATATTAAAATTTTGTCTTGTCTTTCAATCTGTTCATGGCACCAGCTGGTGTGGCATCATAGTCGTCCCAAGAAGTTACATAAACGTGTTCCATCCCCCATAAAAAAGTGTCTCATCACTGCTCCGGGGGTGGTGAACACAAGCCTCCTGTAGCGATCGTGCCTTTTTTCTGTAAAAAAATATCCATATTTAAAATGTAATAATCACTTTAATCTAGCTTGCGCTCACTGTTGTACAAAGAAGCAGTTCTGGGCTGATGAGGTATGAGGTCAGCGTTGCGCATACGTCTGCGAGTCTTGTGAAAACTAACGTTTGTTAACAGGAGCACAGGAAGCAAAGTGTCCTTACGTTTTAGCAAAGGAAAACCAGTCTCCTCTTGGCTTATCTTCCAAATCCTCCTACATTCGTCTTGTTACATATCCTCTTTTTTTGTACTTCTAATAATTGACCGTTGTTTTGTTTTGATCTCTCCACTGCGCTTCCGCGTGTGTCACTTCTGAGCGGCGCATGCGCAACGCCGACCCGGAGCCGTGTGAGACCCTTATCTTTTTACTGTCTGGGTGCTTTTAATTAACTTCTTTTGTACTGCGTGCATCAACACACCTGCATGCCATTGAAATCCTTGAAAGACCAAGACAATTTTTAATATAACGCGTACTGAATTCGTCGGAAGAATAAAAGTCATATACACCTAGGATGACTTGAGGGTGAGTAATTTATGGGCTAATTTTCATTTTTGGGTGAACTAACCCTTTAAGTGTTTGCTTATTATTGGCCGTCATACTAAAATGCCTGTATGAGAAATCTGGACTTGGCTATTACATGGCTATATTTGTTCAACAATAATATTATCTTATGAAAGGCAGAAACGTGATATTCTCAACGTTTAGTCTCAACAGTTAAGTCTTAGCCAAAAAGATAGCAACAATGCATGATCAACAAGCCAGATCTTTTCACACTAAGTTATCTTGGAAATCCACAGCCTGGAGAAACAAAAGCCATCTCTGTTTATAAATCTCAGAGATATGTTGCTTTATCATTTCAGTGGAAAAGGGAGTCTCGGCACAGCGTAGTGACCTTGATCTGAATGCAAACTACATCTTATCAAACTGTTCGTAGACCTGCCCAAACGCCCTCACAAATGATGGCCTGTGAGAAACACACAAAAGTGGCCCTGTGAAGCGAGTCGCTTCGCAATTCAAATCACTGCAATGCAGAGCCATTATTTAAAAGAGATAAAGTCTTTCTCATTCAGCGATATCTGTCATGGGGAAGAACGAGTGGGATTCCCAGCCTAAAGCCTGTTGGTTTGGTAGATCAAGTCTTCTTGAAGGGAAAACAAAATGTTCTTCCCGCAGGCAACACTTCGCTCGCATTAGAAGTCGGGACCATCTACACCATCGATAATGTCAAATGGTGCAATAGTTGGGAAAATCAAAACAATCCAGTTACTTTTGTAAGGTTTGGGCTGATGCAAGTAAAATTTGGTTAAATTAGATTAAGATTTGAAGGAATAGTAGCAAAATATTCAGCCTAGGTTTTGGAAATATGTCACTCTGCCTAGATTTCCGCTTTTCAGGTGATACATCCACAAGAGCCTCTATAAGCATTTTAATTTTTTTTCTCCATTGGTTTTTTAAACATCCACGTGTCACGAAAAAAAAAATGCATCTGAGTACATTTTTGCAAAATGATACTGCGTTGCTTGCAGCACGTTTCATGGCAGTTTCAATGTGAAATATCCAGTGACTGGCACTAAACAGCATGTTAAATTTGATCCGAAACAGTTAAATGTAAGGCTGTGCAATTAATCGCATGTAATTGTCATGCGCATCTTGTCAGTAAAGCCGGTTCTGTGATTTGTAGTAAATCGCCATCACCTGCTTTCAGATGGAGTGGCATTTACTACACAGAGCCATAGTTCACTGACAATTAGACAATATCGCGTTCATAATCACAGATGAATCGCATTCTATTATGAACGTGATATTGCCTTGCTTGTCAGTGAACTGCGGCTCTGTGTATTAAATGCCGCTCCATCTGAAAGCACGTGCTGGAGATTTACTACCAATCACGGAACCAGCTTTACTGACGAGATGCACTTGACAATCGCATGCGATTAATTGCACAGCCCTAGTTAAATGTGACTGTGGCTAAATGTAATACCTTGGTAGTTGTACGTACTGTGGCATTTCTGAAATGAAATGTCTGGTGCTAAAAGTTTGATACTACATCGCATTTGAAATTAACATACCGCCTACACTACACCCTAACCAATAGTGTTAACAAAAGCTAATGTAGCATTAAGCACTTTGCCTGACCAACATGTCCTTTTTACTGCCTCTACCAACTCTTTAGCTCTTTTAAAGTTTCACTCGTACCTGAGTACTTTGTAAAGAGCAATGCTGTACCAGGTGCGCTACCGAGCAAGTTTACTTTATCAGAAAAGCCACACATATGGAGCTGGTTATGTGATGCACACATCAAAATGCATTAATAATATCATGCACTATGTAAAGTGTTTTTGGATCTCATAGCAGGTATTGTGCAAGGAACTACTCAAAAACCAAGTATTTATAACTCTTTCCCACTAGCGACTTTTTTTTTTTTTTTTTTTTTAAGTTGCCAGCCACCACCGGCATTTTTGATCATTTTCACAAAATTTACCTGGTGCACCCAGAATATTTTGTTGTATGAATATCTGAACATGCAACATGTCAAAAAGAACAGCGCCTCTGCTTTTTATTCTAGCTTCATGCAATATTTTTAATCAACACTTGTATGTGGGTAAGTTTCATGAAGAAAAACAACAATATTTCGAACAAAAAGCTGAGAAAATCGCGTTTTTGTAAAAGACTACATCTGGATCAGATTCAGAACGATGATCAGAGCATAGATGGAGTCATTCTCTTCCATCAACACATCCAAAGCTTGCACAGTTCTAAAAAACACTTTCTGGATCGTCATTTCATTCGGTAGCATTAGGCAGTTTTGATTTATATGCTGTTAATGCTTGATGATCGCTTATTTTACATATGCATCTGCTTACGCACGTTGATTGATTGTTTCTGCTTCTTCTTCGCTGTGTTTTGTTTCAGACATTCAATACTTTTGCAGAAGAAGCGTAATAGCGCTTCCTACCGTACACCAGTGAAAACACGGAAAGCTGGAAAATGCCATCAATGACGGGGAAGCGTTGTCTCATAAATGGCGGAAAATTCCGTCAATGGTGGCGAAAGCGTTCATTGAAAATCATAATTTTTACTGCCTCTATTGTTCATTTAAACTGGAAAATGCAGTGAATAGCATGTATACTTATGTTTTTGATGAAATGTCACATAATTTCATTGAAAAAAAATAGCGGAAAAACTGCAGCCTGAAATAGGAGCAGCAGCAAATTAGCGGCCAATGAGATTGCTTCATATGGAAACAGTCAACACCGCTTTAACGAATGGTAGGCCTCAGTGTCACCCAGGCTGTGAATGAACTGCTCGGTTATAAATTTCCTTCATTAGGGCACAAAACACACTGCGGCCAATGGGAAGGTGAAGTCCCTAAGGGGCCCTGTGGAGACGCACAAATTCATTTCAGATGCTCTGAGAAATCTGGCAGAGCATCAAAACATATACAGCGAGAAAAAGCAAGATACAGTGAGTGTTTTCAGGGCAACAGTTCAGCTGACAGGAAGACAAAATGAGAAAAGCAATATCTCACCTGCTCTTCAGAAGAGTAAATAGCAGATAGCTCTTACAAAGGAAACCCTCAACTCCCATTGCATCTGAAGTGACAATCTAACCGAGCTACTGGATCACTATAATAAACCGCTTTCAACATCTCAACCCGCACATGCACAGACATACACATAGCCACAGACACACAAAAAATGAAGATTGCATCATGTCTGGGATTTCTCAACCTGTCGGATTTCGGTCACAGCGTGACACATCAAAACTAGAGCTGAACAACATTGCCTTTTGACAATATTCGATATAATTTTATTTTTTCAGAGGAACTTTGTTACCATTTTTGACAAGAATACTGAATTCAAAAAGTAAAAGCAGTCCCATACGGCAAAAAAAAAAAAGAAAACTCTCTCGCTCTCTCCAAATTATATTTTCAAGATATGCAAAATATATGTTATAAACAGTGAAACTCAATAATACATATTTGAAATAAAAAACATATTTATTTTCAACCTTCATATACCAAAATATATTTCAGGGGCAAGAAAATACATTATCAATCTTACAATTGCCTATATATAGGCTAAATACGAATGTGATTTATATTAAATATATAGTGCAAAAAGTATGTTTTAAGATATTTTTCAAAAATATTACAAAGAATTGGCTATATATATATATATATATATATATATATAAATAAAAAAATATAAAATTAATTTAAATATGCCTATTGTAGAAAATATATTTACATCAATATATTTGAAAATATATTTTTGCTGTATGGGGTGAAACTCTGGGTCTCATTCATGAAACATGAGCAAAACTAATCTGAAGTTTTGTGAGTTTTAGTAAAATGTGCTCATGAATTGGTAAAATTGATTGGATTATTTATTCTTACATGGGAAAAAAAAAAAAAACTGAAATGAAAGTGTGCATTGCACACATTTTTACTGCCATTTTCCGTTTCATTAATTTTTTAACTGAAGCAGCAGTGATTCAAAACTGTGGAGACTGCGAGTCCACAATCAAGTCAAAATCCTCATTGAAAACTGTTCATATGTTGACAACCATCAATTACTATGCACTGTGATTTCTTTACTTACAATCACACTACAATGACCAGAATCAATGCGTTCAGTTAATAACATTCATTTACCTTGGAGCACATGTGGATGGCCTTAGTATGGAACCGATGACGACATTAAATATTTTGTATTTATTTTTGCATTCACATTGAATATTTTTCATTAAGTGCAAACCCTGTCAAGCACACACATTACTTATGCAATCTCTCTCACACTTATGATGCATTATTGTCACATTGTTTTTACATATGTGTTTTAAAAAAAGTCCCAATACAATACTTTTTTACAATAAGGTCCATTAGTTAACATGAACTAAGAATGAAAAATACTTCTACAGCATTTATTAATCTTAGTAAATGTTAATTTCAACATTTGCTAATACGTTATTAAAATCAAAAGTGCATTTTATTATTAATGGACCCGAGTTAACATGAACTAACAATGAATAGTTGTATTTTTATTAACCAACATTAACAAAAAATAACAAATGCTGTAACAAATGTATTGCTCAATGTTAATGTTAATGCATTAACTAAGGATAACTAATGAGATCTTATTGTAAAGTTTTAAGTCTTTATTGACAAAAGCCTAATAAGCTTTTAAAGGTTTTTTTTAAAATCGCATTTAAATCTAGTCTTTGTTATTGTTATGTGAATTTTCAACATATAAATATATTAATATATCTATAATACGGACAACCAATTCACTGATGCACATTGATAAATTAACTCTAATGCAATTGTTACTGATTTTTTCATTTTTAAAAATGCAATTACCACATATATAAGGATCACGCTATTCATGAATTATTTAATTTTACATCGCCAGCAAATTCATGATGAATAAATCGTGAATATTTGATATATCGCCCAGCTGTAGGTCACACTAACAGCAGATCACACATTGCAATTCAACCCCGTGACCCAATAGATATTGATTCATGTGTTTGGTTGATTTAATTTGAGACCCGTCGGGGTCAAAGGATCCTCTGTAATCAATCAAGCCTCTGAGGAGCTGCCGGGAATGCAGGAAAAATGAAGTGGAAGGTTTGGAGCGGGGGTTCATCAGCGAGGTGAGGCAGACATGAACAGGGTGACTGAACTAATCACATTTAGGCCGAGCCCAGGAAGCGCATTTCCCAAAGCCTTCGGCCCGTATCGGGTGAATCCAGTCGGTATGCTGATCGGCCGCGCTCCGTTTCGCAGACTTAATGAGAAAACTGTGTTTTCAGATTTGTAAAGAACTTCTGGTGGTATTTAAATGACTAATGCTCTTCTGTGGTCAGCGTGAGAGCCGTAAACAGCAGACACTCGTGCAGACGTGTGCTCGCCGCAGAGATGAGGTCAACGCTAAAACAAACACGCGCTCGCACACAGGCATTAGAGACGACAAAGCGAAAAATCCACAAAGACAGGTTAGGTTGTGAGCAATGCTCAGGTTGACAAGCGCCGAGACCCAAAGCATTGCATGTGTCCCAGTGCGGGGCCCCGCTCTTCAGCGATGACATAAACGTTCAGGACGCCAGACAGAGAGACGGCTCTGTTAGTGGCACGCAAATGCATACATGTTTACTAGCTAGCTAGATGACGACATCATAGAACAATAACTATAATGATAACTACCAAAGCACAATAGCATGGTTTATTATAAGCAGGCACTGCCATTATTCCATCTGCTGCTTTAGCTCAAGCTCTTTAAAGCAGGATGGATTCTGATTGGCTGTCAATGTTTTATCGTTCATCAGCTGGGGAAAAAAATCTGTTCTTGAAAGTGATGACATCCTCATGTCGTGATAGTTGTGGTGCGGACTTCCCTGTTCTCATACAATTAGAATTGTTGTTAAAAATTCATCGTTATCATACTTTAAAGATAAATATCCTTCTGCAGCCAGCAGCCTGTATATAAATTAAGCTCTCTGCGTGGTAGAGCTTTTTCGTTTTCAGCTCCACGACTGACCAACCTTGGACTGTTTTAAGAAATCTTTAAAGACTCAACTTTTTAAAGCGGCTTATTGTAACGGAGTGCGTTTAAATTTGTTTTTGTTTTTGTTTTGTTTTTTGTTTGTAAACTATTATGTGCGTGTTGTTTGTAGCGCTTTGGGTTGACGATAATAAAAGCATTTAGTATTATGATAAATAAAATGCATTATTATTATTAATATAAAAAGTTTCAGGTTACTTATGTAACCATGGTTCCCGGAGTAGGGAACGAGACACTGCGTCCTCTAGGAGCGCTATGGTGAAACTAGAGGACGCAGCGTGGAGTTCCCTTTTGAAAGGGAACGTCTCAGGTTACTTATGTAACCATGGTTCCCTGAGTAGGGAACTAGACACTGCGTCCTCTAGGTTTCCCCATAGCGACCCCTAGAGGACGCAGTTCGAAGTTCCCATGAAAGGGAACTAGCATCCACACAAGATAACGTTCTGATTATAATAATAGACTACAACTACAATGCTCTAACTCTTTAAAGCAGGATGGATTCTGATTGGCTGTCGATGTTTTATCGTTCATCAACTGGATAAAAATAGTTTTGAAAGTGATTCCAATGATATATCGTTCCTCTGTGTCGTTATCATTATCGTTATCTGTTATGTGGACTTTATCCTTGTAGAATCTGAACGATTAATAAAACTTTACAGTTACAGTTATCATCCTTTAAATATACGTTAATATAACTATATCTGCGTCCGCACCATCGTTCTGTTTATTATAGGTTATAGTTATCTTCCTTTTTTTTTTTAAGCTAAATTTTGCCGATTTTATTGCTTTAGATTCAAGCCGAGAGCATGTCATCTTCCCTTGAGCCGGTAGCTGATATCCGATACTGCTTTTTTAACCCATCTGAGGTCCAGCTTCCGAATCGGACGCAGTTTGAAGGTTTGTTCGCTCTGTTTCTCTGAGGAACGAAAACGTTCCGCTGGGCGCAAAGTTACTACATGAACGCTTCAGGTATCAATGCAGAACACATCGGCCCATTCAGTCCCGCTCTTCTTCCTCTAGAATGTCAAGCAGTAGCTCTCCAAGGAAAGCAAGCATTCAGGCGAGACTAACAGAGCGCTCCTAATGTCCCTTCAGAGGCTCCTGGAAAAGGCCAGCTAGCTCCATTATGCCTGAAGTATGGACATTTCTGCAGTTTCCTTCCAACAACAGAAAATCTCCTGAAACTAATAGCGCGATGAACCCGTGGATCACATGGGAACACAATTAGAGAGTTCAGTGACATTTTCTCCAAGGACTCCGTCAATTTGCACGGTTCGCCTTTGCGCAGCTGCGCGCTTCAGAAGATCCGTCCGGATTTAATAGACTACATCTTAATCCAATAAGTTCCTAAAGAAGTTAATTGGAATCTTTGTTACGCAATGAATGTATAAAAACAATAACCGAGTACCAATGTAAAGTAGAGCGTAAAAGGGGAGTAATTTATAAAAGGTGAGCGCAACGGAGCCACATGCACATATAATGAAGCATTGCGGTAAAACTACTTAAACCACTCCAAAGCTCTCCACCATCTGACATGATCTTTAACGGGAAATTAAAAACACACACAGATATGTCGGGTAACCAACCTTTTGAATAGAAACCACGAGCCACCCAAGAATGGTCATGAGCATAATAGCCTATTTTTCAACCAATTGCATTCATGATTGGACAAGGACTTGGAAACACGTACAGAGGTGAATCATAACCAGAGGGCGCACACCCGAAAACAGCACGCGTTTATATAAAACAGCAGGAAAGCGGCATCTGCGTGAATTTCGTTTTAAGGAAACACTAAAAGAAAGCGCACTGAAATCTGGCTGAACTTACCCGCGTCTCCGCGAAGCTTCTGGTGATGGAGAGTCTTTTTGCGCACCGAGCGCACACGCGTCTCCGGACACAATCAGTCTCTTTTATGCGATGAAAATCGTCCTTGCGCACAGGAATAAATGGCAATACTATGTCTGTCCAACGCAGAGACCTTCAATTCCTTTCTATCCTGTAAGGTTAACTCCAAACCGACGCTGTTGGAGTCATCAGTGTCCTGATATCCGATTGTTTTACAGGAGCTTCTGAAAAGAAATAAAAAGGCTCCTTGTTTGGATCCCCATCACCAGTCTGAGTGCCACCTCGGCACGCCGTGTCCCCATATCGCCCTTCTCCCAAAGAAATCAAATGTCGGGCAGCGGTGAATAAGTATGTACATCCAAAGTTCTCCAGCTGTATGTTAAAGCAGCGTGGCTGGTGAAGTCCAGGTGCAGCTCCGGTATAATGCGCCGATCTGCGCGCGGTCACAGTCCGAGCTCAGCGCACACACCGAGAGGAATGCGGGTTGAAAGAGGGTTGCCAGATATGCTCGCAAAACGACACGGGAGACGCGTCGCAAACAGTGGAGAACGTCTATCGCTTTTTTATAGTCTGATGCAAGTACCAATACAGCCAGAGCTGTAATAGGTATGTAGCGAAGTAAATGTTAAAAATTTAGAGGCTTAAGAATGTGTCTAAATTTGAAGTTTGGAATCGTCAGGCTACAAATTGACTCAAACAGGAATCTAAGAAAAAAAAATATAGGCTTCTAGAAAAACTGAAATGTGTATTTAGCCTAATCGTACAAATTTCATATAGGATTTCGGTTTGATTTCTTCATAATTTCACCCAAATAATGATAGACACTATATTAGCGTTCCTTTGTTGACAACAGATATTGACATGTCATGTGGACATCAGTCAATAATTTAGAGAATTACCAATTGATTTCAGACGGCAATGGATTGTTTTATTAGAAATATGATGGTAATATACCTAAAGACCATTTATTCATTAAGAGGCGAATTATCAGCCGTTTTGAGCTGGATGTTTGCTACAAATTAAACATTTGATGCATGCTCATGGTTGGTAAAAGGTGCCAAATGTGATGGATACAAAATACAAAATAACCCCTTATAAAATAGCAGCACTTGTATAAATATCATGTTTCTTGATTATATTCACTACGCCAATCTGGCAACCCTGCGTCGAGGCGCAAGGTGTATAGACTCCAATGAAAAGTCTAGAGCTCCCCCTGGCAGTGCAAATGAAATACTCTCTCTTTCTCTCCGTCTATCCTCGCACTGAAAAACATTTCACACAACCAAAACACGTTATTAGCTTACAGTATTTTAAAGAATGCATCATCGCACTGGCCTGCTGACTCTCAAATGAGCTTTTACAGCAGCAAACATGCCTCAGACTTTAATCCTCATTATTACAGCTCTCATTCATAAAAGAGCCAGCTGAGATCTGAGATTACCTGCAGGGATGCATTCAGAGTTTTGCTCAGATGCAGAGGGGAAATGTGTCACAGTATGAGAGCACAGCATAAATCCACTTAATATGGCAGATTAATAAACAACTAAAAGATTTGTGTTTTCAGCGTAAAGCAAGAAGTGACAAGATTGGGCTTTTTCTGTCTGTCTGTCCTTCTTTCTTTCTTTATTCATCTTCTTCTCACCATTACTGTTGCTCAATTTCATGTTGTTTGTTGTGCTATCCAATTGATTAAATCAGATTTTTACCTGTGGACAATAAAACCAGGTCCAGGTATTATGCTACCTAATATTAATATTCATCTCCTGGCACTGATCTGCTTGGCTTTGTTGATGTTGTATGCAATTTTGACAGTGAGATTCAGTAGAGTAAGCCATGTTTATGCTTGTTCGGATATTTCTACATTACCATTTAATATTATAAAAAATATATCAGTCTGAAGATCAAGTCTGTTGGCCTCAGAGATGTTAAAAGTGAAATTTCAGCAGTTTAACATCAAATGTCAACATAATTACGAGGTCTCCTGAAATCTTTTACTCAATTCACAAGTACAAATGCGAGTCTATTTGATAACTTTGCACCCTTGTCTATTTAAATCAGTTTTTCTTTTTCAATTGTTTACATGCTTTTCTCAACAATAAGTGCGCTCTTTCTCTTCATACATGTGTCATAATCAACTACCACAAATCAGTTGTCCAAAAGCTGGCATTTTTCTCCTCACTTGATCTCTTTCTTCAGCTGGCACAAAGCGTTTCATCGTGGAATTAAACGGTACGTTCTTGTATTGCATGACCCAGGTTCTTCCAGTCAATACTTCCTCTTTCAGCCATTGTTACATAAGGTATAGCACATCTCACACACAATGACCATTCAAAATACTTGAGACAGACTTGTAAAGTGAAAGATGAAATACCCTCAGTATTATGATATACTTGATTTTAAGAATTTGAAAGTTCTCTTTGGTTTATATTCATTGAGCATCTGCAATATTCTGAGACCATTACTTCGTAATTCTGAATTAAAATCATTTCAAAAGGTGATTAGTAGCTAGTGTAAAGACTTGCAGCTTATACAGTATGCTCAGTTTTTCTAGTTCTGGTTATAATTTATAGTTTATTATTGTGTATTTTTTTATGTATTTTTTACTTTGTTGATTTATCTCATTTGTGTACATGTCGTTGCACTTTGTGTTTGAGAAAGGCGCACTATAAATCAAATGTATTATTAGTATGATTATATTTGATTATTATATTATTTCTGGGTCTGCAAAAACATATATGTTCAATTCACTGTGGTTTCCAGCTGAAATGAACACTAGTGGGAGTAAAACACCTACAACTTTTATTCCTTTTTGCAAAAATGATGATTACAGGGGTTAGAATATTGATTTTAAAATAGTTACTATTTTCATGCAGTTCCTTGCACAATGCTATATAACGAGCTCAAAAAACATTTTTACCATAGTGCATGATTTGTTAACAAACACATTTTGACATTTACAGTACATCACATAACCAGCTCCATATGTGTGTCTTTCCTGATGAAGTAAACTTGCTCAGTAGCGCACCCGGTACAACATTGCACTTGAGATATATGAAGCGCTGAGGTACAAATCCCATGACATGAAAAGTTTAAGACACTTTTAGCACCACCCACTGGACATATCACTTTGAAAGTGTCCCGAAAAGGGTATTAAGTATCATTTTGCATAAATGTTGCCACACGGAAGATTCTCCACACCATGAATGCAATATTTTTGAAAACATTATGTACATATGTGCAAAACAATTGTAACAAATCAATTTGAGCGAGAGAATGCTTTGTGCGTTTGCAGAATGTGGTTATTTAATGCATTTTTGTATCAAAGCAATTGAAAACACTACTGTGATGAAATAGTAGTGAATAGGGGATGAAAAAATATATTTAAAAAATAATTAAAAACTGTAATACGAGGTAGCATGCATCAGAAATGTGCTTTAGTTTTGTCCAAATCTTTGCTCCGTAAGTTGTGTTTTCAGTAGTTTTAATCGTGTTTTCAGATGGCCAGGTTCGTTTTTTGAACGGTTAGGCTGTCATCTGTACAGTAGCAGACTGCAGTTTGACATGACGTCCAAAATAATAGCACCAGATAAGGTTTCACACCTCAAACTTCAGTTTCCGAAAGCCATCAGTGAGGTGTCCCAGCTCTCAGCGCTAAACTGTCATGACAGATGAGAGCTATCTCTCTCTCTCTCTGATGCATGATGGGAATGTTTGTGTGCAAGAACGCATGTGTCGTATGCTGAGTGCTTGGTGTACACAGTTGTTTATGCAGACAGACAAGCTTTGCCTCGTCTGTTGTAAGAGCTTAGCGGGCCATGTGTCCATCACACGTTATGAATTTTAAGCATCTATTTTGCACTCTTGAGTTTGCATTGACGTTTTTTTGCGTTGGTTTATTTCCTCTTTATTTTGTTTGCATGGTTTCTAAGTATGTTCTTACCTTGGTTATTCATTTTGTTCACCTGTGTCTTATTTAGCGTCTTTGCATTGTTGTTTTTCTAATTTCCCTGCATTATCATTATTAAAGCTGCAATTAGTTCCTTACATAATCCACAACTACAGCGTCACATATAAGTGATAATTTCAGGGATTCTCACTGGACAAATCTAAATTTGTAACAATCATTGCACACAATAACTTTGTGGATCTGTAAAATGTTGCTGTGCTCCTGCTGGTAGATGCTGTAACTATACACTCTCAGAAAAAAGGTACAGAAGCTGTCACTGGGGCGGTACCTTTTCAAAAGGCACACCTGTGTACCTAAACAGTCCATATTGGTACCTTAAAGGTACATATTAGTACCGAAAAGCTACAAAATTCGCCCCAGTGACAGCTTCTGTACCTTTTTTTCTGAGAGTGTATCATCTGCCTCCAAAAAGCATTTTCACTCCATTTATAGACATTTAACGGTGTTTTTATTTTTACGCAACATGAATATCACTGATATTTAATCATTGCACAGTAATGTTGCGCAATCTCTTGATTCTTTGTCAGGATACATTTGCTGCAGCTCCAGAAAGAATAATCACATGACATTCACAGTTCAGGTGAGTGCCTCTATGAGCAAAAATTGCATGATAGCTGTTATTTATTGGTTTGGGCAGAGAAAAAAAGTGAAAGCCCCATTGTATTGTTAACCGTGTGAGAGCTGATTCATGATGTATGCCTGAATTGAGAGCTCTCTGTGTTTTGAATGCAAAGGTTAAGGACATAAATGACTCTCTTATTGCCACATAAACAAGGATCAGCACTATTCAGATTACAAACCACAAGGTGAATACACAGCAGTGTATCATGCAGTCGAAAATATGGAAAATAAAGAAAGGCCAAAGCGTCAGGCACTGAGCCGAGATGCTGGACCCGATATGAATGCAGATGGTGAACCGGCATGTGAGGTGAGTGAAAATAATGATGTAGAATATGTAAATGTGATGCGACTGAGAAAAAGAATCACACTGGGAGTGTGTCAAAGGCTAAAATAATGTACTGGGAATTTTAGAAGATCTAGAAAGGTAACAAAGAGTGCATAAGACATTAATGACCCAGTAGCTGGATGTACACACACACACACACACACAAACATATAATTATGTTTCATATTGTATATTTGCAAAACGTAATTGATTCCTCATGTCATGACTCCTTGTTTCCACCCCTTGTGACCCCAAGTGCTCTTGGAAGCCTGTTTCCACCATGTAAGGGAAAAAATGTTTGGTGAGTCATATAATGACTTTAAAAGTCAAAATGATGACATACCAAGTTAAAATTATGAAATAAAAAGGGCAAAAAATGACTATTTATAATATAATCGTGTTTTTATAATCTCATAATTGACTTAGTATATGTCAATTTCTATTTTATTATCTCATATAATTTCGACTTGCTAATTATTACTAAATATGTCATAATTTCTTCTTTGTATCTCATAAATCTCATAATTAAGACTTTTTATGACTTGGTACGTAAATTTAGATTTTTTTCTAATAATATGACTATGTTAGAATTTAGACGTTTGATCTCATAATTGCAACATTTTATGTCAATTACGACTTTTATCTCATAATTATTTCTAAATATGTCATAATTTCTACTTTGTATCTCATAATTAAGACTTTTTATGTAATTCTGACTTGGTATGTCAATCTAGATTTTTTTTTCTAGTAATTATGACTAAATATATTATAATTTTGTTTTTGTATCTCATAATTTTGTCTTTTTAGGTAAATTTCAACTTTTTCTCATAATTATGATTAAATATGTCATACTTTCTACTTTTCATCTCATAATTATGAATTTTATGTCAATTTCAATTTCTAATAATTATGAATTGTCATAATTTCGATTTTTTTTAAATCTCATAATTATGACTATGTTAGAATTTTGACTTTTTATCTCATAATTTCAACGTTTTGTCAATTTCAACATTTTAATCTTACAATTGTGACTAAATATGTCAGAATTTCTACTTTTCATCTCATATAATTTCGACTTGCTATGTCATAATTGCAACATTTTATGTCAATTACAACTTTTATCTCATAATTATTTCTAAATATGTCATAATTTCTACTTTGTATCTCATAATTAAGACTTGTTATGTAATTCTGACTTGGTATGTCAATTCCGACCTTTCGTCCAATAATTATGATTTTTAAAGTAATAAATATAACTTAACAAAGCATGAATTCTGTTTTCTTATGTGGTGGAAATGGGCCACCCTCTATTGTGATTTTAGTGAAAAACTTAATTTTACAAACTCCATCTAAATCATTCACTGGATCTTCAAAAAATGTGGCATTGACAACTGGTCATCGATGAACCCCGCTGAAAGTTATTAAAATATTTTTGCTACACTTTAGCTTTTAAACCCCCTGGATTCCATTCACTGGAATACTGATCTACACTATACCTGACTTCTGGCTCTTCTCCTGAGCTCGAGCTGTAGAACTCTTTGTAAAGCAGCCATTGTTGAGCACTTTGAAACACACAGATAGTGTTTTAATAAGCAACATCATTAGTAAACCTGCTACTGACGCACATGAGTGATGAATGGAAACATTTTGCTGTTTAATAACCAGGAATCGAAATGAACTTGTTATACATGAGTGATTCGTCAATTGCTTGTGGCAGTAATAAGGCACAGTTTAACTGCATAGTTTATACAGTTATGGACTCTTAACAGGTTTTTAATCTTAAAATAACCTTTTGTTGTAATGTTTTTCATAGCATAATGCTTTGGCTTGGGACAAGAAAATGGCCAAAACTTTCTGTTCATCTGCAGTCAGAGAACGAACAGCACCGGGCACTGCCACCTGTATTATTTGCCTCTCTTTAACAAGCTGCAGTCTTCTGTTTCGTGACACTAGCAAAGTCCCTTCACTTCCTCGGTGCTTCATATCCATGGCCAGCTGCTGTTTATGATTTTTTTTACATCCTTCAAAATCCCTATAACATTGTGGTTTCTGCATTACGTTTAATCATGTCTCTTTAATACAAAGGACTTAAACCCTAGAGACCCACAGTCCTGCTTATTAAAATCGAATTAATGGCAGGAAATAAGCCCCTAGGGCGCCTCGTCTGCATAGTTTCGACTCAACCCTAACAAAACACCCGAACCCCGCTAATCAAGCGTCTCAGGATTGGCCTTGGCAAAAAGTCGCAGGTCAGGTGTGCTGAAGCAGGTTGGAAATGAACTTTGCAGGACAGTGGGTCTCCAGTTTTAGTACATAACTTGTATGCCAAGACACTTTTCACAGACTCTCAAGCAATATAAGCAACAGGTGCACAACAATTAATTAATCACTCGCAGATCAGTACTACTCAGTTATCTTGATTACACATCTGTTATCTTGCTTATATACTTGTGTCTGCATGCTATACACACAGAAACATATACACATAGAAAGAATATACACATAGAAATAGTAGTCGTTTTATTAGAAATTGGTGTAAAAAGAGAGCTCCATGCAAAATATGTGTAGGTGCCCCCTTTGAAATTCCAAATGCCTTCTTTTAAAATTCCAAATTCCCCCTTCAGAATTCCAAATACCTCCTTTTAAAATTTCAAATTCCCCCTTCAGAATTCCAAATACCTCCTTTTAAAATTTCAAATGACCCCTTCAGAATTCCAAATATCTCCTTTTAAAATTCCAAATGACCCCTTCAGAATTCCAAATGGCCCCTTCAAAATTCCAAAGTCCCCCTCCTAAATTCCAAATGCCCACTTCGAAATTCCCTCTTTGAAGTTACAAATTCCCCTTCAGAATTCCAAATACCCCTTTGAAATTCAACCACCCCCAAAATTCCACATGCCCACTTTGAAATTCCCAAATGCCCCTTCAAATTTTTTAATTCTCCGTTTGAAATTCCAATTGCTTCCTTCAAAATTCCAAATTTTTAATTTTTTAATCTTTATTTCCCTATTAAAATTCCAAATGCATTCAATCAAAATTCTAAATCCCTCTTCAAGTCTGATTATGTCCTATTCAAAATTCCAAATTCTCCATTTGAATTCTTTTTTTATAAATACCACCTTTGAATTCAAATGTTCCCTAAAATTCCAAATGGCCTAATTGAAACCAAATTATCCCCCCCCCCCCACCCTTTGAAATTCCATATGCCCCCTTTAAAACTCCAAAAACCCTCTTTAAAATTCCAAATACCCCCTCTGGAAATTCATTCTAGTGCTGACCCTGCTCATGCATCTTGTTCATAAAGGCACAAACACGAAGCAATCACACCACCTAATAGCTGTCAAGACATCCACATCTGCTTGATCTGCTCGATCAATAAAGTAATTAACAACACTGTTAAACTAACATGATTTGAAAGATGGATGTGCTGATTTGTGATATAGTTACTATGCTTTTCGGTAAACAGATTTGTTTTCAAACTAAAAGAAAAATGGAAGTGCATTAGCCTTGATATTCCAAACGAGCTGCTGGAAGTTGCTGTGGGGTTCATGCAGGCAGAGGACATGACTGCAGCAGGGATCACACAAAGCATTTCTGATGTCTTGCAAGCACTCAGTCTTGACCCTGAGATGTGCTGTGGATTCAGGTTTGACAGTGCATCAGTTATGTGTTGCCTTCGAGGGAGGGGTTCAAGCAATCCTGATAGAAACCTGTAAGAAGCTTTGCATCGACTCTATTGATGCTGTGCAAAGCACAAGCCTGGGCATGACCTACTGTTATGTAGGTTTTTGATCAAATGTTTTTTGGTCATTTTAACAGTTTCTGCAGCTTTATAATGGGGTCTAACGTGCATTACAGCTTTCTACAAATCCAAAACTACCACATGAAAATGGTTTGCAATTCACGACGTAGCTTTCAGTATGACTCACTGAGTAAACTTTTGACACTGTTTCAGGCTATATAAGAAAAGTTAGCTGAGTTTGCTCTAGTCAGAATACATTTGAGGCTGACTATCTCTTTTAACTAATGCAAAGACAAAGACAACCATGTGGTTTAAGCGAATCTCATCACTTTCAACATGTTTCGATGATGACAAGTGACTTTTCCACAATAGGATCTGATAATGCGTCAACCTTCATACACAGGGCCAGGTATGCATTTGATCGAGAGAAACTCAAAGGAGGTTTTAGCGCATACAGGGATGATTCAAACAAGACTTTGTCATACGGACAAACGCTGATTCATTGCCATTCCTGCAAAGACGTTGCAGCCGCCAGATGCTTGCCTTGTTTCTTTCTTTTTTTTTTTTTTTTTTTTTTTTTTTTTTGAGGAAACCTGCTATAGAAACATGTATCTAGTGAAGGACCATTGGGACTTGACAAGACATGTGAAATGCATGTATTGGACTTTTTTTTTTTTTTGCCTGCCAGGCAGATGATGGGACTGAATGCTGTTTTCAGACAGACTTAAACAGACTGATGGGAGCTGCAGGTCAACCTCCAATACATTTGTCCCACTCCCATTGAAAGTCAAAAGAAGCATCTCTTGTCCTGCTAAATTTCTGGCTGTATACTGGTGGGATGCAGTCAAAAGTTTAACAATTCAGGTTATGGGTTTATTCAAATCCCTAAGTACAAGCAATTGCAATGTCTTAGCAAGCAACACTAATTCATGAAAAGGTTTTCAATGGAAAAACTTTCTTGTGGATCCAATTGTTTTTCCTGTGTGTGTTTTAACAACTCTTGTGGTACAGTCTGTTCTATAATAACTATTTCTTTATGATTTCAGCTCTTGATTACCTCTGTGTTTTCATAGATATGTTTGGAAGAGCTAGGCCACCTGGGCTGCTCAATGTGCTCCGACTTTCTGTTTTTTTTTTTTTTCTTTGAAAATTTGTTCGTCAGATAATGTTTTTCTCTAATGCCACCTTTTACTTTTTTTCCAAAAACTAAACTTCAAACACAACTCACGTAAACTGGCCCAATATGGAGTAAGATCCTCTCTTGTTTTTCCCTCAACTCTTCAATGCCTTCCACTAAAGGAGTCACAGTTTGGCTGGATAGCAACTACACCACTGGGACCTTTTTTTTTTCTCATCGACTGACATTTTGAGAAATTGTTTGGTTTGTTTGTTCTTTGTTTGTTTGTTTTGCAAGCAACTTACAGTACAGTGGCCCAAAAAAAGTATATGGACATGTAAGCCACAGTTAAAGTTTTTGCATTATATATCAAAAATCAAACAAGTGGCATTTGTTTTAAGGGAATGTAGTATAAGCATACATTTCAATCAAAAAATTTCACAAAATGAAGTTAATTAGGTTTTGGACCACAAAACCATTCATAAGGGTCAATCTTCAAACATCATCTGAAAGTTGAATAAATAATAAATAATCCACTGATGTATGGTTTGTTAGGATCGGACAATATTTGGCTGAGATACAGCTATTTGAAAATCTGGAATCTGAGAGTGCAAACAAATCAAAATATTGAGACAAATCGCCTTTAAAGTTGTCAAATGAAGTTCTTAGCAATGCATATTACTAATCCAAAATTAACTTTTGATATATTTACGGTAAGAAATTAACAAAATATCTTCATGGAACACGATCTATACTTAATATCCTAATGATTTTTTTGCATAAAAGAAAATCGATAATTTTGACCCATACAATGTATTTTTGGCTATTGATACAAATATACCAGTGCTACTTATGACTGCTTTTGTCACGGAGGCCAGGAGAAAACGAGGTAAGTTCCAAGTGCAGTTTATTGAAAATAATAACAGAACAAACAGAACAAAAACGTTGCAAAAGGTAATCCAAAACCTGACACCGATAACACCAACTAAGACAATACAATCCAGACGCAATGACAGACAGAGAAGGCATGATATAAATAGCTGGGATAATGATGAACAGGTGTTACTGATCAGACCAGGATTAGTGAGCAGGGGACTATGGGAAATGGAGTTTAACACAAACAACATAACACAGAAGAGCGCCCTCAAGTGACCAGTCCAGGTCACCACAACAAACACCGTGACACTTTTGTGCTCCAGGGTCACAAATATAAGAGAACAAGTCTGTAAATTCTTCGAATTGACGTCTTGAACTTTGTGAGTGTTGAACTTTTAGTTTGAGTTATGTGTGATCTATGTACATCGGTTGGACTTCATTCTATGAAGCAGTGCCATGAGACTAGAAAAGTGAGGGAAAACACATGGTTCTCAGATGCAGAGTTGGATTTGATTCAAAACACAACAAGTAGGATGTTTCTGGTGCCTGATCTTTTGGAGCTCATTAAAGCTCTTTTGTAGATCCATGTCTGACTGCACAGAGTAAATCGTTGGGATTGGCCTCATTTGCAAAATGCATGAATGTGATTAAGAGTATGTGTGTTTCATGACTGCGGCCGGCATGTCACAGCTCAAGGATAAAGGTTTTGGTCTGGGGTGTCTTGACATCAGTGGTCCGGTGTAGATTCTGCAGAACGTACAGAGAGACTCTAATACACGATGGCTTTTACAGCTATGGTTAGTTGGCTCAAAAATCATGAGGAAAGGATGGTATTGTGCTGAATGGGAAAGCTGATGCTCAGCTTCCATCGGTAATGGTTCCTCATTTCGTCTTCCTCTCATACATCTATTCTTAATTTCTCACCCATATCTCTTTCTACCTGGTACCTTTTTACACTTTCTTGCCAACCATCGTTCAAGTCCTACAATCTTTCTTCTTGCTCTTCTCTAGAGAGCCTCATTTCTTTGCTCCGGGTTTTCGCAGGTGACCCCTTTTTATGCAAAGGCAGGGACAGTGTGTGAAAAAACGGTAGTAAATTGTGGCATATGTTTTGGCTTTAACCTTAGTTGGTGTAACGGTTTTAAAGGGTGAATATGATAACAGAGCAATATTTGTTTATTTTGTTATTAACCCAATAATTTTAGGTGGCAGGTATGATTTATTTCAGGGCACGTAACCTTTATTTTGTGATTAATTATTATTAGTTTGTATTTTGTGTTTAAAAGGACCCACAGATACTTGATCACATCCAGGTCCTCCTAATAACTGTTCTGGTTGATTTTTCATGGTTACGTAAGATCCATTTTCTGCTAGGCAATTTTTCAACAACTGAAGGAGGTGAGGTGGTGTAGTTGCACTTTCTTTAAAACACATTTAAATACATGAATAGTTCAAGTTAGGTGCAACGTCGCCCAGCATAACTTATTTGTGTTCAAAGAGCTACTTGAATTGGACCGAACCAGTACTTTCACATGATCCATACTGGGACGACGAGTCTACCTTCACAAGCACAGCCAAACTTGAGTGCTCTTCCTTTGTTTTCTTTTTCATATATGCTGTTTGTGCCCTGTTGGCTTACCATGACGACGACCAATCACAAACCTACCAACTGTGTACTTCAATCAACTTTGCAACTCAAGCATCCCTAACTCACTGCAATTGCCACCAGTAACTGACTGAAACTCTATTAGGAATCAAAAGGGCCCCGCTGCATCTCATTAATTCCAAGAGTTGAATCCCATATTTCCAGTGTATTTACTTTTTTGTTTAGTGTACATCATCTCATCTCAATGTTTCTATTCGCAATCTCACATCGTTTTGCGATAAAAATGACAGTCTGACTACACGTGAATATTTTATTTACATAATGTCTACACTTTGTTAATGAGAGGATTTGTGAGCATGCAGATCAGCACTGGACAAAAACTCAGAGCGGTGAGTGGATTCTGATTAACTTAAGCGCCTCTGATTGGCCGTTGCGTTCAAGAAATGAACAGATATGTCTGTGATTGGCTATGTTGCTCACCGCTGTGGAAACACGTCGTAAATAGAAACATTCGATGCTCTCCAGAGTGCAAAGGCTGATACGCACTCGTTTGCCAGCTCTGTTTTACTATTTTATGCTGTTATTACACAGAAAACAGATTCTAGACCAACAGTTATGGGGAGCTTTAACATCTAAAAGCACACTCTAAAAAATGCTGGGTTAAATTACAACCCAGTGCTGGGTAAAATAGGAACAAACCCAGCAATCGAGTTGTTTTGACCTAGTGGTGGGGGTTTACCCAGAAGGTGGTTAAACGTTTAAAACCAAAAACTGGGTCAACACAGCCCATTGCTGGGTTTGTCCTATTTTACCAAGACTGGGTGGTATTAACCCCAGCATTTTAGAGTGCAAGTAGAAGCAACAGCAGGCTGTGTTTTGAGTGAGAAAATTCCACGTCGGTCCAAAATCCAGTTCTCCCCCTCAGTCGGAGAGGGGCACATTGTTTCTTCATGGTGGCATGTGTCTTTGGAATTTGCATCACTGGATTGTGAGTCACTCTAACAATGCGGGGTAAATATAACCAGTGTGGGTAAAACATGTGGACAAACCCAGCAATTTGGTTGTTTTGACCCAGCGGTTGGGCTACTACCCAGAAGGTTGGATTAAACATTTAACACAATCGCTGGGTCAAAACAACACAATTGCTGGGTTTGTCCCTTTTTAACCCAGCGCTGGGTTATATTTAACCCAGCAATTTTTTGAGTGTAGCCACTCAATATGGTTTCGCATTAATATGAGCTCCAACATAGTGTGCCAACGTTAGACTGAAATCCCAGCTGGGTAATCTGTAATTTTGTTTTTAAATTTGGGTTACTGTGATTAGAATATTTCATGTGGTTTATAGATCTTCGTTTTCGTTGGGCATTGATTTGAATTGAAGTGTTCGGGTTACAATAGTGGTGATTTGATTGACTTGTGTTGATTTGCTTGTTGAATTTTTTATTTACTTCTAAAGAACAAAAGAAACAAGAGACAAAAGCGTTTGAGTTGAATAAATATATGTTTAGTGGTCATTTCAATTCTTGTTGTTTGCCTATAAAAAAAACCCCAGATGTTTAATGTGCAGAGGCATAATTTGGATTTAAATGGCAATTTGTATTTACATTTTGGAGTGAGGATCAAGTATTGTAACTTCCTTCTATAGTCACTTCCAGATTTTAAATATAAAACACTAAACACATAAAGTGTAATCTGAGATCGTGGGTTTTGTAACTAATGATGGCTGCTTATTTGGCTGTTCATTTTGACGCCAGAAGCAAACCGAACCAGGAATTGAAGTAGTACTCTTTCTATTATGATATTCGTCAATTCGGAAACTAAGGCGAAGGCGCAGAGTCTGGATTGTGAGAAAATGGAGAGAAGGTAGTGTGATTATTATGAGCCCAAAACTGATATGTGTCTACCAAGAGATGAGGCCCTGGCCCAAATTTGCCACCCAAGGTGTATTGCTGTTTTGGCAGACCTGTGCTATAGATCTGAAATAGATGAAGCCCTCCCTCCGGGTGCAGAGGGGCGAACAGTCTTTAGGAGGAGGTCCTACAACACAAAACAATCGCGGCTGTAATATAAGAGTGCGCAAAAATGTCAGTACAAACACGGTAATGTGAGTGTATCATTGAAGGATGCGTCTCACTGTGGTTTGGTAGTATTGGCTGGCAAAAACTATGTTGATATTGATGACAGCTGTTGAACTTAAGGAACCTCACTAGAGTTAGTGTCAGCTTCACTCTAGAATTGCAATTGTCCAAACAAAAAAATTGTTTCACAATTCTGTTGTTCCATTTATGACCAATCCAAGTCGTAGTTTAAAATTTTGAGAAGTGTGTACATGCATACCGAGTGAGAACATTATGTCCCTTATTTATCTCACAGAACAAAACGGTCAAAAGCGGCTATTGGGACTTGGTACCCTTTCATAAAAGATCCAAACTTTGTACCTATTTACACCTATAAGGGTGATTTTAATCCCTTAAGGTACATATATTTATTTACCTAACGTGTAACATATTAGTACACTAAATGGTGCATAATTAATACACTGTGGAAAGGTTACTAATATAAAAAATAAAAAGAAAGACAGCTTTTGTAATTTTTTTCACCGTTTTTTAATATCATTTTACAAAGAAGACTGAACATTCAGCTGTAAAAATGCACTGGATGATAGATAGATAGAATAGATCGATAGATGATAGAATAGATCCTCCTTTATACAGCAAGAGGTGTAACGGTGTTTACTCTCTGCTGTTTTTTTTAACAAGGAGGGTGACTTCGAAGCTTGTTGTAGACTCGTGTGATTAAGCTTTATGTACTGTAATTCAGCATTCCTATTCCATCTTTCTTCTGACCGCTATGGGTAAACAGCAGGATTTCTTCAGAACGACTGATTTCAAAAAGGACTTCAGTTTTGGGACAAGCTGCAGGAGAGATTCAGCCGTCTGACTCCATTCACCCAGAACAAATGGTGACAGTGACCCACGCTGAGAGCCAATATGATGGTGTGAGAGTCTGTGGCATCATGTGGGGTTTGAGGAGAAGGATTTGTCGCTAATACAGAGACAATTTCACTGTGACAGACACGGTTACTGACAAAGCAATCAGAGTGGAACTATTTTAAGTATCTTTTTAGTCATTATATATTAAAATAAATAAATACATAAATAAAACCTGTCCTCGTATATAATATTGAAGAAATAAATATTAGAGCGTGCTATTTCTATACAGTTGAATTTCTACATTTGCCTGCCAGTTCCACATGTTGTATTATGCTTTGAAAACTGCTTGTTTTTCAATAGACATTTAACTTGGGCTTATCTTGAATAGTTTGTATTTGTGTGAATCACAGACACTTTCATGACTACGTTTCTTCACACACTTAAGTACACTTTTAAAAAGCACACTTTGTAATAATGTCAAATTAAAAAGTTTTACTTCACCTTATTCATTTAATGGCAGTTCATAATTAAATGTTTAATTACAAATATATTTAAATGCACGGCATACAGAAGTGACATTAACATATATTTGCACTTAATATTCTAAGTACTCTTTTTAAAAGTATGCTAAAGTGTTGTTTTTCATTTGGAAGGAATGGAAAGGACTTTCACTTCTTCTGCTTCCTCAGAGGCCACTGATCATCCTGCTCCTAGGCTGAAATTATGTGTGGGAATGTGTACATTTCTGATGGAAATGGCTGGCCATCTTGCAGTAACAACACCTTAGAATTTTCCATTGTGCGGTCCAACTCTCGCTATCCCAACACGCTTACAGTTTAAGAGAAAACTTTCCAGTTGAATCTGAAACATCCTGATTATATGACAACCAGCACAGCTTGGATGTTGGATTCACATAAAATCTTAATAGCATTGCTTGAAAGGCCAAGAATTGTATACAGTTAGCATCAGGGATTAAAGGGTTAGTTCACCCAAAAATGAAAATTAGCTTACAAATTACTCACCCTCAAGTCATCCTAGGTGTATATGACTTTCTTCTTTCAGACGAATTACAGGTTAAACTACACTTTGTTAATATATAAGTCATCAGCAGGAGTTTAATGAGTGATGTTTGCTGCCACATATCGCATTTTGGCCAGAACCAATTCATTCTCCAAATCAAGCCAATGGAAGAGGCCCCTGAAACGATCTACCATCATTTCTATCCTCAAATGACCTGCAAAGGGAGGCTTATGATCCAGTTTTATTACAGTTTCTTTAGTGTTCGGTACCACCAACAGTTCCTGGATACTGAGCCAAACTGTTGCTTCCTTGTCGAAGGGTTTCTATGTGCTCATCCAGGAGCTGGATCTTGAGAAAACAACGTCTCACTCATGTCCTGTTGAAACTCGGACTATGTTTCTGAAAAAACATTCTTATACATGCAATTTACTGCAGTTTCCAGCTGAAATGAACACAAGTGGCAGTAAAACGCTAATAATTTTGATTTCTTTTCACACAAATTATGATACAGGATCAGGTTATTGATTAATACAGACATATTTTCATGTGCTTCCTTCCTCAATATCATGTTATATGACCTTAAAACAACCATAGTGCATGATTTGTGAACTCACATGATTTGTAAAAACAAATTTTGACGTTTGCATATAACCAGCTCCATATGTTTGGCTTTTCTGGTGTAGTAAACTTGCTCGGTAGCCCACCCGGTACAGCATTAAACTTGAGATACAGAGCGCTCTGGTATAAGTCACGTGAAAGAAAAATCATGATAAAAGACCTCAAAGCAAGATTAAATGGGATGATTGATTTAGCAGTGTGTATTTATCTCATGTTTGCTTTTGTTAACACTGTCAGTTAGGTTTATGATGCTTTTAGCGTCACTCACAGGACATTTCCGAACTGCTGCAATACAAACAACAACCAGTGTAAAAAAATATTGAACTGTTTTAGAGAACACTGAACACTATTTAGTTAAAGACATTTTGCTTCAAAACTGCTGTGAAATTTGCTACAAGCAACGCAATATCATTTTGCAAACATTTTGTACTCACACGCACACTTTTTTCATGACGCGTGCTGTTGAATAAACCTGCATCTGCAATAGAGGAAAATTATATAGCTTATAGCGCCTCTTGTGGACGTGTCATCTGTAAAATGCAGCGAAATGGACCTAGAGCAATGTATTTCAGCTTCTGCAGTAATATACCCAGAGTCACATATTTCCAGTGAGCCTCTTGTTTCAGGGAGGCACAGCTTGTTTCATTTACAGTCTGTGTGTGTTGCTTTCAGAGGCACAGCAGAGGTGAGTTTAACTGAAGAGGTGGTTTTATAGGCCCTAAAGGGACTGTGATACATTTAACTTTCATTTCCATCAGCGGCATTGTCACTTAATTTGATTTGATCAAAATGTCACAACTGGAACAGAGAGGAGACGCTAATCCTGTAAAACTATGAGCACAAGGGACTTGCTCTTCTCCAGGTGTTTCAGTGCCACAGTTCTCGGTGTGTTTGAGGGCAAATGTGTACCCAGAACTGATATCAATCTGGCAAAACCTCCATTTTTGGATGTCCTCGTTTGTAAAAACAGTATATTAACATCAATTAACATCTTGTGAAGTGAAAAGCCGTGTGTTTGTAAGAAACAAATAACTCATTAACAAGACTATTTAAACTGTCATTTCTGGCCAAAATACGAGTCCATAATTCGTAGAAAAACACTTTCCCCAGTGAAAAAGTACATCTCTTGGGTCTTGATGATTTTCAAGGTATTTCGGGAGCGACAGTCGCACCTAATTATTATGATATTCCCTCATATTCCTAATTAGTCATCCTGCACACTGAAATTAAAAAAACAGGAGAGTTATGTCATAAAAAGTTTTGATGAATGGTCCTGCTGGTGTCTTGGACTTTAGGTGGGTCACATCTGCTAAACGTGTTCACTGAGCAGGAAGATAAGCAGGGTCACAGCTGGACACCCTCAAAAACATCCTATGTTAATATGGGATTTCAAAAATATAATTACATTTGTGCGCAGTGGCTAAAACTGCTTGGACCGGCAATTTCTTTCTTTAAAGGGGTAATATGATGCTGTAAAAAGAACATTATTTGTGTATTTGGTGTAATGAAATGTGTTTATGCGGTGTAAGGTTAAAAAAACACATTATTTTCCACATACTGTACATTATTGTTTCTCCTCTATTGGTGCCCCAGCCTTCTGAAAAGCGTCGATTTTTACAACAGTTCACGGTCTGAAAAGCGCGCGTGCTGTTGATTGGCCAGCTACCTAGTGTGTTGTGATTGGCCGAATTCCTCAAGTGTGTGACTGAAATGTTACGTCCCTTATCATATTGGGATGCCTGCGGCAACCACATGTGACGGCCCCGGGCTGGACTCGCTTCGTCCACGGTGAAAGCCAATCCACAGCGCGAAGTTGATGTATATCCTCAGCAACCAGCACGGATCAGCTACAGGCATGAAGCGGATATCGTCCTCTTTTGGAAAGACCAAACAAAGTAGTTTCGCTTTCACAATGAAGCACACAGCGTCTTCACGACATGGCGTCGGCAACAACAATACTACAGCGAGAATAAAAAAGTTACGCCTTCTTTCCTTGCGTGAACATTTTGGGCGGCGTTATGAAAATCTTCCAAAAAAAGTGATGTAGACATGTGGGGGCGTGTTAGAATGAGCCGTTTTAGGTAGGCGTGGGTCACTGTTAACTTTTATAAAGAATATCTCTTTGGATTTGAGACTTTAGTCTTTGCAACTTTCCAGATCTTCTTTACGCACCAAGAGCATTGTAACACTCCAAAGAGAAAGGAAAAAGTGAAATCGCATCATATGACCCCCTTTAAAACTGGCAGATAGTCAGTACATAAAAAGTAGATTGGCATAAATTTGAAAAAGTAAAACTGATACTCCTTGTACTTTGCTAACTGCTAGTTTTGCTCTTTGCTATCTTTTTTGCCTTATAAACTACCCATTTATACTCTGGTAAACTTTTAAAATTTTAGTACATTTCGGTCTTTATACTTTATATTGTTTGAAAAATGCAAAAACATTATATTTTATGTTTCACATATTGTTTTATTTATTTATTTATTTTTATCAAGGAAGTAAATGCATTTTGAAAAGATGTGTATACAGGGAGTTTAATTTCAGAAAATAGACTATATGTATTCACATAGATAAAAACATTTAAACATATAAAAACAAATAAAACATTCTATAAAAAATGTAATATTGAGTATAAATAAAAGCATACAGAGCTATATAGTGGCTAAAGTACTGTTTATTACTGTATTTATAGAAATCGTTTTCAGGTTCTTATGTAACCATGGTTCCCTTTCGTGGAACTTCGAACTGCTTCCTCTAGGGGTCGCTATGGGGAATGCTTCGTCGTGACTTGTGTCTGAAGCATACATTGAAAAAAAAACACCAACTCGTTGGCCGGCGACAGCCAGCCAACTACCGGTGCGACTATAGTATAAACAGGCACCGGGAGCACACATCATTAATCTGGTCTGCAAAGCTTGCTATCCGGCCCCGCATAAACGAAGTAAGGAAAACTACCTAGAGGACCGAAACGTATGAGAAGTGCTCTCGTTCCCTACTGTCAGGGACCCATGGTATTACTAAGTATAACAAGCTTGAAAGGTAGCGTTCCAACTTTATGGACCGGTTTTATATCCATGATGATAAAAAAACGATCGGGAGGTGTATATGAAGAGTTATAGGGGGGTTAACGCGGTGTGATAATGCTAAACAGAAAGGTGAAACAATAAGATGGTAAGATAACTTTGTTCCCTTTCATAGGAACTTCAAACTGCGTCCTCTAGGGGTCGCTATGGGGAACGGTATACCAACGCCACCATGCTGCTGAGGGGGGGATGCAGCAGAAAAACGAAAAAAGAAATCAAAGGCAGCAGGACACATAAAAGTACCAACTCTACCAAAATTTCTATGGAAGTCGCCCCATGGACGTTTAGAAAGCATGTCAGTGCACGTTATTCACCTACGAGCGCCAAGGCCTCGAGCTAATACCCCAAAATGCCAGGAATGTCCACAAGACCCTAGTAGCAACACCTGTTAAGTACAAGGTATCCAGAGGAGAAAATAACGATAGGAGGAGGTGGTGACCCAAGGACGGGAATCAGGGTATAAAAACCTACTGCAAAAAAAGAGACGAAGTTTTGCGCTAGCTCTTACCAATGACGAGATGTATCTAGGAAGGGGGGGCAAAAGCTAACGCGTGCACACTTACCATCATGTGGATTTTAGAAAAGTGGGCAAAGCATAGCGTGCACACTTACCACTTATGTGGATTTTAGAAAATGGGCAAAGCATAACATGCACACACTGGCAATTACCGTTCGGATGGGGTATCTCATATGCGTGGAACCTGAAAGAGAGCCATAGGTATCACCAAACGCTATGTCTAAAGGCATAATGCTGGGGGCTAGCAGGAAATCTGTAGTGAGGGTCCAGCAACATCCAGCTCCAACGAGAGGGCAGCTCCAACCACACACTGTTCCAATGGTTGGATGGAACAGATAGCCATTTTCAAGGAGGGGAGCCAACACACCCAGTTCTCATCCGAGGAGAAGGGGCAACGCCACTATCAACAGCATGTTCCAATTCTGGAATGGCTAGCAGTAGTTTACCTAGTCTGAGGGAGCACGAACCCAGCTCTCCCGAGAGGGGGCTCGCCCTGCAGCATGATTGTAAAATCAGAAAGGTAAGCATACTGCCCCCCGACACAGTGGTTCAAACAGAACACACTAGGAACAATAGAAGAAAGATGCTGCGGGATGGAAAGAAAACAGCGAGAGGGATACTCAATAAGCCCATTCTCATGGGAGAGGCGAACATCCGAAATTCCGAGTGGAGATAACGATTGCCTCAGTCCAGGAACCACTGTGAAAAAGAGGGAGCACTGGTCAAAATACACAAGAGGACTCAGACCCAGAGGAAGAGAAAATGTCCCATGCCCTCAGTAGTGAGGACGCAAAACCGCCTGAAAGAAAGAGCACTACAATACTTATAATAACCTCACTGGTTGAGGGGAGCCCCAAACGATGCTTCAGAGGTGTCGATCGAGGACACACTTGGGAGTGGAACCCAGGAAACCGGGGTTTTAAACCACTCAGAAAAAGCACGAAGCTGTACGCGTAGCTTTTACCGTACAGGATTTTAGAAAAGTGGCAAAGCATAACGTGCACACCCACCACTTACGTGGATTTTAGAAAAGTGCCGCAAGACCGTGGCTGCACTTATTTGAAGAGTTTCAAGCATCGTTAAGAGAATACCGCAGCCAGAAGGACTGGGCCAAACGGGAGAGGCAAGCTCAAATACAAGGGGAGCACTGCCCGAGACAGCATTACACAAGAAGGTTCTCGCAAATGCCACCTATACTTGCCACGCATAAACCAGACTATGGAGCATCCAGCAAGAGGGGATATCCTGGTGATCGGGGAAACCCCTCAGGGTGACCCAGATACGGTTGGCCAGTCAGGGTAGCATGTAAGCTTAACCCCAGCCCGGACGTCCAGGAAAATTCTGCAGTGACGCGCCGGGGGCCTGAAAATCACAAAGGCTCCCGCAGAAGCCTATGTGATGGGGGCATGATCCAGGAAGTATGAAGCCGAAAACGACATAGACTGTAATTACTCCGTCTGGACATCTATCGACAAGTGAAAATAAGAACTATGCACCCCGTCGGAAGCAAAAACCCGTTTCTTTTTATGAACCCAGCAGAGGGGGTTGCCCCATCGAGGACCTTACATAGGAAAGGGACACGAAATAACAAAACACGAGTCCCAGGAGGAAACACTGCAACAGAAACTAGAAGAAGGGTTATGACAACAACCACCAGTCTAACTTACGCTACACAGATATATTAATATATACAGACATATATTAGACATGGATCGTACTCACCCACCTCGGCTCCCGCGTTGGAGCTCTGTCCGAAAAAGCCTCTAGACCGGACCATCAGTAAAATGGTCACTATGAAGCCATAGAACCAAACAAACCTAATAGGTCCAGCATAGGAGACAATAATGCAGGAAATTTCCCACCTAACCTCGGTCAGGGGGAGAAGATGGTGTGTTACAGGGGAATTTAGGAAGGTGAAAATAAGGGCAGATCTAAGACCCCCGAAGGAAATGAGTAGATACGGAGGTATAATCATGTCGGGAAAAAGCACTGACACCTGTTCTGGATCAATCATTAGGTTAATTTATCACTTCCTTCTGACCGCAATTCTTCCTACCCACTACCCCAGTGGGTATGGGAGGAAGAGTGAGCCGCGACCTAGACCTCGAGACGTTCTGATCCTCAAACTGAGAAGGGCATAGGGGACCCCCTGGTGTGTTCGGGCTCAGACCGGACTCATCACGGTCCTTAAGCAGGTTAGCCTGCTATGTTGGGCCAGCAATCCGAAAAAGACGTGTGCAATGAAGCGACAGCCCGATCTGCTGCTGCTGCATATGCCCTGGCATTCGAGCGAGATGTCAAGGAAGGGAGTCTCAGAGGACGTCTCACCCATAGAGAGATAACTGACCAGCATCTCTCTATAGGGGCATCTTCTCATAAACGCTTTTGCGCATCGCATCGATGTTGGGATAACTTGTATGCTGGAATCGATGGATGCGTGAGGAAAAAACGGCCTCTTTCATTCCTTCTCGATCTCTGTATGGAGGTCAGGAAGAAAGGAAGGCTCACCTGAGATGGATGGTTATGGCCAGTAAAATAACGTTCATCGAGATATTTCGTGATGTCACTTCTTCACCCGCTTCACGGCAAGTAAACCTCGCTGTGGCGCGATCCATAATTTCCAAAAGCTCATCATACGCAGGGCAGGAGGATTGGGAAGGCTCAGCTGTTTCCTGCTTTTGCTGGGCTGATCCCAGCAGAGCAATGGCCCCTGAATCAGACAATGTTAATGAAATAACATCATCCTCCAGCAGCTCACTCTCGTGCACAGCCGACGATCACGAAAGGGAAACCCCCCTTCAAACTCATCGGCCAGATCCACCTGCAATCCCCACGGTTAATTCCTTCACGTGGCGCATCAGGCAGCGGGCGGGTGACCTGGACACGGGAAGCAGAATGGTGCCCTCTTTCTCGAAGAAAGAGGGAAACACGGAGAGTGGAGGCTTTTTTTTTTTTATTGGAAAAAAAAGCTTGCAGTTGCAGATGGGCATGCCGATGCGCAAACCCTCGGAGACATCGCGTGCGTGCTCTTTGCCCAAACAAACAATGCATAGATCGTTTGTGTCATCAGATGTCAAACAACGTCAACAGTGATGCACACATCCTTAAACGCTTTGCTTGTGCTTGCCATAATGAGATGAATAGAGATCGCTCTTAACACAGAAATGCACACTTCAAACAAAACAGTCAATGAAGACGAAGAAGAGAATGATGTGTAGCTCCCGGCGCCGATTTATACTGTAGTCGCACCGGTAGTGACGTCATGGCTGTCGCCGGCCAAACAAATTGGTGTTTTTTCAATGTAGGCTTCAGAAACGGGTCACGACGAGGCAATCCCCATAGCGACCCCTAGAGGACGCAATTCGAAGTTCCCATGAAAGGGAACATATAGTTATAAACATCTTATTTTCACTCTGTTTACATTATCACACCGTTACCACCTGTAATAAATCATGTTTTTATAATGGTAAATGTTTTGTTTTTTTAATAAATGGTTTCAAGAAGAACCTTTAACACACTTGCAACCTTTCGCTTGAAGGATCTTTATGGCTGAAAATAATTCTTTGGGTTATTAAAATGTTATTCATAACACGAAAGAATTGTTCCTGTAAGAACTGTTCACTGAAAGCTTCTTTGAGGAAACAAAAATGGTTCTTCAATTGAACTGGAGTGAAAAACCTCTTAGAGCCTTTATTTTGAAGAGTGTCCCCTTCAATACCACAATCAAAACAAAAATATGTAATACATAAACTATTAATTGGGATTAAGCCAAAATGAGACTGCAGCACTGGGACACTTATGTTACCAAACGTGAACTAGAGAAACAATGAATTCAGAGTTCATTATATGACATACACACACTCTAAGTGAACTCTTGGTGACAGAGTCACTGATGGAGGAGAAGCGGGAGAGGAGAGCGGGACAGGTATGTCTGCAAGCTTTGCCCAGTGGAATGTGAAAGCAGTGTAGGGTTGTTCTTTCCCTGTTCAGTGTTCTTCAGGGCAAGCTGCTGGAATGACAACTTTCCCATGTGACAACTAGCCCCGGAGGCTATATATCTACTGACTGTTTGATTATCTGTGTGTGGTAATAAAATATTCCTGACCCAAGCAGGCTCTCTTATCTATTCCAGTGCAGTTTCCTTCAGATGTTTGTGAGGTACAGAGGTTAAGCCAGTGGGTAGCGGCAGCCACGGAGCGGCGCAGACGTGCTGGGTGGTGTGTGTGTGTGTGTCTGAGGGTGGACGGGCTCTCCACTTTCCAAAACGCGCCCATCTTAACACAACACAAATAACCGGAACAGACCCCGTCCCCGTAGCGAGACACCGCCTCGTTCATGTAAGTTTCCAACCAAAACTCGTTATTCTCGGTGAATGTGTGTGAATGGCGCGGCGCGGCGGACTTTGATGTGATCAGGTTACATTGTAACAAACGCGCTTTTGTTGGAATGATAGAATGTCGCGCGCGCATCATCGATTCTTTGATGAAAGCCGCCGTGCGTCTTTGTTTTGATGCTGTTTCCCGCACTGTATTTGCTCTGTTTTGTCAACTTACCCCGTCGTTCGTCGCGCCAGCAGCCTGTTGCTTCTTCCGTGCTCGGTACGAAAAGCGGCTTTTATTCCCGACAGGCCTGCGGAGTAACGGGACACGCGTTATCTGACACACTGTCCCAAAACCCACACTTTTATCTGCCAGGTCTTGATTTTGTTGCTACATGAAGGTCACGTTACAGCTGTCATCTCTTCTAGTCGTGGAGCTTCTGTGTGTGTTCATTGTTATACCTTTTGTCCTAGATCCAGATTTGCATTTTTAAAACAGAGAAATTCATCATGAAATAATCATTACGTTTTAAAAACGGCGAGGATCTAATCAAAGAGTGAAATAAACAGCGCGCTTCAGATACTCAACTATTTTAGATCTTTTTTTTGTCCCTCGGTTGTGACATCATTTCCACCAGCAGCAACAGTTTTGTCCCTAAAGTGAGTGCACTTGGTTACCAAGGAGACCAGCATGCTAATATTTAATATAGGTGTCATTACAAATCAAACAGCCAAATTATTAAAATATTATTTACTATGTGCGCCTTAGGCATAAAATGTAGTTAAAGGGGTCATATGGTGTGATTTCATTTTTTCCTTTCTCTTTGGTGTGTTACAAGATCTTGGTGCATAAAGAAGATCTTAAAGTCTCAAAGACTAAGTCTCAAATCCGAAGAGTTATTCTTTATAAAAGTTAAGAGTCAGCACGCCTACCTAAAACGGCTCTTTCTAACACACCCCCACATGTCTACCTCACTATGTGGGAAGATTTGCATAACGCCGCCCAAATGTTCACGCAAAGAAAGAAGGTGTAACTTGTATTCTCGCTGTAGTATTGTTGCCACCGCCGCCATGTCGTGAAGGCGCAGTGTTTCATTGTGAAAGCTAAACTACTTTATTTGGCCTTTCAAAAGAGGACAATATCAGCTTCGTCATCCCTAGAGCTGATCCGTGCTGATTGCTGAGGAAATACAACAACTTTCACCGTGGACGAAGCGGAATCCAGCCGGGGTCCGTCACATGTGGTTGCCGCAAGCCCAACGGACGCTCCTTCATCGAATCCGCCCCTCCGCTCACTCTAGGCTGCCGTGTGTGATGCTGTGTGTTTCGTTGTGAAACTACTTGTTTGGTCTTCCAAAAGAGGACACAGACTAGAAATCAGTGGTTAAGTTGTATTTTACAACACTGTTCCAAAACAGTTCAAACCAAATATTCAGGAGTGTGACCACGACTGTAAGTACATTTTTATAATAGGTTTTAGGTTTTTGTTCTCGTCCTACGGCCGAAACAGGGAGCAGACAGAGTGATTGTGAGGGGAGTAACATTTCAGGTCCACGCTTGAGGTATTCAGCCAATCCACAACGCATGGAAGCTGGCCAAGCAGCACACCTCGTTTTTCAGACGATGAGCTTTGGTCTGAGTTCTGCCCCAGCAAAGGCAGAAAGTGGCATTGATACTAATGTGGATGTACTAGAATGAGCTGCTGACATTACTGCCCTGTCTACTTAATTTAGTAACTGGCAGCTCTCTAAGCCCCGTTATGCTAGCAGGTAGCAACAGTTACCTGCACTGAAGC
The DNA here is from genome assembly GCA_018155175.1 of Sinocyclocheilus anophthalmus. Taxonomy (NCBI): domain Eukaryota; kingdom Metazoa; phylum Chordata; class Actinopteri; order Cypriniformes; family Cyprinidae; genus Sinocyclocheilus; species Sinocyclocheilus anophthalmus. The sequence continues at coordinate 336,896 of JADLZN010001633.1, forward strand.
AGCAGGACTCATGGACTGTTTACTGTCTGTTTCCACTCCATTTGCCAAAACTTTGCCTTCTGGGTGAATTGGTTTTAAACAGTGGATTGGGGAGATTCTTCTGTTTGGGATATTTAATGGGAAGGTGGAGTGAATGATTCCAGCATGATCATTGTTCATATGAGTTTTCAGAAAAGTCATAAATCTCACTTGAATCCAAGTTTCCAGATGGTACTGCAGATGAATGCACACGTTCAGAATTGTTTTTACAATTACGGCTCATAATTTGCAACCTTTAACTCTCTAATGTTTCATCGAATCAAAGTTACGGTTGAATTATATCTTTAATTTTAAGATCAACACATTTTTTTTGCTTCCTGTCAGATCCAATCTGTGACTCGGTTGTCTTTCCGTCATGCTAATAGCTAAGCAACGGAGACCATATGTGATACATATTAGCATGATGAAACTGCTGGCTTAAAATGTCTAAGATTTGTCAGGAGACTGATGTTTTGGCAAAGGAATGAAAGGCCTGGGAATTGATGGATCGTGCTTGTTTTCCTTGTCAAATACGCCAGGCCAAGTTCTTGTCAAGCCGTAAAAGGTCTCCAGTCATTCTGTATAGTAATGCAATCCAGTCACTCCTCCTCTTCTCTCTTCCTGTCTGACGTTCTGCCACTTACGCATTCTTAATAGCTACTTAACCCATAATCATTGTCAAATATCTGGTAGCTCTTTTTTCCTGCTATTTTTATGGGATGCATTCACCTCAGCCAATTCACCTGATGGCTGTAGTAGGGCTTTAAATACGCATTACCAGGATGATATATCCATACATGTTTTGTGCTAATTACATTTGTCTGGAATGCTATATTTTGAGCAAGTAATTTCCTGACATTTAATTATATACCTGAAATGTGAGACAGAGGCTGATGGCCAAATTATTTTAGCACTGTGTCATATCTGTCCCGAATCCAAGTGCTTTATCAGTTTAACCCTGCAAGTGGGGCGTATCGTCTGCTAATACACCGAGGGGACTAAATACAGCTAATGGTCAAAACTTCCTCAGGCTTTTTGAGCAATAGACCCTGCTAGACGCAGTACTTATTCTACATACATGTATGGCTTTCTACATGGGTGAATGGGCTTAATTTAGTCCCATCATCCTAACTATGAAGAAAGAGGCTTGTCTTTCTTGGTCATCTTATAATGGACTTTCCAGCAGATTTGTGAAAGGTAACTTGAAACAATCTCCATTAACTCTCCATTAACATAATATTTGCGCAAATAATGAGTGAGAGAGTCCTTGTCAGAATTACTTGTAAGGTATAAGAAAATGTAATGCACTTTTTTGGTTTTATTTACTGCACAAAGTTGTGGAAACACTCAAGTTATTTATTACTATTGTCCTTTTTTCCAGTATAGTATTATAAATTTATATTAGTGCCATATTGTTTTTATTATTCGATTTCACTATTTTTTATTATTCCCTTATAACCTCTGTCTGTATTTTCTGTAATTGTTTATTAGCATTGCAGCACAAACGTGTGGAAAATCAGTTGATCCAGCCAGATGACGTTAAAAAAAAATCTGGTGGCGAGTATGCCAAGAAAATGTTAAGCTGTTGTAAAGTGAAGTGTTGCTTTGGTATTCAGTAGTATTGTTATAGCTTATTTTATCTTTTAATGAACTGCTAGCCAAATTTTATATATTTGTCATACATTTTTCTTTAAAATTGAAATAATTTCAATGTATCATTTCTCGTTTTCTTAAAAAAAGAAGAAGAAATTTACAAAAAAAGAAAAGTTACAGTGAGGCACTTACAATGTAAGTAAATGGGCCTAGTTTTAAAATCGAGGCCCAAATTTAAAAGCACAAATGTTAAGCTTGTTATTTTTTTATTTTTTTATTGTAGTGATGTGATATAGATAATATATATAGAATATATATAATATAGGATATTATAGTATATATAATTATTGTATATATTGGAAGAAAGGAACTAATCCAAACTAATTTTTGTGTTAATCAACACTAAGTCCCAAGTGCTGCCAACTTATATAGAATCCAGAAAATCCCTTTAATAAAAAATAAAATTTGTCTCTAACATTTTGGTCACAGGTATGGTAATAAATGTGTTTTATTAATTTATTATGAATTTTAAGTGCTAAAAGTGTTTTTATAGTGCTTTGAGTTCACTATTTACACATTAGAAATTTGGTTTAATTTGTATTGCGGTGATTTAAAGTCTCAGTGTGGGTCTCAGTTATGGCCTAAATGAACATAGAGCCAGTCATAAATGTGTTTAATTTAGAGTATCTTCCTCATTGTCACTATAGAGAGCATGTTGACATGGAGCTGATGCCAAGTGCCATCTGCCAAACACTCCTTAGAATAAATAACTGTATTCAAGGCGCTATTTACATCGCACCCAGCCTTTCCGCAAACATTCACCATAAACCTCAGCATCTAAACAGAGCATGGACAGTTTTGAGTTAAGACTGAATATCCTAGTGTTCGCAGAATGGGTTTGTTGAGGTACAGATGAGCCATGGGACTTAGCAGCACAGAGAGCCAGGTTAGGTTCCCAAGTATCTCTTAAAACCAAACCAACCCAGTTAATAAACAGCCACATAACGGGAGACTTCATGGTGCCCCTCTAGCCCGAAACCACATCCCATCTGTGATCTGTACAGAGCCCAAAACTAAGTGTGGGAGGCTTGTGACAGCTTCTCTCTTACAAACTTATGGGCTGTGACAGCATTCTGTCTCATTTGTCATCTGCTGTCACAGATGGATGTAACCAGAGCAACATCTTCACCAAAAGCCCGTTCCCATAAACCTTTCACCACAGCGACGGTTATGGGTGTAGATTTGGGGGTGCAGTAAGAATGTGGTGTGCTGGGAAGACACTGTTTCGGTTCCACATCTCAAGCTATGTTGTATAGAGATCAGGCAGGACGTTTACTGCTGACTCACAGCGGATTCAACGGCATTTTATATATTTGAATAGTGCTAAAGATCATCATATAACATCAGGCACAAAAACACACTGATCTCGTCACTAAAAGCACTTGAAGAAGAAGAGAAAGATGCAACAAGGACTAAAGAGGTCCAGAGGATAACAGCATTCTTTTCCAAGAAAGGTGAGTGCTTTATGCTATATAAAGTACATGTTTAATTGCCTTGCATGCACTAAGCAATCTGTTAGCTGCTCTTCCGCTGTGGGCAACAAACATTCAATTTCTCTGACATAAATTTAACATTTTTAACTGTTAATGCTTTTGAGCAGACTCCGCTCCATCTGTCAGCTTCCATCCACTGCTTGACATCATCACAGTGTTCTTAAAAAAAAAAAAAAACTCAAACTGACTTCAGATTCCAGCCTTTTGGTTTACTCCGGCAGTTTTAACATACATGTTGAGAACAATCCCTGTTCTTATGAGCCTTAAACAGAAACAATGGATAAAGTCAAAAAAGATGCTGCTGCTGCCTAAGTAGTAGATAGTGTGATGGCTCACGTACTACATGTATGCTTGTGTGTGTCCTTTACTACCTATGGTTGTAATAACTGTTCCAGCGAAGAAGAAGGAGTTGCTGAGATCCCATAAACTGCTCTGATTGGATGAGTTTCCTGAAGGGTTCACTCCTGTTCGTAACGCTGACACCACTTGCTGTGATAAGAGAAAAAGTTTTCTATTATTACACATATTCCAAAATTATCCATATGCTCACACACATTTCAAAGTAAAACTGTTTCTGCCTCAGTGTACGACATATTAAAATATTTAATGATTAACAGACTAGTAGCATCAATTGAAATTACAAAAATAATGACCGTTTCTAAGCAGATTTAAAAAGAAACCTCCCTATCTGTCATTGGTTGGCCAGACTGGTAGTCCCACCCCTTATATCATGCAACTGACAGAGCAGGTAGTTTATATGCTGAACCTCTTAAACAAACAGAGAGCAATGTTTTGAAATTGCCACAGATCCACAAACTTCACGTGTCACATTTTCAGGAAGTTAACTGCAGTACTGTATTTCAACAAATATATAAAGTAAAATTCACATATTCTTACATAAAAAGAATTTTAAAAATCCCTTTCACAGTTGCATGAAAAAAAAATATTTGGTGAATGTGATTATTTCTTCATTTTGTGATAAAATTACTGCGAGAAATAAGATTTGATCTGTGGAACACATGTCTGGAGCTTCAGCATGTCCACACATTTGAAGTGCAAACTCACATTTTTTTCTAAATAAAATGGTTGTGACCCATAACAAGTTGTCTCCATAAAATATCAAAATATTCCACTAATATGCACACTTCTGCCATGTGTGAGACATGCATTTTACCCCATCAATATTCAGGTCTCTATTCTATACATATTTACACCTATCTCCTGTAATCAGCCTGCATCGATCACTCCACCAGCACCATGGAAAGTAAAACCTCTTCCAGTCTATGCTAGCTTATGTGAAAAAAAAAAAACCTAAGTATTACTTTGTGATTGAGCAGTTAGGTACACTGCTGGGATGATGGACGGGGACAGGGGAAACGGATGAAGCGCTCGACTGCGACACAGTTGATCCTATTATCGAATGGCAAAGACTAGGTCGTGTGCTGTTTGAAGTAAAAGCCCCAGTAGCAAACTTAAGCAGGACTTGAAAATTGTGAGGTGGGTGTGTGGTGGTGACTAGCACATAAACAGATTGTGAGTTTCTTAAGCCCTGTCCACATGTACAAGGGTATTTTATAAACTAAGGTTTTTCCTTCTCCATTTAAAAAAAAAAAATCTCCATCCACATTAAAACACAAAAGCATGCTATGAAGCACTGTCAAAAGCATGCCAAACCAACAGGTGGCGATATAAACTCAACCGTAAAGCCATGTTGGCCAATCAGAAGCCTGAAAAGTCTCCAGTAGGCGGAGATAACAGCGCAGGCGCGATGTCACAAGCCAAAAACTCCGGTTCGCTGTCTACCGATTAAATTCTGCAATTGGAGTTTTTTTTTAAATCTGTCACCCGTGGCAGGCGTTTTAAAAATGTTCCGGTTTCAGTGAATGCTGCTGACGTTGAGGTGTGGACGTAACGCGTAGAAAAAGCTGACTGTGGCAGGGCCTTAGACCAACAAAGCGCAAGAAGATTTTAAACCCATGGCGTATAAAGGAAATACCTAAAACATAAATGATTAGATTATCGCTTTCATTGCACTCTGAAAGTCCAATGAAAATAGCTACAAACAAAGCCACAGTCAAATTACCTATTGCATCTGTCTGAGCAACAATTAACTAAATATTTTTTTATTTTAGCACACAAATATTCATATTATACTAACCACCCACAGACTGGTTTAAGCAAGTGCAATCACCACTGAAATGGCACTGCTGCTTCCTCTAAAATACTGTACTCAGAATCGACCCACAAGAACCGCGCCATGCAAATTACATTCAGCACAGACGTTGTGGGTGTTTATGCATTGCCATACATGGACAGTTTTTTATTGAATCTAGTAACCTGTCTCTCTGCATCAAAGAGGGAAAGGCCAATACAATGTCACATAAAGTGCCACTCTGATGAAGATAATGTGGGCAAAGGTAAAAAGCGAGGACGAGGGACCTGTTCTTAGGAGCAACTGTGGAAGCAACCACACATTTCCAGTAATTGTTGTTATGTCCCTGAATGTGATTGTCGTAGGCATGTGAAGATATGAAATATTTCATAACATGATATTTGCTGTTTTTATCTTGGTGTCTTTTCTGATCATATCAAAAAGAAATTGAAAAACAGGTTGCAAATTTCAGAGTTGTCCTCTTAAAAAAGGTTTAATAACTATTTTTACTGGCACTATACAGCCTCTGAAGGAACACTTCTTTTAGGAATGCAGAGGAACTTCTGAGTTATAGCAGCAAGCTGAGATAGTTCTTCAGCATGCAAATACCACCACTGCATCTAGATGCGGAGCATGCGTTTGACTCATTTTATTGGTGGCACAGAAAGATATAGCTTCGCCTTTGTCTTCAGGGTGCTGCTGCCTTCACCCTTCTCTTTCCTCTGTTGCCTTGTGGAGGTGATTTTCTTGAGCAGGCTGGCCAAGCTTTTGCACTGCCTTTCAGAGGAGGATAGGCTGTGCTGGTTTGCTCTGCATGGACAGCTCTCTCACTCAGTGTTGTCATCTTTGTCAATTTTGAGGCTTCCTCAATTCAGCAGTTGACCGTGGCCTCAAAGTCATCGGAAAAGCACTGTCTTCATTTTTCATGTCAAGAATGTCTGAGAGCATGGTACCAGCAACGGCATCATGCTGACAGTCTTACTCTGCTCTCTGAAGCCATGCATTTGTAAAAGATTATTTCAAGGATTTTTTGGTGATTTTGTTGATGTCCCTCCTGTAACGTTACTGTCTCCAAGTCAATTGGACTGAAGTTTTCAATCTTTGAGGTAGTGAATTATGAAGCTTATGCATGGATCAATGCCTTCACTGCTGGTCCATAGGTCAGTGGTTGCTGCATACCATTTTCCTTAGGCCACACGCTTTTAGAATTTTAGACTGTTATGTTTGGGTAACTCTGTCTTTGACTATTTCTGTGTGGGAAATTTGAATAGTGGAACTGTAATTTTCATCAGTTTTTTTGAAATCCTGATTTTGCTACTGTGTGAATGGGTATAAGCCTTAGACAAGCAATGCTATGGTCGGATGATTTATATCGACTCAGATTTAGGGTTATATGGCAGCCTGATGCTGGGATACTTCTAATCATGGCTGATGGACTGAATCAACAAAGATGAACCCAGCCTAAATGCTGGCCGCTCTGTAAAACAGGCAAATAGAAATAGTCAAGTAATGTCAAGTCACCATTATTTATATATCACTTTTACCAATACAGATTGTCAAAGCAACTGTACAGCATTAAACAGGAAAATAGTGTCGATAATGCAAAATGACAATAGTAAACATTCATTTTTCCGTAAAGGCAGTCATCATGATTCGTGATCGTCATCGCCACTCAAGTTCAGTTTAAATAGGTTGGCAATCAGTCGACGATTATCGCTGGAATTAAGTGTGCCCAAATAAGCAACTGCCAAGCGGCGACCAGCGGCAGGAACCAAAAACTCTTCTGGACAGAAGGGAGAAAAAACCTTGGGAGAAACCAGGCTCAAACCAGGCTCAGTCGGGGGGCCAGTTCTCCTCTGGCCAGACGAAACCGAAGTCAATTGCCGCGCAGCCAAATTGTCACATGTGAAGAGGACTAACGGGCCTGTGGTGCTTGTCAGTGGATGTTAGGAGACAGGTCCGCCTGGGGATCTGTCTCTGGGGCAATCTATGTTTGATGTATGAACTCACTGACACTCAGGGCTGCTGAGGTCCTCTCTAGGGGCGACCACCAGCTGGGTGGATACAGACTGGATCGGGTTGAGGCCGTGACCATCTGACTGGATACAGACTGATCTGGCTGACCTCTGGAATAAGAAAGAAAAGAGAAACAGACTTAAGTGATTCGCGTAGATGCCCTTCTTCAACGTGTAGCAAGTACATCGGGTGGAGGAAGACTTCCGGTTCGGTTGTCCTAAGGAATGCAGCCTAAAATCCTTTAACGGAGTGGAGTATTAGAATGGGGTTCGGTGTTATGTGAAGCCAGGTAAAGAAATGGTCTAATCAGAGTTTCCACGGCCAGAGTGCGTGCTGCCTCCGACCAATGATAAGGTGAGGTTTTTCCACAGTTGGGCGCAAAATAGGAAAGGATCTGTGCGCCCGCAGTGATTTGAATTCTAGATCGCAAATTGCCAGAGTTGCGAATGCATGACGTGAGGATTATAAGGACAATAGAGCTGTTTAAAATCTGGAGGTCTAAAAACATTTTAGGGCTTTCTATAAGTCATAAGCAAGATTTAAAATCATAGAAATAGTACTAGGAGCCAGGGTGCAGTGTTGACAGAACTGGGCTAAAATGGTCATACTTCCTGGTTCTAGTAAGTACTTTAGCTGCTGCATTTTGGACCAGCTGGCATTTGTTTATTAAGTGTGCAGATCAACCACCCAATAAAGCATTATAATAATCTAACCCTGAGGTCATGAACGCATGAATTAACATTTATGCATTTGACACTGAGAGCATAAGTCGTAATTTAGATATATTCTTGAGATGGAACAAAATGCAGTTTTACAAATGCTAGAAATGTGGCTTTCTAAGGAAAGATTGCTGTCAAATAGCACACCTAGATTCCTAACTGATGACAAAGAATTAACAAAGCAGCCATCAAGTGTTAGAAAGTGTTTTAGGTTATTACATGCAGAGATTTTTGGCCCAATAATTAAAACCTTTGTTTTTTCAGAATTTAGCAGTAAGAAAATACTCGTCATCCAGTTTTTTATCGACTATGCATTCGGTAGTTTCCAATTGGATGTTTCGCCGGGTGCGAAGAAGAAATATAGAGCTGCGATTCAGCAGAAAACAGTGAAGCTAACACCATGTTTACTGACGTCAAGCGTGAAAAAGCGTAAGGCCTAGTATTGAGCCTTTAAGGTACTCCAAATGCCATTAGTGCTCGAGTATGATAACTCTCATTCACTGCTACGAATGATTGTCGGTTCCGAAAGTACGATTGACCCATGGCTAAGCACTTCATTAATGCAACAAAGTTTCTAGGCTATTCCCAAAGATATGTTTGGCAATCGTGTTCGACGCAGTACTAAGATCCAGTAGCCCTAATAGGGCGGATACAACCACGATCAGATGATAAGAGCAGGTAATTTGTACCTCTAATTAGAGCAGTCTCAGTACTACGATTCGGTCTAAATCCTGACTGGAAATCCTAACAGATACCATTTTTCTCTAAGAAGGAATATAATTGCGAGGATACTACCTTTCTAGTATCTTGGACAGAAAAGGGATATTCGAGATTGGTCTGTAATTAACTAGTTTTTTGGGGTCAAGTTGTGTTTTTTAATGAGAGGGCTAATAACAGCCAGTTTGAAGGTTTTGGGGGCATATCATAAGACAACAAGACACCTTGGAAATTTTAACAAACGGTGTGGCCACCCTACAAATTACTTTGTCACAATATTGAATTCTAAACTTCGATATGAAAGTTGAAACGTAATAGCTATTCGGTACAACAAGGGAGAAACTGCAGAATATAATGTTCATACGATTTTATATTATTAAAAAAGGCCATCAATGGGTGGTAATCAGTGGTAATTTCTAATTGAGAGACCATTAAATGACCGATTAATGTAGCTTTTATTAATGATGAACATATTAATACCATATAACGGTATTCACAAATTTGCTCACTGACAGTGTTTTTTTTATGTTTACAGTTGGGTTAATTTTGTGGTGCCGTAGCACGAGACAATAAAATAGAAACAAATAAAAGAAATTAAAATAGATTAGCACAAATAAAAAAAATGACAGGCCTCGAATGAAATAAACGATTGTAGTTTTAGGTAGGTCAACCAGGTAGGGTTAAGATATTAAATGTTTTTTTTTTTACCAATTATCCAAATAATGTTTTGTCCTAGAAAGCTATTATTATCAGAGGACACGTGAACATAACGGTTAGCAGATCAATGAATGAGAGGGGAGCGTTACCAGAGTTGCCCATTTACCACAACTTGTTACAGCACAGTAGTGCTATTGCAAACAGAAACAATACTGTAATACATAGATGTTTCCTGTCAGCTAGATTTTTGAGTGGACTTTGCTGTTCCAATTCTCATGAACGGTATACGAGTGGAGCGACTGAGCGGAACGCACACGCATAGAGCGGGATAATACGCAGAGCTTGACACCACGTGAAAGTGCTGCCGGCAAACGGTGGGTAAAAATGGTTTAGATGATTACAAGTCCCAATCTTCCCTCCTATAGTAGAGATGAGTGGAATTGTCCTTGGGGGATCTATAGAACATCATCTGAAGGTCTGTAGCTGACGGGCTGCATGGTTACAATTTATTTCCTAAAAGTATGATCTGAAGTAAAGCAGTTATAAAAGTTCATATGCTGCAGTTTGAAATGTCCCCACTTGTGATGCTTTTTTTCGTAATTTAGCAATGTTGAATACCGACAGGGTTGTTGTGTTCTTCTAAAAGAGACGAAAAGTAGCTAGCAGTTTTTAATGCTTTTTCTGTAGGATAGGTTACTTTTCCGCCAAGCAATACGAAATACCTCTATTCAATTGTGTTGTGTTCCATCTTGAATTTGATATTGATATCATTACTCTGGCAACTGCCATTATTAATTACACAACTTAGTATTAGCTGATTAACAGTATTTTAATGCAAAATGCAAACTTTAGCACAGTTAGTTGAGTTTTATCTATCTTCAACTGCTGTACATGCAATCAAGCTGCAGATTACATGCACATTTCACATTATTTTGGCGTCTTAGTTGTCACTCAGTGAATTGTTTCTAAGAGCCACATCTATTTGGTATTCAAAAATGTGGAAAATAGAAGTACAGCATCATAACTTACCTTTATCTTCCTGATTTGTACTGGATGCTTGTTGTGAAGACCATCCTTCGGATGAGACGTTAAATCGAATTCCTGACTCTCTGTGATCACTAAAAAATCCCATAGCACTTCTCGTATAGAGTAGGGGTATAACCCCGGTGTCCTCGCCAAATTGCCCCCCTGGCCTTTGTCAAACATGGCCTCCTAATAATCCCCAACCACTGAATTGGCTCTATCTCTGTCACGATTCGCTACTGGAAGGAATGCAGGTGACACAGAGAAGCGTTAAACAGTCCTTTAATGAACAAACACAGGGGAAAATCCACAACAAGAATGAGGAATGACACAAACATAACCTGTAGACCTGACAAACACAGAACACAAGGGCATAGACTTAAATACAGGGGAAGATTGGAGAAACACAGGTACAGGGGATCATAATCAAACTAATCAGACTGAACGAGGACAGGAACATGACCAAACAAGGAAAAACAGGAACAGAAACAGGGGCAAACAGGTCCATGATCGGACATATCGCCCCCCCTCCCAGGAAGGCACCGTCCTCGCACCATAGAACAAAAGAGGGGGGGCAGGGTGGGAACTGGGTACTGGGTCGGGAGGGACTCGCGGAGGAGGAGGGGCACCGGGGAGGGGGAGCCGGCAAACAGAGTTCAGGGAGGGTGACCGAGGAGGGAGGAGCAGGGAGGAAACAGGAGGGAGCCAGGGCGATCAGACGGCCGGAAGGGTCCACAGAGGAAATAGGAGGATTGGAGCAGGACAGCAAGGGGGACCCAGGTAACACCATAATTGAGAAGTGGTTGTTGGTTTTTTTTGTAGAGCCGACTGGGGGCGGAGCCATGGGGCTGATAAGGGGGAAGGCTCCGTGGGGCCAATTGACTGCTGGAGCAGGTGGCAGAGGAGCCCGAGGCGTAGACGGAGAGCGAGAGCCAGGGTGTGGGGGAGCTCGGGTCGCAAAGGCGAGCAGAGGGTCCCGGCGACCGAGCGGAGACAGATGGCTCCTGTGGAGCCGGAGTGACAGAGGGACTGAGGGGAGCATGACTGAGCGGAGGTCAAGCACAGCCAGATAGAGTGAAGTCCCGAGGTGCAGGAGTCGACGGACCAGACTAAGGCGGAGCTGGAGGGCCGCGGAGCCAGGCGGAGCCCGTGGACAGAGGGCCACGGCGGGAAGGAGGGAGATAGGAGCCAGGTGTGGAGCCGGCCGGATAAACGGGCCGAGCAGGAAACAGCGGGAGTGGAGTTAGAGGCCGGGGCTGGACGTCAAGGGATACTACGGCCACGGCGCGTGGAGGATGGCATTCCGCGGATCGGCACCGTATAGATGGTGGGCTTGAGGGCGAGAAGAGGGGCTGCCAGGCGGACAGCGGGTGGAGGAGGCAGGAGTGGGGTGGTGAGGGCGGGCAGGGTTATGAGCCTTGGGCCTTTCAGGGATGAATCAGGAATGGGAGCCTCCTGGGCTTAACAAAACAGAGCCCTCTCGGGTTAAATCTAGGAACGGGAGCCACTCTGGGCTAACCAGGAATGGGAGCCGTCTCTGGAACGGGACGTGGTGGAAACAGGAGCCTCTCTGGGCTATAATCAGGAACGGGAGCCACCGGGCTGGCCGTAGGAACAGGGGACAATGGGCTCCGAGTAAGGAGGGGGAAGGAGAGGGGCGGAAAATCGGATTTCCCGCTCCGTTTAACCAGTATTATAATCGTACCCCCGAAGTACAGCAGTCCAAGATGTTAAGTTACCATCAGGCCACGGTGCAAGTGAGCGGAGCTCCATTAAGTGTTCTCATCCGTCAGGCTAGCTCCGCATGGTGGGCACTGTCGGTTAGGCTCTCGCACTGGTATAAGGTTGGGCTGAGTGCCGGGGCGATCCTCGTCAGTCGCCTCGGCTTGCACTGGCTGCGATCCCGGAGGGAATGCCTCTCTTTTTTTTTCATCATCAGTGGCTCGGGTTGAGCTCCGCACTGTGGGGAGAGTGGGCTGAAAGCTATGGGATGGGAGGTACTGGGCGATCCTCCTCGGACACTGAGGTGAGCCAGGGCCGTTTAGCAGTATCCACTCCATGAAGACGGCAAAGTGCTCTAGATGACCATCTTCGGACGAGGGCGCTCTGTACTTGATGTTTAAACTCATGTCGCAGAACGCATAGAGTGCGTCGTCTGGGTAGCTGGTGGTGTTAGTTAGCAGCCGGAACAGTATTGTATGGTCCTCGAGAGATCTGTCCCCCTACTCCAGCAGGAGGAGGAGATATTCAGGACGAAGGAGGGCATCCATGAGGGAGAACACAATGGAAACCCCCCCACACAAAACAATGGAGAAAACCGGAAACAAACATGGACGGAAGACTAACGGAGGGTAATGTTTCGAGGCGGGTCGTCTGTCACGATCGCTGCCGGGAAGGAACGCAGGAGACGCAGAGAGCATTAAAACAGCCTTAATGAAACAAACACAGTGGCAAATCCACAACGGTACGAGGACGGACACACGAACCTAACCTGAGACCCGACAAAACAAAAAATACAGAAGCAAGGGCATAGACGTACTTACGGGAAGATTGGAGGAAACAAGGTGCAGGGGATCAAACAAACTAGTTCAGACTGAACGGGCCAGGAACAGACCCAATAAGGGGAAAACAGGAAAGAAACAGGGGCAACCAGGTCCGTGACCTGACATCCCCTCTCTCCACCTGTAGCTGGTGTGTGGTGAGTGCACTGGCACCGTTGTACTGTAGCTGCTGTTGCATCATTCAGGTGGATGCTGCACACTGGTGGTGGTTGAGGAAAGACTCCCTTTTATGATTGTAAAGTGCATTTAATTTAATTTCAAGTCTAGCAAAACATTTTGAAGTTATCCTTTGTTTCAGTGCCACTTTCTATCCAAGTATCTTACACAAAGGGGAATTTTCTTCAACCAACAATCCATTTGCATTTATTTGGAATCCAAAATATTTCCAAATCTCCAACTTTACCATTTTAGAAGGGGGAAAAAAGCTTCAGCTGTGTTCCTCCTTCCACCATAGTTCTCCATGTGTGCCTCTTTTACAAAGCACACACGTGTTGTTTTTAAAATTTCTCCTCCCATCAAAATACCAGCTCTTATTTTAATCAACAGAGCTTCATTCACACGCTTGTAGTATTGACAGTTTCCTTCATTGTAATGAAAGCAATTTAGTATGATTGATCCTGAGACTGGTTTGACAGGAGGCCAAATTTTAATGTTTGGGTCTATAACAGAAGGCAAAGCTTCTCCAGTGAAAAAGTATTTCTTTCTTTCACAACATAAGTAGTAATAAACTGAACAGGGCTGCGTTTCTCGTAAACCTTTGGTTTATGATGCAGCCCAGGATCAGACAGGCCAGTAAATGTTATTTTCATCAATAAAAATAAATGAAATGTTCTTATTTTAAAGATGAAAATAATCAGTAAAATGAGCCCAGCATCAATTCAGTATAACCTGACATTTGAGACATTCTCTGAACTGCGCTCACTCTCAAACGATGTGCTACTAGATCGTTCTCGCACAGCTCTCCCAACATGTGTTTTGTCCACTACCGAATGATCGGATCTCATTTGGTTTGAGTGCATGTTCAGGCTTGTAAACTGTTTCACCTTCACTAAGTTTTCCAGGTCTGATGAGTTGACACATGGATGCTGTTCAAGGAATTCCAGTTTTTCCACCAGGATGGCCAGTTTCTGGGACGTCTCATGAGGCTGCTCCAGCTCTTTAAACACAGTTGCTCCGACAATCAAGTACAGTACCACCAGCAGGAAGACGCTCAGCACTGTTTTCCAGCGCATAACAGTCACACGAGGCTCAAAGTCATCTGGAGACTTCAGCAGCACAGGCTGAGCTGAGAACGACAGGCGTGGTTTGGAGTTGTGAGTGGCTGTTTTAGGATCAAGGAGGTCAGGAGCAGCCACTAACAAACAGAACAAAGAAAGAAAAGCATAATATGAGATAATATGAGATTATACGCACATTCATATCAGTAGTCCAGCAGTAATTTACTGATAAATAGAATTTGTATGTGTGCTCTTATTTCAAGTCATTAAAATTGCACAGAATAAATCTGTAATGTCAAACTGAATGAACGCGCTACCTGCATTGCTTACATTTGGCTGTGTTAAACAAATTTAATTAATCGTGACCTTTACTTTATGCATTCATAAAACACTTGTACCCAAAGCATCTTATACTGCATTCATAGTACAGTTCATGCATTTTCTAGACTCAAACCTATGGCCTTGGCAGTGATACTTCTACTACAGGAACACTTGTTTGAGCTGCAGAAACACTACTCTTCCATATGAAAAAAAGATAATAATAATAAAATAAAATAAAATAAAAAAGTCTTGGTTGAACCCTAAAGGGCAAAACCATAAAGAGACAACAGAAAATTAATTTACTGCTATTTTTCATCTTATTGGGACTCAAATAATACAATTTCATGTTGGATGTTTGACTCATGAAAAATAATCACGTAGTTTGTATTTGCTAAAACTGATTTACTGAAGTCAAAACACGGATGGAATTGGTCTTAGCGTGAGCGCCGCTTTCTGTGAGGCGGAAGCGACCAGCTGACAGGATTCCGCAGTAGGGCTGTCAAAATGGTCCTTCTATAAACCTACCTCTTCGCTGATTTTGGACTTAAATATTCTAATTTAAAATGCATAATTTCAGTTATGGTGAAGAATAGTTTTTGGCTTCTCTTCTGAGGCCACAAGAGAGCGCATCGAGCAAAATATTACTAATGCAAGTTTATTCAAAGCATAATATAACATGACTATCTGTGAAAAAAAGTCCATAATGTTTAAAATAATGTTTATAAAACAATTATAATTAAGTTGCTTACCAATTAGATCACAAACACCACAGGGAGATTATGTATGTATATATTATACAAAGCCCCGAAAACGATCACACAGAGTACTTTCTTCATTTCAAACATTGATGGTTTCAGTGGGATGGGGATAAACCGCCAAACAAAAAAAAAAAAAAAAAAAAAAAATAAGCAAAGTTTCGAGACTGTGTTTTTCTCTCTAAAGTGAACTTCGTTTTAATTTTACTGGCTTTCTAACATATGCAGCTTCTCTTAGCGAGACGGCGAGTGGCAATGGGAGTAGATGTCCTCTATGAAAATGCTCGCGATAAGTTGGCATATCTGTGTCGAACTCTTGTTTTCGGTTTTTAACATAAAGCAACATTCTTCGCATGATGTCTGCTATTTTTCCGCATATGTTTGATTGAACAACGTCAGCACAGCCACATCCCGTGGTTGCCAGCTGAAAATGGATAGGTCTTATTGCAACGGAAGCCATCATTGTAAATGCAATGAGACACCTACATCGTTCCATCAGCATCTCGGGTGCCACGAGTAAACTGCCTGTGACGCACACATCTAAACTCTCGAATGCACAGGTTTTTGCATCGAAGTGGATTTTTATTTTTAAATTCCGACGATCTTCCTAAAGTCTACTTTGGTTTTACAGACCTATTGCGCAGCCTTCCTTGAACAGTTATGTTCACGATTTCTGATTTTCTTAACATATACTTCATGAGGGGTGCTGTGATTGGATGATGACAGGTATCAGTGATCATTCTTAAGTGATTAGCACTGCTGCTGTTGTATCAGTCAGAGGTTAACGGTCAAGAAACGGGACAAGGGAGGTCACATACGGGACACATAAATTAAGCAAAATATACGGGACGTCCCAGCTAATATGGAATGGTTGGCAACCCTAGTACCATAACAACAAGACTCTTCATCATCTTATGCCAGTGTTGTCAAAGTTATGTTCCATATGATTTTGTTTTTTGTCTTGTTTTCCCTGTATCTGTTTGCCTGTATTATCTTTAGTTATTAGTTTCTATGGTTTTGTAATTAGTATGCACATATTTCAGTTCCTTTTGATTAACTTGTCTGTGTATTTAAGCCTCTCTTTGTCCTATGTTTGATCTTGTTTATGGTAAAGTGTAGTGTGTTGCTTCATTTCCCTTGTTTATTAAAACTCTTTGTGAACTTATCACACAGAAATGTTACAAAAGTGAGATTGATCTTTCTAGAACTGTAGTCTGGGACTATTTACTTTTAGAACTTTCCCAACTAGGTTCACATAAGTGCAAATTTCCCCATCTCTAAACCTCTGATTTAGTTCTCTTTCTATACATTTAAGATATGTTCAGTGAGTCGCACATCCAAATCCAAACACTTGATCTAAAATCCTATGCTTTTGTATATTTGTTTTTTTACAAAGAAACATTCCCTTTAAACAAGTAGGCTCTTACTGTGAGGTTTGAGGTAAGGGATGAGGTGAGGACTCATGCACAGAGCAATAATCTTTTTTATTACATTTAAAAAAAGAAACAAAAACTACCCCGAAGGAATGGGGCAGGACAACGAACCCAAGGGTATAAAAGACAACAAATTATCACAGGACTGAAAACACAAGGAAAGGATAAATAGGAAACCAAACAGTGAGGATAACAAAAGAAGACAGGTGGACAAATTATCCAATGATCAGGTAACAAGAGTGTTCAACAATAGAGAGAAGAACACATTGCATATAGAAACAAACACAAAAGCCATCTGTTCGCACAAAACATAACACAAGAACACATGGCCAATGAGACCACTCACAAGCTGAATGCTAAACCAAACATGACACAAGAAAAAAAAAGGCATGAGACAAGACCGCATGGTGAGAGAATGAACACTCACCACATGTGCTCACAACAAAGACAAAATATAGATAGAGCATGAATATCTGAACCCCGACACTGAACCGAAACAAAACGGACAGAAGTGCTAGGATCTGAACATCACACCCAAACCCTGGTTTAATGCGGGGGAATGGGGGCATCAGACTAAATTGTAGCTTAGTTTATTTTGGTATATTTAGTTTATTTACCAATAAATATTTTATTTTATTCAACATAAAATTTATTAGGCTAAACATAAACATTTAGGCTACAATAGCCTAACATAAACTATGGAACATAAGAGAAGATAATTTGAAAAACATCTCAGTATTGTTTGTTCATACAATGAAAGCCATAGGTAACCAAAACAGCTTTGTACCAACAGTCTTCAAAATACCTTCCTTTATAGATCCCAAAAACAGTTGGAACAACTTGATGGTGAGTAAATGACAGAATTTAAATTTTTTGGTGAACTATCCATTTATGTTTTTTATTTATTATTGTTATTATTATTTAAAAAAATTAATTAAATGATACTCTAAATAATAAACTAAAATTGCCAGTAGGTGGCGGTAAATCGTCTTCAGTCGATTCTTCAACGGAATTATTTCATTCAGTAAGTGGAAGTTTCCATCCTATTATAGACTGGGTCGTTGAATCTTGTTATCACACGATTCGTTCAAAACGTGCGATCATTCCATACTAAACACCGCTGTGTTGCTCGTACAGCGCAACAATTCGGCTGTGGGCTTTAAGGTATTATTCTTTGAAGCATTGAGCCAAAACACATACTATGTGTTAAAAATATACACAATATCAACTTCTTACTTATGAAATGGTATGCCTCCAGTCGCTTTAAACTTGTGATATGCGGGTCAAAACAGCCACTTGTTTATGCCTACTGCTCTTCTACCTGCCTCGTTGATAGTCGATATTGTATGATAGAAATATAACAAAAACTCATTTTTGCACCAATACTTGAATTTTCGGGCCATAAGCCTGCATTTATGGAGTTGTTGCCCTCACTCATAGTTTGTCACAGTCAACTGTATGAACTGTAACTGAGTACATTTCGGGGGCGGGCCAGTGCATTACGCATTAAATATTAGTTAAACGCATTACACTGACAGCCCAATATCTACTTTAAAATAATTGTGCAAGTAGTAACATATAAATGCAAAAAAAGTGTTTCTAAGTTTAAAAACGTTTGAGTCCCCCGCCCTCCCTGGCCTCACAGTGGTTTGGTCGCCTGCCTTCTTTCCCCTTTTACTCATGAACACACACGATTCCGTTGAAGAAACCAAGTTCTTCAGAGTAGTTTCGTGTAAGTAGGCCTTGTCGAGGCTCTATTTATTCACTTACACATCAGATGAGCGTGAGAGTTTCCTCTTTAACTACAGAAGAGGCTGGATCATAGATAATTAAATCATTACAAAAAACTATGATATCCAAAGTATTTTCATGAGTGATTATGAATGTCCTACATTCGCTTTTATACCATACTTGTTGGCAGTATTCACCCACTACCAAATAACACGGCGATAAGCCTTAGTGTGAACTTTATATAGGCTAATTGTTAGACCTCCCATGTGCAATTGGGTATCAGTGTGGGCTTGCTGCGATTAATTATCTAACTAAAGACATCCCCGTCCCATACGAAACCTACATACCTATGTGGAGGATCAAAATAATTACTACTTAATAAATATGACCGTGTGTGTACCTATGCACGGACTAATATTTAAACCGGTCTCCATGCTGTGTACCATACGATCCTTACGAGTACAATTTTAGCTGTATTATTTGTGATCCCTTTAAAAATTGCTTTTGAGAAATTTTATGTTTATTGCCCCTCCTACTGTTAGATGAAATTTACGCCCTTACTCCAAACATACAACGTATCACGCCAACGAAAGGATGCATGGCCTGTGTGAACTCGAAACCACACACTCGCACAAAGACAAGACGATAGAAGTCACCAAACTAAAAATAAACCGGACCGATAGTGACAGAACCTTGACATTTACATATTAACAACTTTAGGTCAGTCAAATTAATTATATGAGAGTCAGTAAAATTATGAAATTTTGCATGTTACCATTCAACTGAATTTTGTTCCAATTATTGCTTCAAAATTATCAGTGTACATTTCCAACTATAGAGTTCTCAATTTAACAAGGGACACAAAATAGTGACAAAAACTTAAATCTAATAAAAATGTCTAAAGGATGTTTTTTGGTATCTTTTTTTATGTTACATGCATGGCTGCATTGTGTCTCTCTCTCTTCTTTCCCAAACACTGCATTGTGGTGTCTGAAGGGTGTTGTACTAGTACTACTAGTGTTCTCCAAAGCTTTGTAATTTGAGAATCTAGCTGCAAGCAGTGATTTCCGGAGTTCAAGTGCTTCAATGCATTTAAGTACATATGAAAAAAGGCAGTAAGTATTATTTAGCAAGCCTGTAACCACACTAAATCAATGATTAAAAGAGTATTTTCAATTCCCAGTAATTGCCATAGAATATCTCATTTTTAAAACATTTATGGCTGTTAATAGCGCCACCTATAGGATGATATCTCAAATTTGGCATGCTTCTTTAGAATCTACCGCATGTGCTCACCTAATTTTGTGAATGGCAGAGTTTTTTGTTCAGGATTTAGCGTTTGTATATATTTGGCAACGCCCATCTTTCTAAATTACACTGTTATGCTAACCAAATTGTAACGTTCAACATTTTTGATATTATTGACCTAGAGGTCCAGAGAATTGTACGAAGTTGATTTTGAGGTTAACAAAAAAACTAGGACTATTTGCAAAAGTATTTATTTTTTTAAATAACTTGACTATTCAAACAATTGATTGTACAGCAGGTTTGTTTAGAATTACCAGAGCTTTATCATATGATAAAACAAATTGCCAATATACATTGTTCCGACACTAAAAAAGTGATATTGCCCCCAGTGGCCGATTTCTTTCTTTCAGTGTCTCCCAGACCTGAATGCCGTGGTCAAAAAGGCCCACTCATTTCATTCTGATCCTCCTCTGTATTCCCGTCTATAGGTGCTCAAATTCAGCTTGTCCATGTGGTTTTTTTAAGGTACAAATAGACATCCATGGCCCTTATTTGGACGCCTGCATGACAATTTTCATATCCGACTAGCGGATGCGTAGCTCTAGCCATTTTGATATTTTGTCCTATTATAGTGCACACACTGGCCCAACTCCACGGTTTTTTTGTCACGTACCTCATATTTAGGCCTTACATATGTTTACCGAGTTTGGTGAAGATATCTCATTCCGTTCAAGAGTTATAGCCATTTTAGAAAAAGTGGCCCAATTTCTTTTGAACGTTTTGGTGTCTCTTTGCAACGGGGAGTTGAAAACTCAACTTTGTTTGATAATTATTGATATTCACTATCCAGATAATTTTCCTGCACTGGTTTGGCTCCAATCGGGCAAAAAAAAAAAACAGGACTACTTCGCAAAAGTAGGTTTTTCCAAAAATTCAAAATAGCCAACAGTGTTGCCAGGGTGGCGATCAAATATGTTGTGTTTATTCGTCTTGAGTAAAGGATTCTGCAAAGAGTGGTTTAGGAGTTATCGATCAGGGCCGCCTTGTGACGTTGCAGACAGTGTGGGAACTACCATCCCTCATAGTTTCAGGGCTCTACACCTTATGGTTTGGTCTGCCTGATCAATTTTAGGTCAGAATAGTGATCTTTGAAAATCAAAAAAATTGCAATAGGGTTGCAGCACTATGCACTTGAACCCATAATAATAATAAATTCACATTTCTCCATTTGAGTGCCTGTCATTTTTTTTAATTTTTTTTTTTACTTTATGTCCCATTAGCTATGGAAAATAAAAATATTTATTTTTCTGTCTCTGAAAGTAATGATTTTTGATTTACTTGCAGGCACTCATTTGGTCTGGCAATTATAATTACCAACACTTCAGTCATTACAGTGCTTTACAGTCAGCAGCATGTGTTTCTTTCACACATAACTGTGTGTGAGTTATGTGGGGGTTGAATTTACTAGTACAGCCATTCTTAAAGATAAAGATACTGTATGTTAAGATACATTTCTGCTGTTCTAGAAAAGCCCTGAAACCTCTCAGAGACAAGTCCTCCTTCATTAATGTGCCTCGCAAAACTTGTAAGTTATATGTGGGCCTAGTTCAATCCATTTCATGAGTCAGTCCAAAGAACTCCTGTGCTTCAGGTTGAGGATGCTTGTACAGGAGATGTGCTTTAAAGTAGTGGCTTTCAATTATGCTCTGCACATTTGTCTCCCTTCTGATTCAAATTCAGATAATCAGCTCATTAGTAGAGAACTCCAAATTGAACTTAGTGTGTCTTATGAGAGAGATCTCCAAATGTGTAGAGCAGTGGGTCCCCAGGACCATGACTGAAAACCACAGCTTTAATCAATAGAGTGCTGGTGAGTTGTGACGCAGACCTGGTGAAAAGATCATCAGCTAGCTTCTGATCTGTAAGCGGAAAAGTCATTTGGTGTATGCGACGGACACACAAAACAAAGAAATGTTTGAAGGCTTCTTTGTGTGGGCAGGCTCTCACCATTGAGACTCAAGTCCTTGAGGGTGAGAAAGCTTGCATCCCATGCTGTTTGAGGCAATTTTATGCAGTTTAAGACTTGATAGTAAAAGTGATGCTTTTAAGAGTGTACAGGTCGAAGACTCAGAATCTGTGGGAAAGATGTAAGATTGTATCGTCCATGTAAAAAGTGCCTCTTTTGCTCACTTTTCTCTGCAGCTTGTTAAAGACCATAAATAGACTTGTTAAAAATGTACTTATCGCGTTCCACTGAAGAAAGAAATCACCACTCACCAAGCATCAAATATGAGTCACAATCGCCATTGGTAAGTATATAAAATGGTGATATTGCCAGTTGACAATATCAAATAATACAAATACAGTTTCATGACCGCTAAAAAAATATTCATGGCTAGTACATTTTCACAATCATCAACCATTTGCTTTGTACAAGGTTATTGGACTCTGCTATGAGATCAACAAAAGGGAGTAATAATGTCAGAATTTCCATTTTTGTGTAAACTATCCCTTTATACATATTATTCTGTAGACAGTTTATCTCACACCCTTATGCTTGTGAAAGCATAACATCTTTTGGGGCTTGTGAAGCAAAGGCTCAGTGTTAGGGATAGGTTTGTGGGTTAAATCTAAAGTTCTGGCATGAAACTCTAGATGACACAGTCCAATAGGTCTAACTCAATCTGACATAATGACACCATCATCACATGGCGCAGCTGATTGGTCTTTTTGATCAGCAGCCAATGAAGTCGCTGATCAACGTATGTCAAATATTGGCTATGCTTGCCGCATTGTCAGTGTGCTGTCAAAACCTTCCACCTCCCCACTCCACCTGTAGAGATCTGCTAACGAGGGTGATGTCCTGTATGCCCCCCCCCCCTATATGGGGGTTATTGTCAGTATGTTATGTTTGGTCAGCAGCAGTATTTCTTAGATGCTCACAGCAGCATGTTGTGGATGCCTTTTTACTTGTTAAAAAGTATAACTATCAATCAGAGTGACAGAAGGCCAGGTGATATTGTCTTGCAAACAGATTTTTCAGCAACATTTATCATGTTGATAATTTAGAGGCTTTATAAATTTGCATATCAAATATGATACAGTCGGCTTTATTGGATTTATTATGTTGAGCTGTAGGAGGCACTGTACCTCTGGGCCTTTAGAGCAGGTCAAACTACTGTCATTGTGTCCAGTTTTGTCTCTCTGGGCACTGCAGGAGATAACAAACTATTTTTAAAAAACCCTTAAGAACCCAAACAGTAATTAAAAAAACATTAAAAGCAAATTTCACTTTTAAAAACATACTGGAACTTGATATGACAAAAAGCTCCCAAAACAATCTTACATTATGGATGCACTGATATACAAATTGTCAAACTCTTTCAATGAAGGAAAATGATTGAGTGTGACTCTCACCTCTGGGGTAGTTCAGGAGACTGGCTGGGTGGAGGGAAGGCTGCTTGACCTACTGACCTCTGAGGAGTGCTGGTGACCACATCGCTGGCTCCTCCACACCCTTCCTGTGTCTGTGGCGTGGCTGAAGTGTCTCTCACTACACTGCTGTTATTACTACCTCCATTACACTGCTGAGAGAGAGCCTGCACCTCTTCTCCCAAATCATCCATTCCCACATTTAGCTCCTCCAGTCTCTGAATAGACCTGCACACATACACACAAAAACATAAAGCTTTAGAGTCATCTTGGAGCTAGTCATAGTCTCAGGATGGCATGGCCATGGGCTGACCATGTGATGCATACCACACACAACACAAGCCAGGAGCTTTCTCAAAACATACAAATACTAATTAAATTGAAATCTAATTTTGAAGTTAAAAAATGAGTTTGTCTTTCTGAAGATTCTGCAAGTCAGTAACCGCAACATTAATTTTTTTTTATTTTGTGAGTTTGTGAATTTTAAAAAGGTTCAAAATGAACTTGTTGCCAAACCTAATGAGTGAAACGGTGCCAAGTCGACGAAACGTGCTACCAGCCCTCCTCCTGACCCGTGTTCTCCGGCTGTCGTATATCGTCTCACCTTCTGCGTGTTGTCGTTGGAACGCGTGTCACAGTGCTTCGTCCTAATAGTAGAGTCTACCTCATCGCCCCCCTGCTGCTTTTCCCTCTCCGGTTTACCAGCCGCCTCTTCTCCTACACACAGACGAGAAGAACAGGTCACCCGTGGTGCAAGATGCAGGCCTCACGACAACCTTCACGGAAGAGTCCACTCAAAAGAAATTGACAAATGATGATATCCATAAAAGACTTAAATGTAAGTAAGTGGGTCCGACTTTGAATTTCAAATAAAGTTCGGAGAATAAAATGGTAAAAGTTGTTAAATAATTTACATGTCATTCGTGTAACACAATATTAGGTAAAATTCACACATGCTATCGGACTTGTACTACTTGACCCTTTTGCAATGAGTACAAATTCTACTTGCGCATGCGCAATGGAGAGACACTAGATGAGTGCAAATTTAAAATTTAAAATTACAACTAATTAGTATTTGGGTGAAAGTAATTAGTCTTTTAATATGTCAAATTGATTTTTGTTGTAA
>JADLZN010001634.1:0-42086 GCA_018155175.1 Sinocyclocheilus anophthalmus
ATGCAGACCACAACTGCCCAAATTCAAGAGGTTCAATTCATTTTCATCTGCAAGGGACTGTTCGATCTTCTTGTAAAAGGACCAATTAACATTTGGTCCATCCATGGATATTTGCAACATGTTTTTCTTTGGCAATGCCTCAGTGCCTTTCTCGAAGGCCAATTTAAGATCATCTGCTCTGGCATGCCCCATGAACTCTGTATCAAAAAATTGTGTCTGAACCTGATCACCATTCCAAAATCGGACATGAAAGTCACACTGTTTTGATTGTGTCATCCGGTTGAGAGACTCATCGAAGAGCAACACGTAGTTCTCATCTCCAGATTTGATTTTGTTGGTGGGAAGACCTTTGTAATGGGGAGCTAAACCATAAGTGCAAATGTAGGTGCACTTTGTCTGGCCACATGAGAAGCTCTTTGCAATTTCACTGTTAGGGAATATTGCAGAGAAAAGCTGACCTGTAGAAATAAAATTAAAACTATTATCTCTCCTGAACAATTAAATAATAAACAAATTGAAAAAAAAATCAAGCAGGCCTTTGATTTGCTTTTGTTATCACTACAGTTAATAAGAAACTCAACATATTACCTAATTAAGACATTTCTGAAGAGGTTTATGAACACTCCTTTGTGATTAAGAAATTAAACTCACGTGTTTGTTCACTGGAGTGGTATGAATAATGAGACTGTGTGACTTTAAGTGACCACAATATTTCTGCCTTCATGGTTGCCTCCTTTGTGACGCTGACAATTTGCGATTGTCTCTGTGTCCCAAGTGTTGAGGCTGTTGTGGTAGGTTGTTGCACTGGCATAAACTGTTGAATATTTATAGCTGTGAAAAAAACATAACATATAAGTGCTTTTGCTACATGTAACCGTTCTATAATGAATAGATGCTGAAACTAACTGAAGAACTAACGGTGTTCTAAAACAGTCTACTTGTTGTCGCACAATGTTTTATGTAAAGGTTATTAGTCAAAATGCATTTGGAACAATAATTAAACTAAAATACTTTCCAAAGAAAGTATGGCCAAAATATAGACACTAAAGAAAGGTTTGTTACTGCCAGTCAAACAGTAATAAGAGCCCATCAATACGGGCAGTAAAAATTCATGCAAATACAGACAACTTAACTAAATCAATTTTAGGAGCATATGCTTTAAAAAAAAAAAAAAAAAAAAAAAAGAGAGAGAGTCCTGCCAGAATGTACGAGAGAGTAAGCAAGCTGGAATGAGAGATACAGTTTGCAACTTTCTTATCCCTACTTTCAACAATTATTCCACACTGGTGTCCAAGACAATGTCATTGTTTTTAAATAAAAATGCTTTATTGATTGAAGTTTCATAGACATTCAGTTGTTATACTTTCAAATTTTGTGCCATATTGTATGTAATTTCACAGTATATTCACCTCATAAATTACTACAGCACTTGTGCAGTCACAATTCTATAGTGGTCAAATTTACTCAGGCCAATGCTATGTGTTTAACATTTTTTGTTACTGCAAGGGGTTCCTATTATGCTCTTTGCTCTTTTCACAATCCTTGATTTTTGTTTTGGGGTTACTAGAACAGGCTCTCTACTATGTTGTTCAAAAAACACATTATTTTTCACACATTTTACATTATTACAACACCTCTCTAACCAGTCTGGCATGAACGGCTCGAATATTTCCTGTATCAAATGAAGGCCCGCCTCCTGAACATACGAAATGTGTGTTGTGATTGGTTTGCTGGGCCGGTGTGTGCTGTGATTGGGCAGCTGGGCCAGTGTGTGCTGTGATTGGCAGCTGGGCCATGTGTGTGCTGTGATTGGTCAGCTGGTCCAGTGTGTGCTGTGATCGGTCAGCGTGGCCAGTGTGTGTTGTGATCGGTCAACTGGGCCAGTGTGTGTTGTGATTTGTCAGCTGGGCCGGTGTGTGCTGTGATAGGTCAGCTGGGCCAGCGTGTGCAGTGATCGGTTAGCTGGGCCAGCGTGTGCAGTGATTGGTCAGCTGGGCCAGTGTGTGTTGTGATTGGTTAGCTGGGCCAGTGTGTGTTTTGATTGGTTAGCTGGGCCAGTGTGTGTGTTGTGTTTGGTTAGCTGGGCCAGTGTGTGTGCTGTGGTTGGTTAGCTGGGCCAGTGGGTGCTGGGATTGGTTAGCTGGGCCAGCGTGTGCAGTGATCGGTTAGCTGGGCCAGCGTGTGTTGTGATTGGTCAGCTGGGCCAGTGTGTGTTGTGATTGGTTATCTGGGCCAGTGTGTGTGTTGTGATTGGTCAGCTGGGCCAGTGGGTGCTGTGATTGGTCAGCCGGGCCAGCGTGTGCTGTGATTGGTCATCTGGGCCAATGTGTGCTGGGTGATGGTCAGCGCTGGCCATGTGTGTTTTGATTGGTGCTGGGGCCAGTGTGTGCTGTAGTGGGTTACTGGGCCATGTTTGCGTGGGATTTGGCACACTCAGCGCCTGGTCCGTAAATGTCATGCCCCTTTCCATAAGCCGCGCTGCATTTTCAATTGTAAATATTGCATCAAATCAAATCACTTTTAGCGTGAATTTTAAACCCTGATGATATTGTAACCACTCTAGTTCTTCGCTATTGGGAAATTATCGTGTCTCTGCATCATTGATAAACACTTCGTTTTCTTCTTTATTGCAAGCCAACCATCTCTCCCATTTGGTCGATATTTGTGCATATCACAAATCCCTTAAATATGCATTGTCGATCAAACGAGTCGTCGTTGTAGTTTTTGAAAGTGATTTCTGTTAAATAAAATATCTCCTTTTGACATAGACTTTGAGCTTTGCAGATCTTTTTTATTCTCAAAAAGCAACATTACAGACTAACTAAAGCTAAAATCATAATAGCACCCCTTTAAACTTTATTTTTTTTTTTTGGTACATAGGGGATGATTAAGCAAAACAAAGTGCTTATGTCTGAGAACCTTTTATTACACGTATTTAACTGTATACACGGAAAGGACCTCTGTACATGTGGTACAGAACAAATATTTTGAGCGTTCCCTTTTTTCTATAAAGAATCACGTTTCCTTATCCCTTATCTTAATTTTTCTGAGTTGGCAACCCTACTGTTGACCACACAAGAGGATTTACAAGTAATTGTTTTTTCTGTGGGCCTCATGCCTGTAAGAAGGGATCTAGCAATGCCTTTATGACTCCTTGAACATAGTCCTAAATAAAAAATGTCTACATGACACTTTCTGTCTTGTTTCACTTCTTGTCAGAGTTTGATTCTTGGTCAACACACAACTCTCTACCACTAAATAAAATGGAAAGTTCGTAAGTACTTAAACCTATATAAAACTAAAAACACAGATACATGCAGTTTGTATTGAATGATTTATCATTTATTTTAAAAGCATTACACTTCAAACATTTGCAATGTATCATACGACTTTTAGAACAGCATGGCACTCATCCGAAATTCAGCTCTGCATTCCTCTGACTTTTATTATGTGTATATTTCTCTTCAGTCTTGAATCGTAGACTACTATCAGGAGTTGATTGGGGAGCTTGCAGACAGTCCCTTAAAATAATTTATTGTGCTCTGATAAGATCGGCTCTTGATTATGGCAGTATGGTATATAGCTCTGCATCTAAAACACAACTTTCAAAATTAGAGGCAATACAATCACAAGCAATGCAAATTTGTTGCGGAGCTTTTAGAACGTCCCCATTATCAACAGTTCAGGTAGAGATGGGTGAGATGCCTCAAGAAATTCGTAGGCTCAAGTTAAGGATGAGGTACTGGATAAGTATAAAAGGACATTCGGACGTTCATCCAGTTAAAATGGTGTTGAAGGACTGTTGGGAATATGAATACAAAAAGTTATCAAGCTTTGGATGGAAGGTCAATGAGGAAGCACAGAAAATGGGTTTAAGTGATATACATATTGCTCCTACTGTGGCTAGGTCAGCAATTCCTCCTTGGCTTTTCCCAATGCCTTTGATAGATATCCAGTTGCATAAAGAAAAACATAACAATGAAACCAGTGTATTAGAAAGTTCAGCTGTACAGAAATATATAGATCTTGCATATTATAGTGTAGTACAAATATACACTGATGGTTCAAATGATCCAGACTCTGGGAAAACAGCTGTAACAGTATATATTCCCATATTTAAAATTAAAATGTCAAAAAGAACTTCAGATCATATTTCTGTATTTACTGCAGAACTAATAGCAATCTTACTAGCACTTCAGTGGATAGAAGAAATACAACCAACAAAGGCAGTGATATGCAGATTCTCTTTCAGCACTAAACAGTTTGTCAAGTGGAAATTCATTAGCAAGACAAGACATGATAAATGAAGTAATGCAGAGTCTTTTTAGAATAAGACAGTATGGACTTCTGGTAAATTTCGTGTGGGTACCATCAGAGATAGGTGTGAAAGGAAATGAGGAGGCTGATCATTTGGCTAAACAGGCATTAAATCATTCACAAATAAACATTGAAGTGGCATTAAGTAAAACAGAAATAAAAGCGATAATAGCGAAAGAAATACAGGAAATATGGCAGAATGAATGGAAAGAAGGAACAAAAGGTAGACATTTACACTGCATACAAGAAAAGGTTGGTTCAGAGAGAAGAAGATTTGGAAACAGGAAAGAGGACGTTATAATAGCAAGAATGCGTATTGGTCATTGTTTATTAAATCAGTGCTTACATAGAATAGGAAAACATGAAAATGGAAATTGTGACAAATGTGTTTTAACAGAAACTGTAGAACATGTACTTATAGAATGTGAGGCTTATGAAAGAGAACGCTTCCAACTAAGTCAAGCTTTAAGGTATCTGGAAATAAATTATCTGTCACTCCAGGTCTTGTTAGGCGATGGATCGAAGCAATCAAGAATATATCGCGAAGTAGTTATTTATTTAAAGGAAACAGGATTGATTAATAGGATTTAAGATACCGTTTTTTTATTCATGTATTAATAAAACATTTTTTTAAAAATTTTTTTAAGGTAGCTCTTGTTTCTAAAGTTCCTATTCATTGTGCGCTTCACACTCCTTTCCAGTAGGTGGCGGGAATGCACCTTTTAAGTTGGTTTGCCAACCGCCATTAAATCCTAAAAGAAGAGGAAGAAGAAGATCGTAGACTTGAGCGCGAGGACTTTTATTTTGGTCTGGCGGTGTGACGTCATCAGCGTGCGCCGCGCTCCCGCGTCTGTTGTGATCGGATGAAGAGAGGTTTGTGCTTTTTAAAACTGTAACGCGTTTAACTCCGTGTCAGCCGCTCGGAAAACTCTATATGCAGAGAGCTTTGGAGGGGCAGGTGCTCAAAGTATAAAAGGGGCACATGGAGCACGGCTTTTAATATTGTGCTACGGGGCGCTGCTCGCTGAAACAGATGCTTCTGTAAGTTACTGACAGCAGCACATCCTGTGACACAGTTTTGAAAAAGAAACACGGAACAGAAAAAAACATTTTAAGTTTCAAAGTTAAATAAATAGTTCTTTGCGCTTCTCAATCACTCTGAAATAGAAACGGAATTAAATTAGTCCTATTATTATTATTGAGTTTACAGGGTATGGTGGTTTTGCTGTTGTAGAAAAAATATTTCAGTCCTATTTAAAATAGTTATATTATAATCCTGTTCTGAATTTATTATTTTTATTTTATTATAATGATGATAAAAACAGGATTGATAAGTAGCCTATAAATCAGAGGATGAGAAATTCAG
The DNA here is from genome assembly GCA_018155175.1 of Sinocyclocheilus anophthalmus. Lineage (NCBI taxonomy): Eukaryota > Metazoa > Chordata > Actinopteri > Cypriniformes > Cyprinidae > Sinocyclocheilus > Sinocyclocheilus anophthalmus. The sequence continues at coordinate 5,684 of JADLZN010001634.1, forward strand.
TATAAGCCTGTGTTTTTCAGGGTTGTGATCATTATGTTTAAGGCACTCTACGCTTTTTAAATAAATACTGTAACAAAAAAAGTTCAAAGTAATAGTTTGTTAGTCCGATAACATAAAGACAAGACCCCTCAACGCCCTTTAAACTTTTCCCAATCAAACCGCAAGAACGAAAGAGAACAGGCACCTTTGTTTGTATTGCTGTGTGTAGAACGATAGCTGCATTTTTCATATTTAATTTTAAAGAAATGTAATTTTGTCCCCCGCACTTTATTCGGGCAGGTGTGTCCACGGTTTCTAGAAATAAATTCAAAGAGACAGTATCGATAGTATATGCATGACCTGACGTTTTATTCTTATCCAAAATGAGGAGAAGTGAATATCAGGATCGCTGTGTGTTTAATTCATCCTCGAAGCCGGAGGGCGCTCTCGAGCAGAAAGTCCAAAACAGACTCATAGCAGTAATAACTTGTGACGTGTCAGGAACCATAGAATATAAATACCTAGACTCCTCATTGTCGCTGATCGTACGTCAACGTCGCCGCCCATCCTTGGTGGGCATCTTTTCCATCATTTCAAAGTGGACTCCGGAGAAAATGCCTCAGTCTTGTGCTGCCTTGGGGCTGTACAAACCGGCCGTACAATTGAAAAAGGTCCTGTGATTTAACCTTTTCACAGGAAGACTGAAAGTTGTTTGATGACACTGATCTGGTTGTATGGTCATTACAACATATGTTGACAAACAACTTGACAGTATTGACGGTCGATCGCCTATGAATAGCTCGGCGATATCGCAAATAGAGGTTGTAGTGCTTTGAAGCGGTGGAAACCAAGAAAATATGTGAACAGGTTCAGGTCTGTAAAGTGAGTCATGTTTTACGTCAGGGATGAGATTTAATGTAAACTTGGTATATCGAGTACACTAAATAATGGATGGCATGTCTCTTGAGAAAAAACCCGTCAATGAGAAATGAACTAGTCAGATCGATTTACAGTGGCATACTATTAGCCTGTTATTGTCATCAAATCACTGAGGCACTCTGTGCACAGACACTACTCACTATAATCCAGGGGGGGGCTAAGACAGCATGTAGGATCCAAATTTACAACGGTTAATCAGATCACGTACATTGAGTCTAGAAACAATGCCTGATACTAATATGCTCATATATTGCAGACTACAATTTGCGAAGTGTTCCCAAGTGCACACAAAGATATGGAATGGAGTCAGTGCAGGACTAGCTCCAAGACGCGACGAATGGTCTCTTTCCGTCAATACTGCGTCATAGCCTCGTGGCTATGCATACAACTAAACGTCGTAGGCCGGGATAGTGGGCTCGTAACTACAGGAAGTCCAACCTTGTGAGCGAGGTAGGGATGCAGCGACAACAACATCATGATCGCACAGCGTGTCATCAGCGCCACATCGATGTGTACAAAAATCGTAGGAGTAAAGGTTATAGTAGTGCGGGTACAGCGTGGGGGAATTATACAGGGTCTGGGGTTGGGTTGAATAAAAAAAGAAATGATGATATAAGCAAGTTGACATGTATAAATAGAAGATATGTAACAGGTGATGCAAATATAATTAATAAGGGTATGGTCATATAACTAAAAAAAATATAGGGCACGCATGGATATGTGCGAGAAACCAGGAAAACAGTGTAGGGACCTCAAGAGGACACCATACTGAAGATAGCATAGGTCAAATATGCATGTTCTCAGGATCCAGGAGTCGAAACAACCTCTGAATCTTCCATGACGTACTGTATCGAGTGTAAGGTAGTTGAAGGTAACACTTCGTAGACTAGGATAGAGGTAGATGACTCACGAGGAAAAGAACACGGGGTGAGGTGAAGAGACGGTGTATGGGGTGGGGGGTGAAGTATTAGTCACTTCACGGTAGTTCAAGCTCCCTCCTGCGTGTTCTTCTGCCTACTGTTTTTGCAATCACATTCGTCATCGTGTACGATGAAGTACATGCACACACGTAAGCATCCAGTATTCACTTATCCTCATTTTGGATATACGAATAAAACATCAGGTCATGAATGGACTAGGGACGGACCGACATAACATGGGTCAAAGACCAGATGTCACCATTTTGTTACCCGCATCAAATTACATTTACAAAAGTCATTTTAAATGCATTAAAAACATTTTAAATGCAAGTAAATTGTCTACTTTCATATTTTTGATATTTTGAGACAATAAAATGTCAAAATATTGTGGAAATTATACTTTTATTTGTTTGATGCTGGAAACACACTTCGTCTTTGACCCACATACAAACACTGATGGCAGTGGGATTGAGGGGTCATGAGATTAAACAATTGTTCCTCACAGAAATGAAAAATTGTTGTCATTTATTTACTCTAATTTCATCTCAGATGGTATGTGTATGATTTTCATTGTTCGCCTGATCATGAACAGGAGATTTTTACACAATTTGTCTCCTTTCATTCTATCAACCTACTCATCTAAAAACTCTAAAATCCTAATATTTGTGTTCAAATCAACAAGTCTTACACATCTGGGATGGAAGGGGGCTGAGTAAATGATGAGATCATTTTGATGAGAATAGTCCTTTAAACTAATTTCCCCTCAATCCCGCTGCTATCACAGTGGGTTTGTGGGTGATTGTTTGTTTGTTTGTTTGTGTGCGTGTGTGTGGTGCGCCGCGTCGTGCGTGGTGCCGGGCGTGCTCGCGCGCGCGCGTGTGTTGTGTGTGTGTGTGTGTGTGAGGGAGGGTTATGGGTGTGTGTGGTGTGTGTCAGCGTCCTCCAGGGAAGCATATTCAACTCAGCATGGTTTAAGAATGCAAGCCAGCTGACAGAACATTGTACTAGTTATGCCCCAAACAGCTGAGGCTGTGTTTCGTGTGAAATTAACATTACTCAAAATATTTTCATTCTTTTCTCTAATAGGACCACCCCTATGCATTGCCTGCATCTCCCACTGGTCTAAAGACCAGACTCTGTGAAGCCTTGGCTAGAGTGGAGAGTCTAGAGCACGAGTTGAGGAATGTAAAGGACCGGGAACGGAGGGCAAAGAAGACTGTGTGTGATCTTCTAGAGGATCTGCAGGGAAAGAACCTCATAAATGAAGATCTGAAAGAGAGACTCAGTTTCTACTCTGGTAAAATGAAAATAACATCTTTTTAGACTCTGTTTGTTTTTAAATGGGAAGAGCACTTACTAGTTAGTCTGTTCTAAATGAATTTCAGATCTTCCGGTAGACCTCTTGTCAAAACAGGGCCATGAGTACACAAAAGAGCAGAGGGAGTTTGCCCTCACTCTTCATTTACATGGTCCAAAAGCCTACAATTATTTGAGGAAATCTCTTCATCTTGGCCTCCCACATCCACATACATTACAGAGGTATTCTTCATTTCATTGATTGCACTTTTACGAAATACTTTAATACATTAAATAACTACTTTTTCATTTTATGAAGGTGGATGAGTTCTGTGGATGCCAAGCCTGGCCTCAACATGATGATGTTGGACATGCTGAAAAGACGACAAGTGGAAGACCCAGCTAAATATGGATGTGTAACTCTGATGTTGGATGCCATGGCCATCAAGAAACACATTCAGTACAATCCTCAGACACAGAACATGTCTGGATTTGTTGATATGGGGGATGGTATGAATGAAACAGATGTTGCCACAGAGGCTCTTGTTTTCATGGTGGTTGGCTTACAAGGACATTGGAAGGCTCCAATTGCCTACTACCTCACCAACACTCTGTCACCAGATACACAGAAGGTGTTAATTCTGCATGCATTGGAGGAGCTGCATGAGCGTGGCATAAGGGTACTCTGCATCACGATGGATGGACATGCCTCCAACATTAGTATGTGTACCCAGCTTGGGTGCCAGTTAAAGGCAAACCCGCATAAGCCCTTAAAGACCTTTTTTTCACATCCAGTGACTGGTGAGAAGGTGTTTGTAAAGATGGATGCTTGCCACATGTTGAAGCTGGCACGGAATATGTTGCAGGCTTACAGTCCTATAAAGAGCAGTACTGGCCAGATCAACTGGGCACACGTTGTTCAATTAAATGACGTTCAAATCAAAGATGGACTGCATGCAGCCAACAAGTTAACAGACAGGCATGTACATTTTGATTCTCAGAAGATGAAGGTGTCCTTGGCTGCACAGACACTCAGTCGCTCCGTGACGGTAGCTCTGCGCACATTGCGAGACCTCGGCTATCCACAGTTCAAACACTGTGAAGCAACAGCTGAATTCATTGAGGTAGTACTATGTGCAAACATGGTTATGAATAAAATGCTTTCATTTAATGCAAACATTTGCTTTTAGATGATTGACAGGCTCTTTGACATTATGAACAGCCGCAATCCACGAGCTAAAGGGTTCAAAAGTCCCCTGGCTGCTTGGAATTGGAGTGATAGAGTAGAGTTCTTGTTGAGAGCCAGGGAATATTTGATCAGTTTGGTGATGAAAGATGGCACACTCCTTCACCAATCAAAGAGGTCATTTAAAATAGTCAAGTTTATGTTCGTGTGAACAGTTCATAAGTTCACATGATGCTCTGTTCCCTTGTTCTTTTCTTTTTATTGACTGTTTTGTTTTGTATTCTTCTACGTTCAGTACTTTTCAGTTCATACAGGTTGCAGAATGGTATGTATGGCACTATGTTCATATGTTTCAGACCTTCCCAGTTCTGTTCTAATGTTGTTCTTAGTCGGCTTAATGGCCTAGAGATAAATAATTTACTTAAGTTAAAGGATCCTAACCCTAAACTAATTTACACTCTTAAGGAGCATGCAGTAATTTTGCAGTATTTACTTTACATTTTATAATTTTATGTACTCTGAAAATGCTGTTACCAACCAGGGACATTGCAGTGGGGTGGCTTCTTGGGAGCCAACCTGAATGTTTTCCCAAAATCCCCAAACATTTCGGATTTTACAATTAATGTATCATTGTCCCATTATCAATCCCGTTGACTGATCTTACAATGGAGCACAATTTCAATTATTATAGCCATCTATTGGTCACTGCCCTAGCCTGTCACACTGTGTTGTTGTTAGATCAAGTCCATTTACAGATTTCAGTGAGCAAAATTACACAGTGCTACCTTTGGAGTATCTTGATTTTGCCATATTGACAATACTGACATATTGACAAAACATTTTCTTTTGAAGGTACCTGTCTGTCATGGCGTTCATCATCAACATTGATACCATCATGTTGTTGATTCCTGAGCTGCTTCAATTTCAGCGATATGTCTGCACCTATCGATTTAGCCAGGATCACTTGGAGCCCCTCTTAAATTCTATCATGGCATCAGGTAAGGATTTCTGAAATTTGCAAATATATAAAAAAAAAATCATTTGAAAAGTGCAAATATCAGTATTAAATGCTTGATTCATTCAAATCCCGATTCAAACACCCATGCAGTCTTACTCCTAAATGCCTGTGGCTTTGTCTCACCCAAGCTCTACTGCTTTCCTTTGGATTACTATCCTGTTACTCCACAATCTGCTTGTTTACCTACCTGTTACTCCACCGAGGCCAAGATATATATACGACTTTACATCTAATGATTTTTTAGCTGATAAGAAAAGTCTCTACCTCTGGGTGGCGCTAGGGTGATGTCATTAATCAGCAGATTTTTCATTTTTGGGTGAACTATTCCTTAAGTGTTGTGAATGTGTCTGTGTGTTTGTTTTTAGGAGGCTGGAATAACAATCCTCCTGCAGGCCAGTTCCAGGGCATTTTCCGCCATCTCATGGTCCGGTGCGGTGTCTCACCAACCATTTCAGGAAACAAAAAAAAGGGGTAGGAACGAGATGACGGATCGTTCTTAGTCCCTATCAGCTGTTGAGATGTCGTCGACTCTAGCAGCAGAAGAATCTGAAAACCTTCCATCCCCTTTTGTAAACATCTCTGCACTTGTGTGTGACCACAGCTACCTGCCAACCCGTCTTGGGAGCCTTGTGGACAATGCCCTTGTGTACATTTCAGGGTTTGTTGTTCGTCAGATTTTGAGGAAGCTGTCCTGTGATGTGTGTCGGGCTAGCTTGGTGGGCAATCGAGGGAGAGATGAATGCGGCCAAGTACAGGGTTTTCCTGGACGAAAACCTTCTCCAGAGTGGTCAGGACCTCAGACTGGGCCGAAGGTTACCTTCCAACAAGACAATGACCCTAAGCACACAGCTAAAATACGTGCTCACAACGAACTCGGATGTTCTGATATGGCCCAGCCAGGCCTGACTTACAAACCAATGAGCATCTCGGAGAGGACCTAAAGAAATGGCGTCCACAACGTTTACCAATATCCAATCGCTGAAGCAAGGATGAGGATGCGCAGGAGAATGCAGAGGATCCCCAAAATCCAGGTGTGAACCAGTTGCACTTCCCACAAAAAGACTCGTATTGGCTGTATTAGATCAAAAGGGTGCTTATTCTAAATACTGAGCAAAGGGTCTGAATGCTTAGGGCCATGTGATATTTCAGTTTTCTTTTTTAATAAATCTGCAAAAATGTCAACAATTCTGTGTTTTTCTGTCAATATGGTGGGCTGTGTGTACATTAATGAGGAAAAAAAAATGACTTAAATGATTTTAGAAAAATGGCTGCAATATAACAAAGAGAGAAAAATTTAAGGGGGTCTGAATACTTTCCGTACCCACTGTATATGCTCTTCTCTTCTATTCCAACATTGTTTACAGCCAGCAATTCAGTCATACGGTCGAGCAGTACTACTTTGTGATGCCTATGTGATTATTTTTATTCACTGGTGACTCACATTGACAGCCTCCTTTTGCCTCTTATACGTCTCACAGAAAAGTTTGGATTACAAGAACTCGTACAGCTGAAGATAAAGCTGAAATCATTAAAATGGAGATGATTAATTATAGCCTGCACAGACCATTTTTAATTTTACTTGAGCCAGATACCACGTTACATAAGACACTTTTGCTGAAGTCTCTTGGCAATACTATTTTAAGCTTAATTCTGTATTACATAATCATATTACTCCAATCAATCAATTTGTTCTTCATTTACATTAAAAGACTAAAACGCCAACCACAAAACAGCAATGACTACTCTTTCCACACAATATGTATTTTTTATATTTAAATTTTAATTGTGCAGCACATGTACCACTGTGAAGACGTAATGCAAGGCACAAACAGATATTTGAGATATTTCATTAAGGTGTCAATTACATTGTAATTGCGTAAGGTAGTGTAACATATGATGTCATGTACTGTACCATAAGTCGCTGTCCTTGAGAAGTATAAATGCAGACCTGAAACTGAACTTGAAAAGCATTAGATGCCATAAATACCAATGAAAAACTCTCTTCTGCACACACACACACACACACACACACTTCAGCTGTTAATGAAATGTCAGACCTACAATACAGTAAAGTGGGTTTCAGAGAAAACAGGCAAGAACTCTACAACTATTTAATATATACCTTTTCTTTGTGTACTAAAGTATGAAGGCCTGTGGTAGATTTATTTAGCATGAGTGATTTGTTTATTTATAATGAATGAATGGCTTTCCTTTCAATGCAGTGTCTACATGTGATAAAGATCTCTAACCTCAAGTAACTGTGAAATTGTTTTATAGATAATGTTATGCTTCCTTTAACACAACTTCTACATTCAATAAATCCTCAGGAATATGTTCAGAGGCACTGAACCGGCATCATGGCCAGAAAAAGAAAAAAGAAACACTAGTTGAAAGTAGTTTGTAACAAAAACGTAACCACCTTCTGTACACAATCAGGTCAATTCTGCTTGTACCGTTTTCACTATAGGATGTTGCTCTTTTTTCTCTCAGAAAGGCGTCGCTTTGAAATACTCCTCAAGCGGTATGACAGAGACTCCTCCAGCCCAGTCCTGCAGCCAAACCTGCTGCAAAACCAGCTTCATGAAAAACCAATTATGTCCAGGGGGCCACTTCTTCATGACAGGATGCCTAAACAAAGCACACACCAAAACTGACATACATTTATTTGCAATATTGCTTACCCGATACTTTCTCAAAAAAGGATCAGAACTGTCATTGGGGTGGTCCCTTTTCAAAAGATACTAATATGCATTATGCACTAATAATATGAAGGTGTAAAATACTTATATTTACCTTTATGATCCTAATATGTACCTTTCAGGGAAAAATAAGATATACAATTGTACCTATTAGTTGTTGCACCTTAGGGTATTGCCCCAGAGACAGCTTTGCATCTTTTTCAGAGAGAAAAATCTTCTATTGGTATATGTAAATTATTCTAATGCAGAGGCAAGTTTCAGACTAGACTGTTTGTTTATTAGCAATACATTTCAGCTGTAAGTATATGCACATTTTAGTTGCATCAGATACAAAAAGCAGCATATAAATAGAGAACAGCCAAGACAATAAAGACAATATTAAGCAAACATTGGCAAAGATCGCCAATCATACTTTACCAACAGACACAAATGAACACATACCTTATGTTCAACATTAAAAGTATGAAGTGTGTTTAGCGGCGGTCACTGAAATGAAAATGTGTGCATGATTTATAATTTGCATAATTACCTGGAGAACATGGCTTCTTTGGCAAAGTCAAGCTCTTCTGGTCCCACCTCCACCATTTTACCAGTCAAAGTGAGTCTAGCACACCTGGGGTCCTCAGGGTCATAAACCTGCTTCCTGTCACAGGAAAATGTAGTCGGAAGACAAAATGCTTTAGATGATGATTATACAATGATCTCTGTCAAATATATTTTTGTTTTGATATGTAAACATGACTTAAATGTAAAGGCTTCTCACTCCAGTTATTTCAGAGACATGCCTGCAGAAATCTCCCTCTGCCTCAGAAAACGTTAAGGAGGCAAAAGGGAAGCTGCGAAGATCCGTTACAGTGTTGTCCATCGGTGTCACATAAAAATAAGGAACGCCAGTGCTGTTGTCAGCTGGACCGTCGCTTACAGAGAAAATGTTTCCAAAAGGAAGTCCTTTAATCTAAAAAGATGACGGGGAAAGAAAACAGGCTAAATTACAGACATTTCATACATGCCTGCAATAAAACAAACTAAAAAAAGTTTATGTGATAATGACTGGCTGAATGTACCGTAACTTTATTCCTTAAGACTGTAATACACTTAATACAGTGGTTCTCAACCTCTGTCCGCAACAATATTCCCATGACTTCTTTAAGCCGTACATGATTTACTGGATAAAAAGTTTTTCCAAAGCATTTTATTCAGTTTCTTCCTGATAAAGTATTTTTAGAGTTTGGCATAACTATAAAAAAATGTTTACATTTGTTATAAAAAAGCCAATGGTTTAAGATTTAATAATTTACAAGACTTTTCCAGGTCTAGAAATCACACTTTAAAAATTAGGCTACCTCATATATCCAGGTTTTCCAAGACAGCAAGAACCTGGGGCCAGCTGTTAGAACATAATTAACAACTAGTTTGACTAACTAGTAGTTAAACAAGTGGTAATCGATCTTACTATTAGAATTCAAATTAGACCAATATAAGTTATGTAACTGACTTAAAGTTACGACTAGAAAAAAAAGGAGATGAGAAACGTTTAAGACTAGTCTAAGCAGTTTATGCAGCCAGCCACTGGATCTTCAAAGAAAAATAGCAGTTGTTGAAGAGGTTAATTCAAATTAATATCTTGATTGATTTGTAATGTTTATTTTAAATCGTTTAAGTCATCTTGAGGTCTGCTGAGGCCCCCTGGTGGACCCCCTTGTTGAGAACTGAACAAATAGATCAAACAAAAAAAAAAACAAAGCTGCAAGTGAACTTTGCGTTAAAGTAGATTCAATCCAACCTAGTAAACAAAGCAGCACCTGCTCCTGTGTGGAGATGGTAGCCACGTGACCCGAGCTGTGCGCCGTGTATCGCGCTAGTCTCGCCGTCTCCTCGTGCGGCGGAGGCGGAGGCACAGGGCAGCGACGCTGGGCGCCACCTTCGCCTCCTCCATCCGGTACGAAAACACACGGGACGCTTTTCGATATCAGCTCGGGTTTCTTCTCTGAAGCGTCCCGGTAGACAGAGGACGGATAGGCTGGTTTCCAGATCCCGATATTATCGACGAGCACAGCGGGCGCCTCGTCGGAGTGCGTGTCCAGCTCTTCCTCCTCCGCCGCATCTCAGCCCACGACACCGCGCTCCGGATCGTGTAACTCTCGCCGACACACAGCAGCGTCGTCAGTACAGAGACGAGATGAAGCAGCAGCATTGCGTTCACATTCACCCGCGCTGCGCCCTTTCAAACTGCATGTTTATTTCGCCACCATGGGTATGGCGTTACATGATAGTGGCCTGAAACAGCGACACCGGCTGGCCCGCCTGAGAACCGCAGCCGGTACATTTACCCCACTGTAAACTAAACATCGTTTCCACAAAAACACTGGGGTAATTTGATATTGCAGTAGTCGTCTTATGAGATAAATTTGTCAGTAAAATGTACATAAAAATTACAAAGTCAATATTGATAAGACAATAAATATAGAATAAACGGGATTGTTTGTACTGATTGTAATCTGTCAATACCAAAAATTGCCATGGTATCAAGAATTTGACAATTTGTCATACCAAATAGTGATTTTTTTCTGAGTATTTTATCCGGTGTATATAAATTTTTTTTTTTTTTTTTTTTTTTCTCATTCTCATTTCTCCCTTTTTCTGGCAGATAGTTATTTCATTTGCTAATGAAATGAAAATAAGTCATTGATGCCTTAATTGCGCAATACAATATGTTTATTTAATATGTGCGGTAACATTAAAAATAAATAAAAGAAGAAAATAGAATCTTTTAATACAAGTTTGTATATACAAATTTATCTGTATTCCCTCATGCAAAAATTACCATGATATACCATAATTTGCCATTCCAAATGCAAGTATTGTGGTGGTGATTTCACACACACACACATATATATGATGGTAAACGTGTAGATAAAAACAATGTGAATAGCAGCTTTGTTTTTGTAGTAATTATTTTATAATTGTCGAATACAAAAAAAAAAACGGTGATACTATAGTTAAAATATTTTGCTAATCGTGCCATTCACAATCATGAGACCCTAATTGTGGTTATTGTGTGTTCTTTTAAAAATAAAATAAAACAGAATAACAATATTAACAATGATTACCTGAAAAAATATTCTGAAAGCCTTACTTACATTGTGATAATAGTACATCCCATATTGATTTCTAACTTTCAAACAATATTTATTTTAATTATAGTTTTTGTTGTTGTGCTTATTGATTATTTATAATTCATGCATCATTCTAAACCACAATGCTCCAGATTTAGATAAATGAATTTATGGAAGGAATTAGAGTTCCGAGTTATTTATCAAAGCCAAGCTAATACCGAAGTAATTTGGAAATATTCGTACTTCTGCGCACATCAATTTTTAACATTTAACATAACACGCCACAACGCAAATCTTCATAATACTTATCAGATGTCAGAAATCACAGAGTCGTGATATAATGTCACATACATACCAATTCTTGGCATGGCAATTTATGAAAATAAATACAATTTGTCAATGGGAAGAAGATAATCATACTAATCATTTTCTACATGTAAAAACAATGAATACAATGTGATTAAACTGCCAGGATAGAAACACTATCATTACATATTGCACAACATATTACTGCCGGAGACCCAGTTTGTTTTAGCTGTGTCACGCCACACGATTTGTGAGCCTAGGTAAAATACATATCGGCTAACCATCTATTTCTCTTAAACTGCAGATCTACACTCCCTTACTTCCCCTTCGTGGGGCGTAGCTTTTGATTGATGTCTCACACAACGCTGAATTTGTATCCCTACCCTTCCATCTCTGATTCTACTTTCTCACTCAAGTTCTGTTGCTGCTAGCACTCCGTCGGATGATGTAAACAATACATTCCCAGACCAGCTGTTAGCCACGCTAGTTGCAAGAGAACATGACTTTACACTTTGTGTTTACGTTCACCGCAGTACCTATCTGCTCTCCTCCTTACTCTAGTGCATACCACTTCACTTACTTCACATGCGATGAGAACTGCCCAAGCAGCCCCTCATCGGTGCACCTGGTTTTAGAAGACAAACATCTATTAGGGTTTACTGACTGGCCCAATTGATATGGTGCAACCTTTCCCCTCTATTAATTATACATAAGCAATAGTGGCTCAATTCCAGAACACACCTGCCTTTAACATCAATCCTTCAAAGTCTACTGAGTTCAGCATGAAGCAACCTCTGACTGCATGCGATGCACTTCAGCAAACGCTAGCCCTGAAAATGCCCTCAGACTCATACAACCTACAGCATCGCAACTCTGAATAATTCTTTCTTTGCACTCGTAAACTCTTCATAGGTCTCTGGTTTTTTTCAGAAGTCCATAGGTCTTGATCACCTCCAGCACGGACCGTATTTTCCCCCCCCCCCCCCGACATCCATCTTGGCCAGCCTCCCATCCACGGATGGTGCGGCCATGCTGTCACGGCAGACTGCAAGCAGGAGAATGCATGAACGGTGAATGATGAGGTGCCGCCCACTGCGACGTTGATTCTGCTGCCATTTATCCTAGCTCTGTCTGCTGAAACTCGATGGCGCAACAGAAGTGAACCACGAGACCGATGCTTCTAGAAATATCGACACCATATATAAGCATATACTTCAATTGTAGCTGTCATGTAAAACTGATATTGTGTAACCCACTTACGCATTGACAAACTTGAGTCGAATCCTGTGCCTATGCCTGAGAGCTTTGAGATCGGTCTGAGAGGAGCTGAAGATTGAGATGTGGTTTGGGACTCTGCTGTGGACTTTGACTCACCTGTCTATCAAAATCAGTAAAGAGGAAATCTGAAACAATTGACAAAGCAAAACACCACAAACAGAACATACTGTACTAGATATTATGAGCAAATAGTACACGTGTCCCCTCCGTAAAGAGTCCTTTATTTTAATTTATAAATGTATGATTCATATTAATAATTAAAACTCAAATGTCAACATGGCTTACAAATATCCAAGGGATAAGACACGAATTGATGACCGTATTTTTTTTTTCCTTGTTTTTTTTTTTTTTTAAAAACAAATAATAATAATGTTTCTTATTGCTTCCTATGAGCGTAATTATCAAGTCTCTATGTCATCTCCCTAGGATTATTAATTTACTTTATTTGTGATTTTTTTTTTTTTTTGATTTGCAGATATATTGACGAGTAACTATTGATGGCAATATGTAAAGCCCTGCTCCTCTAACTAGATTTATACTGTTCAATGTCTTTGCGAGCGTCATGTAATATTTTTGTCGTCAGGACCCCTCAAAAAATTAACGTTACCTTTTATTAAAAGCCGATAAGTTCACCAAAAATTACTATAGTCTGTCAAATAATACTCACCCTCATGTTTGTGTGTGCCAACCGATAAGCACCCTTTTTTTGTCTTTTTATTTTTTTTTTTTTTAATGTCCGGAATATAAATTAAAGATTGTTTGGATGAATTCAAGAGCTTTCCTTTTTGCAACCCTGCACATACAGAGATAACAACGAAACTGACACTGTTCTGAAGATAGAACTATCCATCTCTCTTAGTTCATTGCACTCTGCCCATACTTCTGCGTATCGAATAAGCCTAAGCCCGATGAAGTCAGAGTCGAAATACTTCCAGACTATGTTTTATGCCTGCCATCTTCCTAACTGCGTGCCCGTAACCACAATAGCCCAGCCACGGTCGCCAGCGAACCTTCGTGATTTCCACGATCATGAACGCACTGGCTCCTGCATACAGCCCAGTACAACACCATGCGCCATGGAGCTACTGCTGACTGAACGCGACATGTCGAAAGACTGAACCACGAGAAGCAAGAAAATTGTGAATTAAAGACCTCATTATTTTAGTTCACCCACTTTTCTAAGATTGCCGCCCACAAAATAGTATTCTCACTATACGTCATAAAATTACGCGCTGAAACCCCTGATGTCACATGCGCCACTATTTTAATGAATGTTTTTTAATGATGTCCTTACTTCCCTTCAGGGCCCTCTGAATCATTGATTCAGTTGCGATTGCTAGTCCCTACTGCAGGACCCGTAGTCAGGAAAGCCTACTCCTTTTTTTTTTTTTTTCTTTTTTTGGCGATTTAATCAAAAATATCCTTAATTTGTGATTCTTGCAAGATGAACGAAGGTACTACAGCCCTTTGGAACGACATGGAGGGCTGCAGCAATTATGACAGAATTCACTTTTTGGAGAATGAAGAACTCTACCCTCCCTAAGTAAGGAGCGGGGGGGGGGAATGTATTTTGTAGTGAAAAGTGACAGTAAGACACGTTTATATGCCAAACAGACGTATTTCGTTATGAAAATCACAATGCCGTTCTTTTGCAACTTTCCAATATCAAAATTTACAATGAAAACAAACCATGTATCACGGTTTCCACCAAAAGAAGCCTGCACACTGCTTTTATGGTTAGGCTTACTGTACAATAAATATCATGTAGCATTTTTTTCCGCTGAAAACAAGTTCAGTAATGTTTGAATCAACATTTATATTTTAATAAATCCAAATTTTCAGTTAAGGTCCATACAATAATTAGTATTATTTTATAAACCCCACCCCCCCCTTTTTCCCCCCCCCCCCTATCCCCCGACTTATTTTTCTTTTGGATTTCTCAGTGTCAGCAAACCAATTTGTATGATAGCTACCTGACTATCTAAGTTACTAGCGCCATTATGTATTTGTGGTTAACTTTTCACCAACATACAGCAATATAAAGTAAAAACTGTAACATAATGTGCATATTAATTGAATTACCAAACTAAAAAAAATGTACATTGTCCGGACATGAAACCCCCCCAAAAAAACCAGAGACCGCCCCATCACATGTTTAATTCTGTCATGTGACCCCCACATGTATTTACCCTAAAGTCATGTTTCTGGACAAAAATGTGCTTCCAAACTAGTTTCGAAGTATTGAAATAGAATTTGTGTGCTAAAGTTAAACAAAAAAGATTATTGACACTTGTGAAATTTGATTAATAATTAGCATTTCCATCTGCTAAATCAGTAAACATTTTGATGCTCTAAACATTTTTTTGCAAGACAGATGGAAACTTGACTAGTGTGAAACAATCACTCCTTTTTCAGAGGCTGAAGTAAGTGTCCTTTCTCTGGTTTATATATGACTGAATAAACTGAGTGTGTTTGGAGATTACATAAACAATAATACCTTGGTTGCAGCAGTTGTTTGGTTCTCCCAGCGCTGTAAGAGCGAGGTCTTGTTTCCTAATCCTGCTGCCCACACTGGTCTGCCATCTTCAGGACCGGTCCCTTTCCCCTGAGATGCAGACGCCCTGTCAGCTTTCCCTGAGATTACACTGGGCTCTCCCCCCTCATTCTGAGGCTGATCCTTTGAGACAGTATTGGCAGACGGTTGGGACGTTAACTCTGGGCTTGACGACAGATGTGGGTAACCTGGGGGTGCTGTGGGACTCAGTATAGCTTGTGTGGGGGTCTGTGATGCTGCTCGCAGTGGTGATGACGGCTGGATGGGTGGTGTCTGTGGTGCCAATGATTGTGATGGCTGTTTTGCTGTGTTTACAGCAGTGGATTGCACATTCAATGTGCATGTAACTGTAGACTGGGTTGGTTTTGTTGTTGAATTAAACATTTGAGTCTTGGACTGAAACTGGACTTCTCTGGTACTATCAATCTGAGTCTGATTTGAATTTGAAGGTTGGTTTGTTGTTCCAGTCTGAGTTTGCATCAACAGAGTGGCAGATTGTATGGATCTTCCAGAATGCTGTGCAGATGGCAGTGGTTTTGTTTCTGTAGGTCTCAAAAGAGGTTGTGTAGTCATCGGCTGGCTTGAAATGTTCTGCTTGGTCGTGATTCTTAGGATTGAGCCTTGCTGCATTGTGGATGCTTGGTTCGTGCCGTTGTGTTGCTAGTCAGGGTCTGTTTGGTCGAGATTGCCAAGCTATGGAAACTCCAGGCCGGCTCTCTGCTAAAGAGCTGTGAGACTTCTAGGTTTCCTCTCTGCCCCTCTCCATCCAGCGACACTCTCTGAAGCAGTTAGATTGGTGTGGCTGGGTTCTCCTGCAGAGGCGGATTACCGCTTGCGTAGTGCTCTTCTACGGAGCAGAGCACGGTAACCTTCTTAGTGGCTGGGAAGAGCTGGTGAAGGTACAATCTTAGTGGATTTACTGGCTGATGATGAGGGCTGAGGAGGTTCTGAAAATGCAGAATATTTATTTATCAAAATACCATTCATCTTAGTTGACCAATCGAAAGCAGTGACTTCTCTGTGAGCTGTTTCATGCATCGCAATACTATTGATAATGGACAGAGGACCATTTTTTATCACAAAATTTTGCTAATGTGCATGCATCTTTTAAGTTGTTGTAGCACCATTTTTTGTTTAGTATTGCTATTTAAAAAATAAACAATTAGTGAATTGTAACATTTATGAAAATTAACCATGGATTTACTACAAAAAAACCAAAAAACATGCGCCTTATTTATATTTAAACCCAGTTAGTGGCATAACACAAATTAACTATGGCTTTAGAGCTACACTAGAGCCATAAGTCTTGAACCATTAGGTATTGTGCTAGTAAAACTGTCCCTACCTAGGCTTCTATCATGCACAACTCTCAGAACGATTTTTAGCATGAGTACTGGATAATGCACAACTGTTAACGGCTATTTGCACGTCTTGCCGTGAGAGACGAAACTAATATATGCCAAGCCCTGAATTCTGAATTGCTGCTAGCCTGCTTGCGTTATTTTCTGCTTAATTGTAGATTATCGCTGCCTGCCCAGCAAGCTAGCTAGAAATTAGGCTACATGCCAATACACTACACGATACGCAGTGCTTGTACTGTGAGGTATTATAGAGACAATAGCCATGCTGCAACCAGAATAGTTCTATATATGTAATAACGCTGATAGCAGATCTAGGTACAGGGAGCCTGAGCGAAGCAGTGGAGGTACGTTGTTAGAGTGGAACTTGAAAGCATGCCTTGACCTGCAACAGACTCTGCCTAGAATTGCTAATCAACGCCATGTAAATGCATTAAAGCCCATCCAAGCTCATTTAGGACCCTTCTGCTGCTATGCAAAATAAACACATCAGATGGCTGTGCCCTAAGATCACCCCTTACACTGTAGAATATAATCAGTTTACACATTTAAGCAGACCCCTATCAGCCTGCCGCCATTTCGTAGAGTGTTCATGACAGAAAATGGGTACAAAAAAAAAACCATGGTAACTACAATTTTTACTATAGTAAAACCATGGTTAATTTTCATAATGTAATACCTAAATTCTTTATGATTTTATAATAATCATGTATCACTATTTACTGTACTGCTCTGCTGGTTGGTATTATTTTTAAATTAGACTAAAATCAACTAATCATTAATAGGCAATAAAGGTAATAAATACTTTATTGGTTTAGTTATTTAGTAAAGTCCATTGTTAGTTCAATAAGACAAGGTATAACTTAAACAGAGATCTATGAGCCCAATCTACCTTTTGTTTACTCAGTTGAGTAACCGCTATCAGTGTAATTACAGACGGGCACAGTTAAACATTTGGACAAAGCAGCTTTCTAAAAGGTTTGACTCAGACAAGCACATAGACCTTTTCCTGGTATGACCTGGATCATCATTCTCATAGGATATGTAGCTGTTCACATTCGTCATAATTGCAACTAAATAGGCCAGAGGCTTAATCTTCATGCACCTTGGGGAACCACAAAAAGAAACTCACCAGCCTGTCTGAGGACGCCAGCTCTCTCTTTGTCTCTACAGAAACTCAACAGATTCTTGAGGTGTCTTGACCGCTGAACCGAGCAGCGAATGGAATGACGTTGCGAGAAGCCATCAGTTTGCGCAGAAGGTTCTTTGAGTTTAGACCATGGACTTATTGTAAGAACCCCATGCAATGCACCATTGTTTTTTTTTTTTTTTTTTTACGTCTTCAGTTGCCAGATAGCTGCCGTGAATCGGTCCGCATTGTGATCGGCCCGCGAGGCTGAAATCGATGCACTGTGGTGTTTAACTCTATCTTCTGATTGAGCTTTGTCCAAGCGAAACTTTAGCGAAAGAGAGGTAGAGCGAAGCTTCACTCCGAATGCATTTGTAGCCTCTCTCTCTTTTCCCACAGTCACATCTTCCATCACATCCTCAACTGCCTCTTCTGCCACCTCCACCTCCTGTACTCCTTCTTCAGTAGCCTCTACCCCAATCTCCTGCTTCTCGTTGTCCTGACTCTCCTCCACATCCAAGGCCAGAGGGGCCCCGAGGATGGCTTTGCTAGATCAGTGAACTTTGTTGGTATCACTGGAAAAGTGTCTGTTTTGTCTTCCTTCTTTGAAATTAGTGGTAAGTTAGCAGATGGGCCTTTTATTGTTTTCTCGACTTGTGAACTTACTTGCCGCTCTATCTTGTTTTTTTTTTTTTTCATATTTAAAGACGAGCGGATTGGCGTTTTTTTTTTTTTTGAGAACAGGAGTATAGGACGGCATTCCTTATTTCAGTCAGACTTGCTCAAACTACTCCAGTGAACGCTTACGCCAGTACCTCGGACGCCCACTCTTGACCTCTTGTCTGAGGCAGCATTAAAGAGATGAACGATCCAGACACAGTTCTTTGGCGCTTTATGGATTCTGTTTGAGTGTGATCTTCATGACTAACAGCTGACACTGTGCTGACTGGCTGAAGGGTCCTGGACTCATGTTTGTCATCTGTGGAAGCTATATTTCTCCTCAGAGATGATGGTCTCAGATTTACTCCACAAATCACATTGGTTGGAGCATGAGTAGAGGCTGGGCTTTTCTCTATATTTACTGCATTCTGAACACTGCGTTTGGTTTTTGCTCATCTGGTCGTCTTTGTAATTAGCACTTCACAGCATTAGACTTCTCATATTTCACAGGACTCAATTCTGGTGTGGTAGTTACACTTGGTCTTACAGTTGACACAATGTTACTTTGGCTCGTTGAGTCTTGATGTGAGTAGTTTGGAGCTACTGAGCATCTCACTCACTTCTCCTTTTCCCTTTTTGTCAATTGGCACCACTGGGATTGGTGGTTTGGCTACTGGTGACACAGCTGCAGTTGTTTCCCGTAGGCTAGGGCTTGGAGGTGATGTGGACAGGATGTTTCTCTCAATCTCAGGTTCAGCAGAAACTTGTCTAATATCTCCAGACGTCTGCAGAGACATTAAAGGTGAAACTGGAACTGGACTCTTGATTTGTGAAGTCGTAAGCCTCTCCCCCCGTAAGACCTGTGAGGAATACTGAGACTGCCAGTTTTTGAGACGCCCGCACGGTACTCTTTTACAGAAGTCTTTACCCCTAGTAGGTCAGCCGATTGGTCCAGATTGCTTCAAACTCTCAGCCCCCCCCCCCCCCCACCCTTCCACCCCCCCCCCCATCGCTGCCTCTCTGCCTCCAGAGCTACACGGAGCTGCCTTACAATGTACAAAATATAGAACATAAATCTATTAATATGGAACTAATGCGATACTTATATATGAAGTCTTATATGCCCGTAAAATAAGTATTTTAAATTTCTGCTTCTTCCACAAGCATTCAGAGCCTTCTTCAGAATAAGCTCTAAAACCCATGTAAATGAGGACTATTTCTTGAACATTCTGGCCTTCATTGTCCTCAAGAGTCAAAGGCCGTTTCTTTTTGAAATAGTTCTGTGGGTGAACACAAGCTCACGATATTTCCCTAAGATTTATTTTACAAAGATAAAATCCATCAGTAATACCCCACTCATGATTATTTTTTGCATCATTTTTCTTGATAAGGACAGGGGATGGAGATCTCGAGTGGCCGATTATCTTTGCAGTGAGGGATGGAGAGAGCGGACGAGCGATCGCGCCGAACACCCATAAGAGCTAACTGCCATGCCCCCCCATATTTCTGCCCGTGCCCTGCCCACGAGGCTCTCGGATGACACCGACATCCCCCTTGATTTCTAAAGAGTATTTAAAAATGCAAGGTGTTAACATTAGTGGACCTAAATGCATGCACATACAGTATTGCTTTAAGAACACTAAACATCCATCACCGCCCAAGCACACCGTTAAATCTATTACTAACTAATGTCCACTTTCACAGCTCGTCTGTGTTTACTTTGTCTAACTATTCTAATTCAAGACGTGTACCAACTTGCTAGAGTTTAAATAAAGACTGAAAGATGTTATCATCAGACGGATTAGTAGCATGTGTTGACGTTGAAGTTAGCCTGCCCATTTGCCTGTAGTTGTGTTTTTCATAGCTAACTTTTTACTTTTATACAGCCTTTTATTTACGACACGCGATTGTAGTTAGTGCTTTTAAAATTATAAGGCTATGAATTTTTGCTCGATTAACAAAATGTGCAGGAATCATAACTTTTGTTGGTCACAGAGCTTACTTCCTACAATATTTCAAAAGCCAGTGGAAAAATCACACTGTTTTTTTTGTCGAGGGAAACTGGGTGATGCTAATGGATACCAATGGATAATACGTTTTAGAAGGATCCATTAAAAAGGCTCACCGAAGTGGTCGCCCTATTGTTCTTGGCACTGGCTCTTTGGTTCTTAGGTTTGAGGGACATACGGTGACGGGCAGCAGAGTTGTCCAGGAGGGAAGTGAATTGTGGAGGAGTGCTGAAGTCCACTGAGCCAGGGGCAAGTGGGGAAAACGTAGAAAAATGCCGCGTGCAGGTTGCTGCCGGCTGACCCGGACTAGAGGAGAAAGCGGCTGTGAAGAGGCCTGGAAGGAAAGGAAAAGGGACATTAGACAATATTTAGGACCAAAAAAAACCCATTCAAATTTAAGCCATAAATCAAATATATGAATGACAGGTATAATGTCAACACGTCAGTGAAATGGCAGCAGGCTACCTGTTCTTCCTCCTCACTTCCTGTTTCAGCTAAGCTCAAGGTGCTATGGTTTTTGGGAGGGATAGAAAACTGCAAACATCATGACATAGAAGTTTACGTGAGATTTAGGCTGGGGTAGTAACAGCAGTAATGGAGACACAAAATGAGCCACACAAACTCGTGCAGATGTTTGATTAATGATAGTCTGAAAGGCCAAAGCTATGCAGAAAACATGCATTTAACACCAACACATGCATGTATTAGTGACAATACACTAAAATACACTATGTCACAACAAAGATACTGGAATGCTGCTGTATTATAGTTGAAGCACCTTGTTCGATATGCTCATGTATATTCCTTCTCCACGGGAAACTTCAGAGGGGCTACGAGGAAGGCTGTCATCTTCTGAACTTCCACCTAAGTCTACACGCCGTTTAATGGGCAACAGAAGTGGATGAGGACCTAAATGCAGCTTTTGCTGCTGGAGTTTTATCTGATCAAACAAAATAAATCATCTTAAAGTCTATTCGAAAAATTTCCGTCAGTCACACTGATGCTTGGGCTGTTTATTAAAGTAATCCAAATGCGCGGCATTCTTCGCCTATGAATTAAGAGTGTTTGAATGTGTGTCTGTCTTACGCTGCAGAGCTTCCGAATTTTCCATATGATGTTCTATTGAGAACACGCAAATTCTTAGTGGGTTAGTTTCAGCCGCGTTCCTGAATGACTGTGCTCTGCCCATCAAAATATGCTGTCATTGACATCATAGACCCTTTGGTGATCCCCTAGCCTGGCCCCTTTGCGAGAGAATTCCCCAACTGGAAGAAAAGATGCTAAAAAGCATAAGAGAGACAGCATGTGTATCCCTTGTGATTTTTTTTTTAAGCGCCATTTGTTATGGAAAATCCCTTTAATATATAAGTGTAACTTATTTATTTTAAATTCATGCATTATTTTAATAGCGCCCATTGCCGAGATATCCAGCTCCTGCGACCCCGTAAACACATATGCTGTTCTGTGTCAGCCCTGTTTATGCTCACACGCAATACGCTGCTTTTGTTCAGATAAAATCACAACAATGCCTAGGCAAACAATATCCGGCACCATGCAAGCCCCAAGACTGACACAGTAAACAGCACCTACGACTGTTAAACGGCCCTGATGCCAGACTGTGATCATTCTCCACAACATAGACACTCGTGACATGCGGTAGATGCGTGATAGCGTACGAATTGTGAATAAAGTCGTTATTTTTTTTTCTTTTGTGCACAAAAAGTATTCTCTTAGCTTCATAAAATTAAGGTTGAACCGCTGATGTCACATGGACTATTTTACCGATCTCCTTGCTATGTTTCTGGACTTGAGAACATTTCAGTTGTATTGCTGTCTACGCAAGGTCAGACAGCTCTCAGATTCCATCAAAAATATATTAAATTAGTGTTCATGAAGATGAACGAAGGTCTTACAGGTTTGGAATGATATGAGGTTGAGTAATTAATGACAGAACTTTCATTTTTGGATGAACTATCCATTTAACTTTCATTATTATTTTCCCCCAAGTGAACGTTGACAAGCTAGCGTTGTTTTAAATATACTTTTAAAGGTTTGAAGATACACTACATTCAATTTTCCCTATGCAATCGCCTGAAAGCAGCGTACCATTTCATTTTCACAAGGGATCATCAAATCGTGTATAGCTTTTACTTGCTTCAAAGTTTTACTTTATGATCAAACATTGTCCATTTTGTATTTGTTGATGTTAACTTTGGTAAGTTTAGCTTTTCTTCAATCACACCATGCTGACACTGTGAACACTTACTCGGAGTCGTCCACACTCAGTGTGATGTCACTTTCAGACTGACTCGGCTTCATGCCACTATCATCCTGTTTCCTCCTTATCTTCCCAAACAGGCGTGACTTAGACTTTAACCTGGACTTCTTCCTTCCTAAACATCAAACATATCATGCCTTTAGAATAGTATGTCATATATTATAAAAAACTGAGACTGGATTAACTGATGACAGCACTGAGCTTTACTGAAAGATTTCTGACCTGTTAAGTCGTCACTGCCTTCTCCCTCTGGGTCTCCTGAAGCCTCCAGAACATTCATCTTCACCGGTACAGCTGCTAATGAGGACTGTTACACAGAAATCAGATGAGACAGAATGAGGAGTAAAAAATAAATACAGGCGGGGTATGGAAAGCGTCAGTGGAATTATCAAAGGGAATGTTCTAGTCTAATGTAGTAAGACAATAGCAAATGATAGTTTACTAACTATTAACTGTTACTTGTTGTTCTTAAATTCACAATAAAGTAAAGTATTTGTTCTACAAAGGAGAGCAGCAAACGAGTAATTTATTGACATGTAAAATACTAGAGGAATGGCATATCTCTGGTGTGGCAATGTGGCTAAATTCTAAATCTGATAACAGAAGGCTTTTCTCAACCCAACAGAGACCAAAGGTTTCTTCTGCAGTCATATTTTCCATGTGTTTTTCCATTACTGAAAATAGCATGGATGCTTATGTTAGTTTAAGAGACCATACAATACCTGCTTCAAAATTGAGCCCCGACAGTCAGTAAAGTTAATATTTTTGACAAGAAATTCATTACTTTAATTTAAGAAAGGATGCATAGCAACTTGCGCAACAAGTGAGTCGCCAGTACAAAGACAAAAAAACTTAATTGAAAATGTCTATTTCAAATAAACATAGTGTTCTTTCCCATTCCTTTTTTTTTGAACTTTTATTATCCACAAAAGAATGCCCTTGACAACAAAAGTGTATCCAGTACCACAAAATTTTAATATATGTAGGTGAACTGCGATGTTGTTGTTGTATTGGCATGCCTGGAAATTCAGCTTTGGAATAAATACATTTTAAATAGAAAATAGTTACTTGAAATTGTATCAATATTTCACAGCGTTCCTGTTTTTACTGTATTTTTGTTTTGAATGGTAGTGTATATAAGTGATTTTTTTTGTTTTACTTTAATTAAATCTGTTATGTGCTGCATGAATCACATATTAAATGCAGACTGTGTTAAATCAGGGGTCAATAACCACAGGCATGTGTGATACCATTGGCATGCAAGCTAGATTGTTATTTATTTAGTACTCTTTCCTCATTGTCAAACGACTTGTTAAGAACCAGTTGACTTGTTTATGTAGATATTAAGTAAAATATGTGAGACTGTGTCCTTTATTTGGACAATGTTCCTCACACTTATTTCAACCTTATAGGTGTCACTATCCTTTATTATAACAAACCTTTCTTATCTCTGACCATGCCTTGATAATGCAGATATGCAACAGAAAAAAAAACATGCAAAGTCCACCCAGTCCATCCCTTTGCTGCTCTGTGTTTGCTTTCCTAATTAACACAGAAGAAACACCAAACATGTTTCTTAGTGTTAATTGTTAAAATTATTAAATAAAATATGTCTCCATGTTTGAGTACACAAGATTGAATTCTCATGTAGTTGAGGGATTTTCTTAAAAACATTTTGGGGGGAAACATTACGCAGACACGCATTTGGCTGGGCTCAATCACACTAAACAACATGCCGGGCCAGACATGACGGGGACGTCATGGAGAAACCCCCTCTGACACTCCCCCACTCAACGATCATGGACAGCCACTGCATGCACATGCCCAGTGGAGTCATTCAGGTTCCTCGGCACCACAATCTCTCAGGACCTGAAAAGGGACACTCACATTGACTCCATTGTGAAAAAAACCCAGCAGAGTTTGTACTTCCTTCGCCAGCTGAGAAAGTTCAACCTGCCACAGGAGCTGCTAAAACAATTCTACTCCGCTATCATTGAATCTGTCCTCTGCACTTCAATAACTGGGTTTCAGCTCAGCCTAACAAATTGCACCTCAGAGAATTCTAGAGTGAGTAGGTACCGGGAGCTGCCCCCCCCCCCCCCCATGAGCCGAATCATTGGTACAACCCTACCCTTCTCTCAAGAACTAGCTACTCGTCCAGAGTGAGCAAAAGGCTGGCGAATCACTGTCTAGCCCTTAACGACCCCTACACATCCAGCACACTCCCTCTTTGAACTGTTGCCATCTGGTCGACGCTACATAGCTCTGAGCACCAGAACGGCCAGACATAGGAACAGTTTCTTCCCTCAGCTCAATTCATCTCATGAACACTTGACAATAACGGTGGAACACACACTATTTATTCACTCATACACTTATTTATCTAACACACACAGTCAGTCTACATTTCAATTTGCACATAAAATACCTATAAAACTGTCTATTGTTATATACCTGCACACAATGTCGTTGGTATATTTCTATTCCTTAGGTTACTATGTTCTATTTATCTATTGTTTTATTGAATCTGTGTTTTGTTCTGTCACTCGCCGTCATTCCAATCTGCCTTTAAGCACAATGTGGAGCCACTTCTGTCATGAAAACAATTCCTACGCTCAGGTTAAACATACTCGGCAATATAAAACTAATTCTGCCATATCTGATCTGACATTTTTTCTCTAAGCCACGGACAATGCCCCTGTCAACAAGCGCCTGGATACATACAGTAGCATCAGCACACAAACCCACAGAAATATAAAGATAATATTTGCTGCGGCGATCGACACTGCTAGGTTATGTTATTTTCAATGACTCAAGCATTCACTACAGCAGCTAATCCTAGCCAACTAAGGATAATCTAGAGACTTCCAAAACTGACAATACTAGCCATGCAAATAAATTCTTTTTTTTTTTTACACAGAATAACAAAGCACCAAAAACAAACATTGGTTACATACAATTACCATTCATAAATTCCTAAATTAATTTTCATACATTTGGCGGTTGGTCCTGCCGGTGTGCTCTTTGCCTACCAAAGTTGTATATTATTGTCGATCAATATTACCAAGCCGATAAAACAGAAACGTCTTCGCAAGCCTACATGATCACAGAATAATTGTTTTCTAATTTAATATAATTTAATAATGACTCGGTAGATTTATTCTCTGTGAATTTATCAGATAGCAAAGCGCCTGCCAATTTGAGCATCATACTTTTGTCTTCAGTGTCACATGATCCTTCAGAAATCATTTTGCTGCTCAAGAAACATGTTTTTATTAATGTTGAGGACAGTTGGACAGCTTTATTGTAGATGTTTTGTAGAAACAGTGATCAATTTTTTTCAAGATACTTTGAATAAAAAGTTCAAAAGAACAGCAATTAATCTAAAATAAGCGTATTTTCGTAATCTTGGTACATAAAATGTCTTCTCCTTTCAAAACCAAAAATATTAGCCGCGAACTTAAACAATTCATACTAATTGAATGACTTTCGATGATTGACATTTATTGACCATATAGCCCTCTTCAAATTAATATAAGCCAAGATAAAGATGACATCACTTACTTTGTCAGTAAGAAATCCTTCTTTCCTGTCAATTTCTGTGTGATTTAGCTTCTGTTCTTCCTTTTAAAAGATACACATGATGTCCTTACATCCTATGAACCATGACAGCTCTGTCCCAATCACAACCATGCAGAGAGATGGAGGAACTGAAAGACAGACCGGAGAACGCAAAATCAGGAGAGGAACTACTGAAAAAAAGAAAGCAAGGAAGAGGAAAAGGAAAAGGAAAAGCAGGCTCTGACAAAGAGACGCATTGATGGATTTGATGTTTGGCAGTAAAGAGTTGGACACACACTGACTGGCAACTCATGCTTTCCCTGCATGCCTAAGCTTCTTACTAAGCACTAAACAGCTTTTGGAGCACAGAGAGTGTGCTGCTGCTGGCCGAGTGAAGGCATCAACACACCACCCAGCACTCTATCAACAAGAGCAAGTGTTTATATGTTGATAGCAAGAGCATATGAACAGAGCAGTCAGGTCAACTGCAGGTATCCAGAGCATCACATCTGATTTATATTCCTCTTGTGTTTGTAAATGATTTGTTAGAGACAGTTGAAAATATCACTGTTAAGACAACCGAACAACTGTGGTTTGCGTCATGCATTTGCATCCACACGTCAGAGTAGGTCAGTTTTTGTATGCAAATCATTTAAATACTGTCATATTCCACTCAAAGTTCACTTAAGCTGGATGAAAAATGAATCTTCTATTTTTGTCTGAGGTCAGTTTACTTTTTAGAAAGAAATTACTTTTGTATATATATTTTTTTATCTGGGACCCATTCATTGTCTTTTTTCTTAAATGTCATTATGATTGTGGTCTGAATTTCTTTCTGTGTGTGCATGCGTGCATACCTATGTATGTAAATACTTTCTTTTTGGAAGGATTTGTTTGTCGAAATATGTGCGTATACTTTATGGTTAAAACATTTTGTTTCTAAACTTTAATGATTCCTCATGTATTCTATACATACTTGACGTACTCTGTATTACAGTATAATTATGCATTGAGAATTTGTTTTCTTCTTCTTTATTGTATGTATTTTAAACTTAGCTTGTTTTATTTTATTTACATATTTTATTTTTAATACTTATATTCCGCAAAGGCACAAATTAAATTGATCAAAAGTGACAATAAAAACAAGTTTGAAAGGATTTTTATTTTAAATAAATGCTGCTCATTTGAACTTTCTATTCATCAAAGAAACCTGAAAAAAGGATTCCTCACTAAAAACATTGATAACAGTAATACAATGTTTTGAGCACCCCAATTCAGCATAGTAGAACGAGAGTTCTGAAGGATCACGTGACACTGAAGACTGGAGTAATGATGCTGACAATTCAGTTTTACAATCACAGGAATAAACAACTATATGTTTTATTTTGAATTGTAATAATATTTTACAATATGCTGTGCCTTAATGTTTATTTCTGATCAATTCAGGCAATGCAGCCTTCGGGTTTGACCTCTTTTCCAACATATTTAAAAAAAACTATGGAATGGCAGTGCACATCATACCCTGCAAGAAACTGTTACAAATATGGGGAAATTATAGTTAAATTCGTATTAGCCATATTACCAAGTGACAGATGAAGATGAATTTAACATCAACAGTAACATATGAAAATATCATAAGCCTATATTTAGCTGTCTTAACTACATGTGGTTAGTTATTTTATTAATATTTGACCATATCATGGAAGACTAGTCAGTTAATAACCACTTGTTAAACCACATCTGAACCAGACTCATGATCTACTTCTCAGTATTGTGTGCATGACAAGAAATAAATGAGCAGATACTGCTATCTGTGATGCAGAGATCATAAGCATATTTAGATTCATACGCTCAGGTGAGACGGTGGAGCTGAACAGATGATGTGCTTCCTTTCCTTCTGTGCAGACAACAACAGGAGCTTTCAACTCCCTCCTGTGTTACTATAAGTAACTGTGAAAGTAGGCTACAGCCTATTTGAAATGTTTAAAAGGTGAGATAAAGAAATGACAGACAAGGCTCTCAAAAGAAAGCACTGGGTCAATTGTACATGTACATCTAGACATGTACGTCTCCTTCACTGACTTTTTAACCCTAAAAATGTTACTCTCTCATTAAACTACCCATTATCTCTGAGGATGGAACGTTTTGTATCTGGCGCTCCACAAAGCACAGAGCAGCTTTGCCCCAGATACAGACATAAATCTGTGTCAGGATCCAGAGTTGGCAACAAATCCCTCTCCTTTTCTCCTACTGGACAAAAGTCAGCTCGACATCTGCGTGACTTTCAGCCAGCCTACATTATGCGTCTGGCCTTCAATATAATCCATCTGTCAATTTACATTTTCATATTCAGACATGCATATTGAAGGGAAGCAAAAGTATTCTGCACATATGCCTCTTTCAATGCAAACCAGAATGTTTTACTACTGCTGACACTTTTCTCCGATTATTGCTGGACAAACAAATATATTGACATTGCATGCTGAACTGTTTCAGAAATGTATGGCCTGCTTGCTTGCATTCATGCCATGATCTGATTGATATATTTTCATTTCCTTATGTTATGTATTATGTGCATAAAGTATTTGATCAGTTTTCATAGTTGAAGCACATTGCACACAGCTTAGAGATTGTGTTTCAATATATCTGTACAAGTACAGTGTAATAGTAATATATAATGTTTTTTATTATTGTTATAGTAACTTGTTTGTTTTTGTTAAGGTAATTAAAATGCACTAAGGGAGACTAGTGCTAGTTGTTATAATGTAGGCTGTAGGTTTTGAGTGATACCAGAAAAACATGCTCGTTTCCTCTAGCAGTGGTTTTGTATGTTGGATTCAAACACCTAGATCTCTTAAATTAATATAATTTTTAGTGTATTTTTTCCGTCGTTCTTCGCTACTGTTCATAGTTTTTCTCCCCCCTATTTAAACATCCTCTTAAATGTTCTTGATTGTTAGTGCTGACAATAATTGAATTTTTTATTCTATTTTGTTTTGGTTCCGGTTTTGGTTTTGGTCGTAATTTATTTGTGTCTTTTGTATGTTTTTCTACTTTTTTCTCAACTATGTTTGTAGTCATTTTTCGTCACCTATGTCGCATAGTTTTATTCCCTTATTTTCACGCTCGTGTTTTAGTACATCAAGTGCAGAAGTCCATGCCAATGACTAACATGCTTTCCCGTGCACGCAGTCGCTGTTATCACTACCCTCCCCCGCTGTTTTATTTTGTAAGACACGATTTTCTTGCCGTTCCCACGCGATCCTTGTCTTAGTGTGTGTGTCTCCTAGCACACCCCCAGCCTCTTTTTATGGTTGTCAGTTAAGATGTTCCATACTAACCCCGTTGTTTTATCTACAACCCCTGAAATTAACGCAACCATGAGTGGGCTAACCCAAGTCACCCCACACAACCAATTACCCCACCAACCCCACTCCCCCACCAAAGAGACAGAGAGTATAAAACACCAAAAACCACGGTACGTTCAGACAAAATTCAATGCTCAGCACAATTCGTCATGTGTTTCAACTTAGTAGCCTAATTTTTTACAATTTATTAATTATACAAATATGTTGTATTTTGCTGGTCAAAATATTGGTTTTGTATTTTTGCTTACATTTATGCAGTTTTTTTACCCATGCTTGACACGCTGCTATTCATTCATGTTCTCACACATTATCAATGTGCGTTAAATAAACTGTAGCCTATTTTTTATTCTGTGAAATAATGACTTTATATGTCTACAAAAAACTCAATAAACCTTCCTTGGAATAATATCAACTGCAGTAAAGTGAGACCGCAGGTCTCCCATAAAAATGATCAGTCAACTTTCTATGACATAGGATTTATGCATGCAGCATCAGATCAAATCACATAATCGTGGTGAATCATACAAAACCTCTAAAGAACCTTGGTTAAATATTTCACTTCAAAATCATATGAAATTACATTTTTGCACAGTTAGGATTATTGGAGCATTGTGACATTGTTTTATGGAAATTAAGTACAACACTTACCCAATAATAAATAAATAAAATTCTCAAAATTGCTAAAAATGCAACGTAAAATTGTTTAAAAAAACAAAACAATAAACAAACAAAAACTAAATTGTATTACAGAGGGAATCGAGCTGAATTCTCATGAAAATACTGTCACAATTCGAAAAATCGTAATATGTCCTGGATATGTTTCATGAGATTCACCATCATCACTCCAGTCTGCGCCCTTGAGAGAAGAATAGTGTTATTTAGAGACAACGCTCTATATTTTTCATATGAACTGAGATGAGGAGCACATATCGAGATTAAGGGCGATTATAGATTTAATCTCCTCCTGCAGGGAATTCATGCGAGTTTCATTGCAACCAATGGTTTCTAATATGACAGGCAAAAGAAGCAATAACTCATACAAACATGTCCAAGCAAACAAATACAACACCACCACCGACTGCTTTTGATTTAATTATTTAAAAAAAAAAATCTGTATCACCAGTCCTTTCACAAACAGCAAGCCTTTTATAGTGTTCTGTCCCAAATAAAGTCCATTAAATACGATATATACGAAAAAGATATTCAAAAACGCATGAAATTATGGGTTTTCGTTTGTACAATCAGTGTACATGTCACAATTCCCGCATATTTATGAGTTTCGATTTAAAAAACAAAACACAAACTTACCGTAACCACTATAACATCTTAAATCAAAATTAACACGATAACTGACACATGCCTGTCCTAAAACTTCATATAAATATAATGTAGTCGCGTATACTCACATACTGAGGTAAATCATGGAGAAAGTGCAGGTGAGGCGATCTCTGGCATTCACTTGCTCTTTAACCGAGCAAAACACCGGCGTATCAAGCGATACTTTGTTATCCACAAGCTGTAATATAAAGCAAATCGTTCGCTTTTACACGACGACTGGAAGTGTAAAAGGACCTCAGGATGGCGCTGCTGCTGCACAGAATATATTTGCAAAACGTTTTTATTAAGGGCACTTACTAGTGACTAACATTTTTACAGACTACTACCTTATTTACAAATGCACTTCGGTTTTTATTATGATTACAGAAGCAAACATATAATAAATACATATCAGTATCCAATCACCCCATCATATACTAGTGCATAAATGGTTTAAATCAGCAGAATAGAAGTAATAGCAATTACTATAGTTGTAATTACTATACTAATAATTCATATCAGAACATTTTAGCAGGCAATAAAATCACTCCTAATTTAAAAGCTGTAAATGGGATCAAAAGGCACATTTCCAGTCGTCCGGGTTGGAATGTGAGGATTGCATTCGAAATTACGTCCCACAGATAAGCCAGACCGTGGAGAAGCTTTCGAATCAAGATTATGTCGTCTTAGTGTGTTTTGTATGAAAAATGTCTACAGTAGTCTCATGACACTCTCTCAGATCATAATCACAGTATCCTACAGAGAAGCGACCCTTAAAAAAAAAGAGGGGGGGGAAAAAAAAGTATTTTACATATCCATTACGCAAACACGTACAAATAACAGGTTATTTTTTGAATATTTCACAGGTTTGTGTTTCACTTAGGTAGTACCTTTGGCTTTTTGAAATAATCAAGTCCCCTGCCGATCTTAATAATCCAACCATTATTAAACCTGAGAAAACAAAATGAATATATAGAACAGAAAGAGTATAGACACATTATCCTCCAGTGTGTTTTCTGTAACATACAGTAAATGAGAATGATTTGAGATGTACCTGATCTCCCTGTCATGAATAGTAGATGAGTACTGGATGTCCAGACAGACATTTTGACTCTGCAGCGACTGCTTTATTTCTGCCAGGGCACTGGTTTGCTGAGCAGAGCTG
The DNA here is from genome assembly GCA_018155175.1 of Sinocyclocheilus anophthalmus. Classification (NCBI taxonomy): domain Eukaryota; kingdom Metazoa; phylum Chordata; class Actinopteri; order Cypriniformes; family Cyprinidae; genus Sinocyclocheilus; species Sinocyclocheilus anophthalmus. Next base: position 37,820 of record JADLZN010001634.1, read on the forward strand.
TCCTGGAAAACCACAAGATTAAGGTCAACTTTAATGGAAGCCTCTGATGAACAAAATGCTAAACCTTGCACATTGTTTTCTGTGCGTGTTAGTCAATGCAAATATAAAACGATTTGTAGAAGTTGGAGACCCTTACCTCATCCTGTGAGGTCAGAAGGTGAATCGTCTTTACTTTACACTGGCATTTCAGCAGCATTTCACAGAAACGAAGGAAGTTATACAACTACAAAGGAGAATATTTGTAATTTATCATTCTGAGATATATTACTGCACTTATTAGTCACTCTGTAGTCTTTTGTACTATACTACATATTCAGAAGCATCACTGTCGTCTCTACCTGATGGACATGCCGTACATAAGGGTCCTCCACCCAGACTTCAGTCAGTCCGTCTCTGATGTAGGGTTTCAAGAGGGATTCATAGCTGAAACCAGTGGAACTGTCTGCTATCTTTATCTGCTCATGGTATTTACCCTCTGACAGACGAGATAACAATGAGAAAACTGAGCCGATGTGAAGAGCAAAAGGTGGAACAAAACCACAATACACTGAACAAAATTATACACGCAACACTTTTGTTTTTGCCCCCATTTCCCCCATTTTTTTTGCCTGAGCTGAACTCAAAGATCTAAGACTTTTTCTATGGACACAAAAGGCCTATTTCTCTCAAATATTGTTTCCAAACTGTCTAAATCTGTGTTAGTGAGCACTTCTCTTTTGCTGAGATAATCCATCCACCTCACATGTGTGGCATTTCAAGATGCTGATTAGACAGCATGATTTTATTGCACAGGTGTGCCTTAGGCTGGCTACAATAAAAGGCCACTCTAAAATGTGCAGTTTTTACTGTATTGGGGGGTCCGAAAACCAGTCAGTATCTGGTGTGACCACCATTTGCCTCACACAGTGCAACACATCTCCTTCGCATATAGTTTATCAGGTTGTTGATTGTGGCCTGTGGGATGTTGGTCCTCTCCTCTTCAATGGCTTTGCGAAGTTGCTGGATATTGGCAGGATAACTGGAACATGCTGTCGTATACGCCTATCCAGAGCATCCCAAACAGGCTCAATGGGTGACATGTCCGGTGAGTATGCTGGCCTTGCAAGAACTGGGATGTTTTCAGCTTATAGGAATTGTGTACAGATCCTTGCAACTTGGGGCCGTGCATTATCATGCTGCAAACATGAGGTGATGGTCGTGGATGAATGGCACAACAATGGGCTTTAGGATCTCGTCATGGTATCTCTGTGCCTTCAAAATGCCATCAATAAAATGCACCTGTGTTTGATGTCCATAACATACGCCTGCCCTTTCCATAACCCCACCGCGGGCCACTCGATCCACAACGTTGACATCAGCAAACCGCTCACCCACACGACGCCATACACGCTGTCTGCTATCTGCCCTGTACAGTGAAAACCGGGTTTCATCCGTGAAGAGAACACCTCTCCACAGTGCCAGACGCCCATCGCATGTGAGCATTTGCCCACTCAAGTCGGTTACGATGACGAACTGCAGTCAGGATGACGAGCATGCAGATGAGCTTCCCTGATATGGTTTCTGACAGTTTGTGCAGAAATTCTTTTATGCAAACCGATTGTTGCAGCAGCTGTCCGGATGGCTGGTCTCGGATGATTTTGGAGGTGAAGATGCTGGATGTGGAGGTCCTGGGCTGGTGTGGTGTGGTTACACATGGTCTGCGGTTGTGAGGCCGGTTGGATGTACTGCCAAATTCTCTGAAACGCCTTTAGAGACGGCTTATGGTAGAGAAATTAACATTCAATTCACGGGCAACAGCTCTGGTGGACATTCCTGCAATCAGCAAGCCAATTGCATGCTCCCTCAAAACTTGCGACAACTGTGGCATTGTGCTGTGTGATAAAACTGCACATTTTAGAGCGGCCTTTTATTGTGTCAGCCTAAGGCACACCTGTGCAATATCATGCTGTCTAATCAGCATCTTGATATGCCACACCTGTGAGGTGGATGGATTATCTCGGCAAAGGAGAAGTGCTCACTAACACAGATTTAGACAGATTAAAATGTATTAATTTATTTATTATCATTTTTAAAAGTTTTTCTCCAAACTTTTTCCACAGACCCTTGCAGCCCCCTGTAGGTTCCCGGAGCCCAGTTTGAAACCCCCTGGTTTAAAACCCTTTATTGCTTAACCTACCTTCTTTCAGTTTGTTCACATGGTCTTTGATCTGTTCTGCTCGGTCCATGTAACCCTTGATCTTCTCTCTGTAGCGGACCTTCTTTGAGTCATCTTTTACAGCTAGGAAAACAGTGATCATATTAAGACTACCATCTAATTCCATACATTTACCATTTCCAAACTCTTGGCATACCTTTCAGTACATCCATCAGGAGCTGGATCCCCTCCTGGTAGCACACCAGAGCCTCCTGAAAGCGTGAGCTGTGGTCCAGCTCCACGGCTCTCTTTAAGACAGAGATAGCCGAGCTCTCCATGCTTGGGAGGAAATCCTGAGCCATAGCGACTTTCTGTGACAGAAGCAGCAGACTACAACCTGGCTGACAGTTACATGTGCGCTATGTTATTGTGTGGTAACAGAAATAGGTCTGCACTTGTTAAAGCTCTTTCAAAACGGGGGGAAATTGTTATGAGAAGCACACCAGTCAACACCATCCATCCAGGAAATAAACCTTAAAAACACTCGACTTTGGAGGGCTTTCGTAATCCAAAGTAACACTAAATCAATAAAGGCACATTTACATATTTAAAATTAATTATACGGTGGCGTGTCAATTTTCTTCGAAGGCGAATACAACTTTTGGAGCGAAAACAACCAGTTTTAAATCAGAAGCTGTTGTATGTTTTTACTCTTCCGGTGGGAACTAAAGTGTGAATACATCAGTTTCTATTATGTTGAGGGACCAGTCCTCGCTTTTGCTACACAATAAAAGTCCTTAAATTAAAAGTCAAAAAAATGGTTCCGCCCAGTTATGTTATGAATTATAACGATGCATCATTCAATAATTTATTGTCCAGATAGCTACAGAAACTATATTATATATTAAAATTCTATATTAAATCCATGTAGGCCTGCTTAAATTTAAACATTTATTTTTTGCTGCATTTGTGAGCTTTTATGTAAAAAAAAAAAAGCCAATGAATGCAATGTGTGCAAATATGTGGCATAAATATGCTATGCTTAAATGGACTTATAATAAAGATAACGTATATCAACTTTAATTGATTTAAATAAATGCAAAGGTGCAACTCATGTAAGAAAAAGTAAATACTCTAATAGTTCGATTATTCCCGTAACACTGTGTCTGTGAAAAAAACATTCCCTGTCATTTCCAGACATTCTCTCAGATCATAATCATAGTAAATCATAGATACAGTAAAATATCTAAATATGACTGAGGCTAAAAGGGTTGAGAAATGTCTCAGTGAGACAATTAATGTGATTCAAACTGGTTTAAGGGGATGTTTTGTAAATCTAGCATTCAAATAGGATTCAGAATAAATTGACGCTACAGGATGGTTTTAAACTGCAGCTCATCTACTGAAAGAAAATGTAATGGTGTTGACAGCTCATAGTGTTGTCAATATTATATTCAAAACTATTGCATGTCACAGCCATTTTTTATATCGTTAAAATGAGGGAAATTATCTAAATAATTGTGTGAGGACATATGGTCGTTGTGACAGAAAATAACAGCACTTACTTCCATATAATAACCCTATTTGGAAACAGATGTTCAATATATGTTTAATCTGGTTGGTTTTGGGGAGGAGGTCATGTTAATGTAATTTTATAAAATCAGTAAAATAAACAATAAATAAGATTCATATTAAGGTGAAAATATTCAAAAAACTAAAAGTAGGTAAATGTGTTTCATGTCTCAAGAGTTTGTGAACTAGTACTTAATTTGCATATTACCTAATATTGTTTTCTGGGTTTTCTGTTTTTTTTTTGGGAAAGGTTCCATGGAACCATAAATGCCAATTAAAAACATTATTTTTAAGAGTTAAAGAACTGTAAAAATAGAAATTTAGAAAATGGCAAAATATTGAAGTAAAAACATATGTACTGTGTTCTTCTTTTGCCCTTCTCTTATTACTCACTGAAACCAGTTTGTATGAACATTTTCCCTCTCATAATTTCTCTGTCTTTTTTCCCCTTCTTGTTCATAAAGGGGCAATGATGACCACAAACAACATCAGAACATGTGAATGAAAAGCTGGCTGGGCCGCTCCAACAGTTTTAACGGCCGAGCAAGCCCGTTTTATTCA